>OZ012741.1:77989671-78506747 GCA_963859935.3 Lathyrus sativus
TTGAAGCTTAGACAAGTCACGGTATCAAGTTCAAGAACCACCGTTGAGGTGTGTACAAGTAGGGTTTCATCTGGGTAACCCTAGGTCAAGGAGAGCAAAGAAAGGGCATCAAGACCTAGCTCTAGGTCATGGAAGTCATGGATTGATATGTTAAAGCATGTGTATGGATGAGTCAAGATCAAGTTCAAGAGAATCAAGAGTGGTTAGAGGTGTTTGATACAGGGTTCCTAGGGTAAAATCCCCTGTATAGCACTGGACTTCCAAGCCACATAAGTCAAAATACAAGTTTCAAATGGATTCTAGGCTAACATGAAACTTGTATAGATTCTCAATAGCTCTAATTTGAGTACTAGAAGTCTTCAAGAAGATTTGTAGAACTCAAGTTATGGTTCTTTCGAGTTATGGGTCACAAGAGGACACTGAAATTTATCTGTGAAAGTCACTTGACTTCCAAGCAACTTTTGCCCATCAAGGAATTTTCAAATGGATTCTTGGCCAACATAAGAATTGTAGGGATTGATCTTACCTTTAATTTGAGTGCTAGAAGTCCTCAAGAAGATTTTTGGAACTTAAGTTATGATCTTGGCAATCCAGGGGTATTTTGGGAAAGTTAAATTATAGGTCATTTTTCAACATAGGTCAAAATCGCCATCTTCCACTCCTCAAATGAAAAATATTTCAACATGATATATGCTTAGAATGGTGTTTCTAGGTCAGATATGAAGTCATGGTGAGATGGATTGGCTTATTTCACAAAGGGCCCCAAAATGGCTTAAAATGGGAGATTTTTCAAATAATTCAAGAAAGGAAAATGGTTTTTTGACTTGCAAGGCATAAGCATGGCATATGGGTAGTCATTTTGAATGGAAATTGAATTAAAAACACATTGGCAATGCCACAATTTTGAGATGAGCTATTGTTCTGTGAGTTGCCTTGGAAAATGCTTTCTTACATCATAAGTAACATTTGTAAAACACTCCTTTAGATCATATCTGTAATACCCCAAATTTTGCCCTAAGATTTGTCGTCGCATTTCATTGCATTTTTATTGCATTTAATCAATTACTAACAAATTTGTGTAGTCGTTTGACTTTTTGCAGGTAAATATCATATGGCATGCATTTTTTTTTCTAAAAAGTAAAAATGGCACAATTGGCAAGAGGACATGTGTAAGGAGTTGTGAGTGTGAGAGGTTGAGAGTTCGAATCTCACCTTTGTCACTTTTTGTTTTTTATTATTTTTACTCTAAATTTTTCTATCTTTCATTAAAAAATAACAAAAATAGTTTTTTATTATTATTTAATTATTATTTTCGTATTTTAATTAAATCATTTTTTAAAATATTATTTTTTTCACCTTTTTCTAAATTATTCATAAAAATATCCAAAAAATCATAAAATAAAAAATATTAGAAAAAATTTTGTTCTTTTTATAATATTTTTTATTCTAGGAATCAATAGGATTATTAGTTTTTATTTTAAGTTTATTTTAATTATTTAAAATTATTTAAATTTTATTTTTTCTTAACTAATTATTTAGTTTGGGCTTTAAAATGGGCTTTAGGGACATTATTGACAATGTGGTGTTAACCCTAATTTGTTCCCTATAAATACATGTGTTGCTTTGTTGAAAAGGGGGTCAGAAGGTTTTCTTCAGAAAAGAGGAGAGAGAAAGGGAGAAACAAAGGAGATCCTCAGAGAAGAAAGGCGGTCGTTCCCACAACTCGTCAGAAGGATTGGAGCTCTCCAGTGTTCCCTTATTCAAACCTTTTTCACATTTACCGAAGCAAACCTCCGCTTCGTAGGTTAAATTACTAAACCTTTTGCCTTTTCATGTTTATGTGCATATTTTGCCATGTTAATGTGTTTAGGTCCGTTAAATTACTAAACCTTTTGCTTTTTCATGTTTATGTGCATATTTTGCCATGTTAATCTCCATGTGTGTTTAGGTCTGTAGATTTTAGTATCAAAACCCTTTTTTAACAAAACCTTTTTTTAAAATCAAAACCCTTTTTTTTATTTATTATTAAAACCTTTTTTTTAGTAAGACCTTTTTTAAAAAACTGAAAAGCCTTTTTGTTCCGAAAAAAAAAACCTTTTTGTTCCCAAAAAACCTTTTCCCAAAAAAAAAACTGAAAAACCTTTTCCCAAAAAAACTGAAAAACCTTTTCCCAAAAAAACTGAAAAGCTTTTTCCCAAAAAAACTGAAAAGTCTTTTTTTGGGATGAAAAGCCTTTTTTGTTCTAAAAAAAACTGAAAAGACTTTTCCCCAAAAACTTTTTTTTTTATAATTTAAACTTAATTTTTTTTATAATTTTAACTTAAATATTTTTTATTAAAAAATTAAACCCTTTTTTTTATAATTAAAATATTAAAAAATTAAAACCTTTTCGTAAGTAACTCCTGATGTTTGATGTTTGTCGTGTCATTTTATGTACCCTTTTATTACTTTTCTTTCTTTTAGCATTTCATGTGCATGCTCGAGGTTGAGATGTGCTTGTGGTGGCCACAGCCCCACACTATTCTCCTCCCTCACTTCATTCTAAGTGTCATTACATATTTTCATATTCTTCATGTTTTCAGAAATGTTTCTTTATTTCTTTATACCCTCTGCCTTTATTATTTTTCTTATTTCTGTACCTTAATTATTCCTCCATATAATGATTTGTCATATTTTCACATTTTTTACAGTTTTATCCTTCCGAAGGATTAGGTCCAGCCTTTTGGCCGCTGAGTCAATAGCCTTACCCCTTTTATGAATCAAACCCTGTTTTGCCTAGGTGTCCCGCCGTGGGCAAAATTGCTTTTATCCTAGTGTTAGGCCAAAAGAGTCGCCGTACTCTATTTTAGGGTTTCCCGCCGCGGAATCCCTAACCTAACCCTAATGCACTTAACAATTTATAACATAGAGATCGGAGTTTAAGACTCCATGTAAGCGTGTCCTTAAGATGCGTTTATTCCCCTTGAGACCTTGACCACAGTCAAGAAGTCTCTAACCTCCCTTTT
Organism: Lathyrus sativus; assembly: GCA_963859935.3. NCBI lineage: Eukaryota > Viridiplantae > Streptophyta > Magnoliopsida > Fabales > Fabaceae > Lathyrus > Lathyrus sativus. The sequence goes on from OZ012741.1 coordinate 77,992,677, forward strand.
GAGGGGAACTACAGTTACTCTGATTCCATTCCCGTAAGGATATGTAGGCACAAGATGCGATGTCTTGCCGAGTAAACTTAGAATTAACCCCTAGGTCTTTTTTAATTTTCAATCCTTTGTATATACCCTAAAGCAAAATAAAAAAGGAAACAAATAAAAAAATAAACAAAAGGTTCCCGTAGAGTACTACGGAAGTTTAGGGTGCTAATACCTTCCCTAATCTTAACCAACCCCCGAACCTTAGATCTCTCCCCTTTAGGTTTTTCCTTTCTTTAACCTTTCCTTCGGATAAATCAAAGACCGGTTGTAAATGAATTAAGATTCAAGTTAATCAATAGCTTGACATCCAAATTTCACCGCAACAGAAAATGGCGACTTCACTGGGGAGTCCTAACTTTTGAGGGTTATCCCCATTTTGTTTATTTTTCATTATGTATTTGTTTCATTAATATTTTTGCTCATTTGTATATATATTGTTCAGGGGTACCTTGCTTGGGAATTACTGTGTTGTGAGATAAGTCATACACCCGGACTTGAGTGACATTATTATAGGATGGCGATATATTCGACGAGGCTTATAGGGAGTGAGTCCCGACTAAGCTAAATCGAGAATCACCGCTCAGTTGAGACACTTTCGAAAATGGTTCGGTTGATCGAGTGTAGTCGTGAAAACTTTTACCGTTATCGATTAGAGTTTGTGATACTGGGAACCGTAGTACCTTTACACCATCTTGGCCTTATCTAGGACGTAGTGCGGGAACTATGTGGGAGTAGTCCTACAATAGTTGCTACGCGATACTACACTCAAATGAGGTTCTCTTGAGGATATTATCGACCTCCGAGTTAGTTGGAAAGTTGATAATATCCGAAAGATGGGCTGATGACTTTGGGCACTTTTTAGAACCCTTGTTCTGCAGGTACAATTAGCCTATAGTACACACCACTTTGGGAAGGGTAGACCTTGACTCCATTCATTGTTCCTCTAAAATTAGGACCTTTGATTGCTTATGTGCATTTGTGCTTTGCATCCATAAATCATCATATCATTTCTAGTTTCAAGGAATTCAGCAGTCCTTTGCAAATTCGAAAAGCCTTACATTTTAAAGTCTAAAATTTTTTCCAACTTTCTTAAAAAGCAATATTCGCAATCGACCGTTGAAATTCTTGAAACCATTGCATGGCATCAGCATCACATTTTTGCATTGCATTTGTCCCCCGGTTTCTCATTCTTGGTCTTATCGTCTTCCAGTGTACCTTTGAGTCGTTAAGCTGATTCCTCGACACAGATATCAGACCAGAATCGGAACAAGGATCACTTTGATCCTATTCCCATGACTTACACAGAGTTGTATCCTGACTTAGTTCGACAAGGGATGATCACTACAAAGGCTTTACCACCTCCTCTTAATCCTCCAGTTGGATTTAGGGATGATCTAAAGTGTACTTTTCATGAGGGTGCCTTAGGCCACGACTTGGAGCATTGTTTTGCATTGAAAGCTAGGGTGCGTGAACTGATTAGAGCCGGAATACTTGATTTTACGGATAGTCGTCCGAGCGTCCAGACAGATCCCTTGCTAACACATCAGAATTGAAGCTTTGTCATTGGGCCTTTTGTTTCTCGTTGTTTGCACTTTCCTTATTTTGTTTAAGTTGTTTGCTTTCAATTATGTTTGTACTTTCATTAATGAAATAAGCATTGCGACTTTTGATTCAATTCATTTCCGTCCATTTATTTGCATCTTTATGCTTTATTTTTCAAATGTTTACTTCTTGTCCAAAATTTTGATATGCTAAGATCGGAGGGAGGATGACGAAAACGTTATACCCATAATTGTTGTCAGTATGCTTTCAATCAAACCTTGTTGACGATGTAAGGCATTGTTTCAATTCCCAAACACTGGAGAAATAAGGAGGTTAATCCCTCGTTACCCCCTTCGAGCCTAGAAGTTGGAGTTTCTTTCGTTACAAAAAACCCACAATTTTAACCTTGGGATGGGTAGTTCTCAGTTAACTTGGTTGTGTGTTCATACGATACACCTTTCATTAACAAATTTTCCTTCGCACACGTCAAACAAGTGTCGAAGATGTTTTCTAATCAAAAGGTCGATGATGGTTCACCGTAATCATTAAAATCAAACAGTCACTTTCCTTCACACAAAAAATAATATAAAAAAAGCAAAAGAAGCCCGCTAAGTCAAAACCTATGAAGGAGACTTAGGCAAAACTGGGGCATCCCGCTGACTGTAAACTCTAAAATAAACAGTTCAGGCAAAATTTAGGGATAATACAAAGAGATTTTTAAATCCTTATCTTGAAAATCCTCAATGTCAAAATAATCAAATGTTATAGGGGAGTAGTGGCTGCCTTTTCATAGGTCCCTTTGACTTCTGAGTCATCATTGCTACGATCAATGAAATCCCTAACTTATGGGAACCTGAATGCATAGTATGAGTTAACTGAGCATAGGACTGAAGATCATCACGTAGATTGGGTGGGTACAAATAAATTTTGAGCCTTTATCTTTTGTTTCATAAACCGTGAACCAGGCCATGTTACAACCCTCAAAAGACCTAATTGAAGCAAGGTTATTTTGAAAGTATACTACAGCAAGGTTGTGTAACCTGACTCCAAAAGATCCTTGCGAATCATTTATTTTGGCAATACACTTTTATTTTAAACTTTGAGTGTCTTGAACCGCCTTGTTCCGACTAACGACTCATGTATTTTCCATCTTTCAATAATAATTTTTCAAAAGTCGCATGAACTTTGCATTACCATGTTTGTATGAATATTTTTGTTTGCAAACTGGCTTTCCTCTAAGGAATTTTCAAACAATGAGAAACTTGGTCAAGTGATCTTATCAGGGGCAAGTTCCTTTTACATCCTGTCAAAGAATTAGTTCAAGATTTGTTCAAGGCAATATCTTCTCAGATTTGGTTTATCCAGAGAATTGTTCAAGACCCAGACTGGGGCAAGCCCTCCGAGGATACAGCAAAACAGTCGATTCCACGAATTAGACAGCTGAAGCAATTATCAGTTCATTTGACCTGGGGCAGTTTACTTGCATAATCCCTAAACAGTTATTCATCATTCCTACAGTGACTATCAACTTGATACAGTTTAACAGAATGACAGTGATCTCCGTGTTGAGGAATCAGTCCTCCAGTTTTGTCATCTCACCGAAAGAGTCGAGCCTTGTCGTCGATGTCTGCATTTGCATTTGATCATATCTCATAGCATAATTCCTATACATGTACATATCTTGGGTGCTTTATTCCCCATTTACATTTCTATCTTGGGTGCTTTACTCCCCATTTACATTTCTAGCTTGGGTGCTTTACTCCCCATTTACATTTCTATCTTGGGTGCTTTACTCCCCATTTACATTTTTATCTTGGGTGCTTTACTCCCCATTTACATTTTTATCTTGGGTGCTTTACTCCCCATTTACATTTTTATCTTGGGTGCTTTACTCCCCATTTACATTTTTATCTTGGGTGCTTTACTCCCCATTTACATTTCTATCCTGGGTGCTTTACTCCCCATTTACATGTCTATCTTGGGTGCTTTACTCCCCATTTACCTTATATCCTTGGGTGTTTTATCCCCCATGTACCTTTATCCCGGGTGTTTTATTCCCTATTTACCAGATATTCCTGGGTTTACCTAACATCATAGTGTTTTACCCCCATTTACTTTTTTTTCCTCCCTGAGGTCGTGTTTTACTCGCGTCTTACCTTGTGGGAAAAATTTATTTACTTGGCATCATGGGTGTTTTATCCCCATTTGCGTTTTTCTCCCGAGGTCGTGTTTTACCCGCGTCTTACCTTGCGGACAATTTCTAATTTACTTGGCACCTATCAACAATTCTGTGTCGTGTCTACCCGACGTTCTTCCAGATATGACATGTCTTCTTCCCTAGTGCAATTCCTCGATGGGTCGTCTCCTGTGACGTTGTTTCGTCTGTATCCGTGCATTTGTCATTTTCATCATACGCATCATATCAGATTCATATCGTATTTAGCATTATAGTTCGTTTTGTTTTGTCCATATCATTGCATAGCACTGCGTCTAAAGGCAAAATTTTCGGTTATCTGTATTTAAATCCCTCCACCATGATTTCTCGAGTCTCCGTTGCTCAAATCACCCGGTGAAGTTATTTAAATAGGGGCAACTGTAATACCCCAAATTTTGCCCTAAGATTTGTCGTCGCATTTCATTGCATTTTTATTGCATTTAATCAATTACTAACAAATTTGTGTAGTCGTTTGACTTTTTGCAGGTAAATATCATATGGCATGCATTTTTTTTTCTAAAAAGTAAAAATGGCACAATTGGCAAGAGGACATGTGTAAGGAGTTGTGAGTGTGAGAGGTTGAGAGTTCGAATCTCACCTTTGTCACTTTTTGTTTTTTATTATTTTTACTCTAAATTTTTCTATCTTTCATTAAAAAATAACAAAAATAGTTTTTTATTATTATTTAATTATTATTTTCGTATTTTAATTAAATCATTTTTTAAAATATTATTTTTTTCACCTTTTTCTAAATTATTCATAAAAATATCCAAAAAATCATAAAATAAAAAATATTAGAAAAAATTTTGTTCTTTTTATAATATTTTTGATTTTAGGAATCAATAGGATTATTAGTTTTTATTTTAAGTTTATTTTAATTATTTAAAATTATTTAAATTTTATTTTTTCTTAACTAATTATTTAGTTTGGGCTTTAAAATGGGCTTTAGGGACATTATTGACAATGTGGTGTTAACCCTAATTTGTTCCCTATAAATACATGTGTTGCTTTGTTGAAAAGGGGGTCAGAAGGTTTTCTTCAGAAAAGAGGAGAGAGAAAGGGAGAAACAAAGGAGATCCTCAGAGAAGAAAGGCGGTCGTTCCCACAACTCGTCAGAAGGATTGGAGCTCTCCAGTGTTCCCTTATTCAAACCTTTTTCACATTTACCGAAGCAAACCTCCGCTTCGTAGGTTAAATTACTAAACCTTTTGCCTTTTCATGTTTATGTGCATATTTTGCCATGTTAATGTGTTTAGGTCCGTTAAATTACTAAACCTTTTGCTTTTTCATGTTTATGTGCATATTTTGCCATGTTAATCTCCATGTGTGTTTAGGTCTGTAGATTTTAGTATCAAAACCCTTTTTTAACAAAACCTTTTTTTAAAATCAAAACCCTTTTTTTTATTTATTATTAAAACCTTTTTTTTAGTAAGACCTTTTTTAAAAAACTGAAAAGCCTTTTTGTTCCGAAAAAAAAAACCTTTTTGTTCCCAAAAAACCTTTTCCCAAAAAAAAAAACTGAAAAACCTTTTCCCAAAAAAACTGAAAAACCTTTTCCCAAAAAAACTGAAAAGCCTTTTCCCAAAAAAACTGAAAAGTCTTTTTTTGGGATGAAAAGCCTTTTTTGTTCTAAAAAAAACTGAAAAGACTTTTCCCCAAAAACTTTTTTTTTTATAATTTAAACTTAATTTTTTTTATAATTTTAACTTAAATATTTTTTATTAAAAAATTAAACCCTTTTTTTTATAATTAAAATATTAAAAAATTAAAACCTTTTCGTAAGTAACTCCTGATGTTTGATGTTTGTCGTGTCATTTTATGTACCCTTTTATTACTTTTCTTTCTTTTAGCATTTCATGTGCATGCTCGAGGTTGAGATGTGTTTGTGGTGGCCACAGCCCCACACTATTCTCCTCCCTCACTTCATTCTAAGTGTCATTACATATTTTCATATTCTTCATGTTTTCAGAAATGTTTCTTTATTTCTTTATACCCTCTGCCTTTATTATTTTTCTTATTTCTGTACCTTAATTATTCCTCCATATAATGATTTGTCATATTTTCACATTTTTTACAGTTTTATCCTTCCGAAGGATTAGGTCCAGCCTTTTGGCCGCTGAGTCAATAGCCTTACCCCTTTTATGAATCAAACCCTGTTTTGCCTAGGTGTCCCGCCGTGGGCAAAATTGCTTTTATCCTAGTGTTAGGCCAAAAGAGTCGCCGTACTCTATTTTAGGGTTTCCCGCCGCGGAATCCCTAACCTAACCCTAATGCACTTAACAATTTATAACATAGAGATCGGAGTTTAAGACTCCATGTAAGCGTGTCCTTAAGATGCGTTTATTCCCCTTGAGACCTTGACCACAGTCAAGAAGTCTCTAACCTCCCTTTTGAGGGGAACTACAGTTACTCTGATTCCATTCCCGTAAGGATATGTAGGCACAAGATGCGATGTCTTGCCGAGTAAACTTAGAATTAACCCCTAGGTCTTTTTTAATTTTCAATCCTTTGTATATACCCTAAAGCAAAATAAAAAAGGAAACAAATAAAAAAATAAACAAAAGGTTCCCGTAGAGTACTACGGAAGTTTAGGGTGCTAATACCTTCCCTAATCTTAACCAACCCCCGAACCTTAGATCTCTCCCCTTTAGGTTTTTCCTTTCTTTAACCTTTCCTTCGGATAAATCAAAGACCGGTTGTAAATGAATTAAGATTCAAGTTAATCAATAGCTTGACATCCAAATTTCACCGCAACAATATCCATGGCCCTAACCCTTACCAATCCCTTCAAAATATCATATGAGAGAAATTGGATCAGAATCAAGGTATTGAAGCAAGCTAAAACTCAGTTGTCATGTATGAACTTCTCATGACAATTTCAAGTGCAAGAGATATTGGATATCTCACATAGATCATTTCAGAAGTTTCTAGAGCATTCCTACAGGTTCTATATAAGGTTTATGATTGATTCAAGGCATTGGTTGGTGAAGATTGAGAGAGAATTGAGAGATAGAACTCTGATTTTGCACCTTGCAAAACAGAATCGGTTACACGAATTTGAGCCATTTCAATCCAAGCTTTTGCATTCAGTATCTTTATCTTGAGTTGTTGAGTGAATTCAGAGAGATTTCTGGCCAAGATTGCTGAAGAATCAAGAAAGAGCATCGTGAGTTCATCCCTTGCAACTCACAATCGAATTTGAGAATTCATAGAGATTCAACATAAATTGATGCATACAGAAGCTTGATAATCACTCATTGATCATATCTGGAGGATCTTGAAGCATAATTCGAAGCTTTCCTTGTTCTGTTCACTCCATTTTCACAGGTTAGTAAAATTCATTCTATGGCTTGATTCATGTAGAATTGTTAGGTTTTAATTGGTTAGATGCAATGTAGAACATGGCTAGGTCGTTCTGGTAGAGAATTTCACGATTTAGAGACAAAATTAGGTTGAGCCAATTTTCTGTTGATGGATATAACTGGCGTTTCTTGATGATCTAAGCTTAGTTGTTTGGTTAGTTTTACTCAGGGTGAGGTGTAGATGATCCTAGGATTGTTAATTTTGAGTTTGGTGAGAATTTATTTGTGAGCATTTTCTGAGATGATCATTGTGTTTTAAGATGGGGAGTGATTCAATACACATGGATGATATGGTTGGATTGCTTGTGAAAAAACGAATTGAATGATGTAATTAGGGGTGAGTTTGGGTGAAGATTAATGATGTTGATGATTGGGGACGACGGTGGCGCCACCTCCGGCCACCGTCTGTTGTTTCTTCCCTCCAACTTTCAAAAGGTAGGAGATGATCTTTTAACCCTAGGATGAGAGGAAGACCTTTGACTCAATCTTGATCCCACGGCCACGAGTGATTGTTATTTTGTGAAGGAGTCTGAAAGGAGCCAAAATGCTCCGTTTCATTTAATGAATTGGCATGGGCTTAGTGATAAACTTGTTATTGACACCCCAGTTTGGAGGCCCATTGAGAAACACACGCGAATCAATTGCTATTCCACACAAGGTTTTGCCATTTTCTTTACATTTTCATTTTATTTTCTGAATGTTTGTGGGCTTAATGCACGCTTGACTGTCAGCACCCCCCTCTGGGCCCAACTTAGCTTTTGTACTGACATTTATTGCTATTCAACACGCATAATTTCCATTTTCATTATAATTTCTTTGATTTTTATGGTTTTAGCATAGTTGATAAAAAATTCATAACAATTTGAAAAATGGTCATTTTAGGTTGAGATTTTTTTTCTTGTTTCCCTTAGGACCTCTAGAATTTAATAAAATCATAAAAATATTATTTCATGCATTTTTCATTTTATGGCATATTTTACAAGTTTAATTGCTTTTATTTTGCATTTATTTGATACTCCAACTTTCTGATTTTTGTATGAGCACTTTATTTTGAGTTTTGATTTGATTCTTTTTGCTCTGGTTAGAGTAGAGATACATGCTCCCTTAGTGATTTTTCTCATATTTTTATAGTGAAATTTAGGTTAGTTTTGAATAATGAACTTTAAGTGCTAGAATTAGGGTTTCACAACATTTAGGTGTAGTTTAGTGCATAGTTTTGGGGTTTATTAATTGATTTAGGTTCTGGGATCTATATGGAATATAGGGTATATAGTTAGGTTCCCTTAGAAATTAATCTAGGATTTTATAATGAGTATTACTATTTTATTTGATTTTTGCAATTTGAGTGGTGATTGTGTGTTTTCCCTCTTGGGCATTTTGCTTGTTTGTTTGGTTTGGGCTATTTCAATTGGGCTTGGGGCTTGGGCTTTGCTTGTTGAGGCTTCTGAAGACTTAGAGGATGTTTGGAAACAAAGGATGGAGCTTGGGGCATGAAGACTTTTCTCTATGAAGGTGGTTTTTGAAGACTTAGGAAATAGGAAATATAGGGACAGCTTTAGATTAGATTGATTTCTTCTTGCAAACATAGAAAGCATCTTGTGCTTCTATTCCTCCCTATGACAAAAAGTCCTTTTAGGGTATTCACATCCCTCCTTTGGAGGGATAAGTGACATACTTTAGAAGTAGAACTTTGAGGGAACCTTTCCCCTACAATGCTAAGTGCTTATAGGCTTCCTTTGGTTGTCAATAAGCTGTTTAGCATTTCAACTTAATCTGATAATTGATTCTCTTCTGGAGTGGTGGTATTGAAGATGGGAACCTATTGAAGAATGAAGTTCATCGAAGATTGATAAAGATGAAGCTTGTGCCTGTCAAAGATAGTTATCTGTTGAAGCTAGGGTTTTGCTGTTGTTTGAAGTTGTCTACTGGTTGAGGTTCATGCTTGCTAGAGCTGGGATACTTTTGAAGATAGGAGCTTGTTTGAAGTTTGAAGATCATTGAAGAGTGAAGATGGGGTCTTGCTTGAAGTTGTTATTGTCATTTCCCTTTGTTGTTAATCAACTGTAGTTGTCAGAGCTGTTGCTGTTTGAGCTACTTACTGTAGGAGTTGGTGTTGCTGTCAGATCTGGTGTTAGGTTTTATTTCTTTTTCTGTATTGATTGTTGGCTGGTACAGCTTGCCCCTAAGGTTTGAAGTGAATATTGTTTCACTTTGCCTGTTGCTTTCCCAAGTTCGAGGTAGAGCGGGACTCCCTTGCCTTGCTTGTATTGATGTATTGCATACATGTTTACTGTTTACCGTATATATCTATTTCTTTTGCTGTTTATCCCCTAGGATCTCTGTTTCTCTCTGTGCAAGAGAGAAATATGATAGACATTAGGATTCTTATCCATGCATGACAACATTAGGTTAGTTTTTTATCCCCTTTTTAACCTTAGGGTTCTAGAGTGTTTTCTTTCTCTTCTTATCTCAAAACAATTCAAAGATATAGTAATAAGGTTAATCGACGTCGTACGTTACGAGCCTTAAGCTATTTGAGAAAGGGTTGCTAGAGAGCTTCTTTCTGGTAGTCTGGCTGCTTAGTGTGGTACCCTTTGGGTGACACGCGACGTAGTCACTCTCAAATCATAGTCTCTAGGGCGTCGGAGATTGCAAACAAACTAAAAAAACTTTTCTTTCGTAAAAGACTCAAACAAACAATCAAACTCCGTTTTTGTCCGCTTTGACTCCTAATCAAAAGAAAACCTTTTCAGAAGGATCTAAAAAACAGTCAGACAAATTTGTGTCTTCCGTGGCCCGAACTACGTTTGCTCTGATCTTTCATGTTGTATGAAAGTACGTAGGCATAGGATGTTGTATCCTAGCAAGCAACCTTCCCCTCCTTTCCGTAGCTAGGCGAACTACGTTGACTCTGATTTCTCGTTCCAGAAGGGAATACGTAGGCATAAAGTGCGATACTTTGCCGAGTCATTTTCTTTTCTTTTTTTAACCCTTGACCCTTTAGAGTAGATATAATAACAATCCGTACTAGAAAACAAGCGTGGATCCCGTCGAGTACGACGGATGTGAGGGGTGCTAATACCTTCCCCTTGCATAACCGACTCCCGAATCCAGGATTTGGTTGCGACGACCATTCCTTTCCCATCTTTGCTTTAGGTTTACTCTGAGCGTTTCCTTTCCCTCCTGTGGGATAAATAACGCATGGTGGCGACTCTTATGTCATAGCCAGCGCCGATTTTTGCAGTAGCGACAGCTGGCGACTCTGCTGGGGACTCCAACAGTTCCCTACGCAAGTCAGTCCTAGCGCTTGTTTTCCCGTCGTGGGTTTTGTATGGATTTACATTTCTGTCTTTACTTTCCGCAGTTTATTGTCAGCTTTATATTGTTATTGTTGTTGTGGGGATGGGGTGATCTATTGAGAGATAAGCCGGACCTGGGCTTGAGTGCATCTAGAATTAGTTGTGGAAAGTAGTGGGCGCGTGCATGCTTTGCATGTACCAGTGTCCCGCAAAATCCACGCTCGGACGAGGTTCTTCTGGTTGACTTCTTTTTCAACCCTTTGGGTTGAGGGGGTTGTTGGTTAGTTGGATTGTCGACTCCAGGGACCGATCATTTGCAAGTTGGCTAAGTGAGGCCTCTTCAGGACATGATGATGCCACACCTTTTGGGTATCGTATCATCAGTTTTGAAAGTCTGTGACGCCGACGACCGCATAGGATGTCGTACCTTGAGTCAGTTGATAGGACACCTACCTGTGAGAGGGATTGAGGCATGCAGGAAACTTGACCTCCAGACTACCCGGTTTCTTAATATTGGATTAGTGTGTGGTTACTTGGGGTTTCTTCACCAGAGCAGTGTTATAGGTCTGTCGAGGTCAGGTTAGAGCATTGTTTTGAGCCTGTTGAGGCAAAGTGGAGCATTGTTATGGGTCTGTTGAGACCAGGTTTGAGCAGTATTGTGGGACTGTTGAGACAGATATTGTGGATGGATCTCTTCAGCAATCTATCACTTGATCCCTGTTGCATGTTTGCATATTGCGTTGTTGCATACTCATTCTGCATATCATTAACGTGTGTCTGTGCTGCAGGTGCATTTCATACCCTTTGGTTCTAGTTGCTCGGATTTCTGTCTGCCGATATTATGGATACTCTGAAGAAGACTGTGGCGTACAAGTTGCCTACTCCAGATGTTTCTTCTTTGCTTGGTTTGATATCTCTAGCTGATGATGATGTGAAGAGGAGCTTCAGGAAGAGTTACGGGAAACTACTTAGATTGGTTTATAAACCATCCATGTATGAGCGTAACGGATTGTACATGCTAATGCAGTTCTATGATCCCCCGCTGAGGTGTTTTACTTTCCCTGATTTCATTCTGGCTCCGACCATGGAGGAATACGCTGAGATCTTGGAGCTGACTATTCAGAACAGGGTACCTTTCATTCATATGGATGTTGAGCCCAAACTGGAGGATTTGGCTGTGGCCTTGCATTTAGACTCTTCAGAGTTGCTGTTAACCTCGTGGAATGGAGTGTCTGGTTTTTCTCTCAAGTTCTTGGTTGGGAAAGCACAAGAGTATGCCAAGAGTGGATGTTGGATCGTGTTTAATGATATTCTTGCTCTGTGTATCTATGGCATTGTACTATTTCTGAACCTGCCTGACTTCGTTGATCTGGATGCATTCTATATATTTGCTTCAGGAAATCTTGTGCCTACTCTGATCGAAGATTTCTATCACTCACTGCATTATAAGAACGAGAACATGAGGGGCAAGAACGTCTCTTGTTGTGGGCCTTTGTTGTATATGTGGTTTGAGAGTCATATGCCCAAGAAGGGTATCTTCGCTGAGTCTGCAGATACGATGGATTGGTCTGAGCATCTGATGGGACTTTCTTCAGAAGAAGTTGTCTGGTTTAATAAAGATTTACTGGGATCTGTGATTACCTACAGCTGCGCCGGATATCCTAATGTTCCTCTGATTGGGAGGAAAGGGTGCATTAACTACAATCCTTCATTGTTGATCAGGCAATTCGGGTATGCTTTGAAAAACCCGCCAAAAGAGGAGGAAGTACGGGAATCCCTGTACTTCACAGGCAATTTGAAGGGAGAACTATTGTCCAATCTTCAGCATGCTTGGAATAATGTCCACAAGAGGGGTAAGGCGTTGTTGGGTAAGAATGATTGTCAATCCTATGCTTCATACAAGGTATGGATCCAAGATAGGGCAAAGCAGGCGCTGATGTTGTTTCCTGCAGTGTCACCTCCTGCTCCCCCCGTGATTGAAGAGCCTATTGTTGTGTCTATTGAGAGATATGAACGAGTTATGAAGGAGAAAAAAGAGCTGATGAAATCCAACGAGAAGTTGGAAGAAGAGTTAGTGCAACTCAGGAGCGAAAGGAATGAAGTTGTATATTCCTTCGAGCAGCAAACGAAGCTGGTGAATCAACTAGGCACGGAACTGACTGAGCAACGAAAGAAGCGTGAACGCTTGGGGATAGATTTCAAGAGCTCCCATGATATGCTGGAGTCTAAGAAGAAAGCACTTGATATAGCCTACCGGGAGATCTCTGCATTCAACAAAACCTGGAATGCCACGCTGACCGGCAATAAGGAAAGAGAAGACAAACTGAAGCTGCAGATATCTGAGTTGGAAGGTCAGTTGAAAGCTAGCCAGAAGAGGTTGGAAGAAGAGGTTATGCGGAGGTATGATGTCCAGAATGCCTTGAACAAAGTTATCAAGCGCAAGAAAGAGTCTGCGTCCCAGAAGCGGAAGCTAGAAGATTGCTTTGGAGAGGGTGTTTGGGAGGAATCCATTGGTGATCTCCAGCGTGTTATAAGGCAAAGAGACTCGCTCGTCGAAGGGTTGCTTTCTCAGCCAAACCATCCCAAGACTAAGAGATTGTTAAAAGAGTACCAGGCATATGGTCGCACTTGATTATCTTATGTATTGTTGTGTATGCTTTATTTGCATTATGCTGGCCATCACCAGGATTGTTGGTTGAGGTCATGCCTTCCTATTGTACACTCAGTAATATTGTATTCTTGACTCGATGGGCTTTTTTCCGCAATATATGAGATGTTTTCCATGATTGGATTTCGAGCTTCTTATTGCTATCACTATCACTGCACTGGCACTTTGGCACTAGAATCAGGGGTTGATCTTCCTAACGCACAGACGCATATTGCATCTGCATATTCATTTTGCATCGCCAGTTATTTGTTGAATTTGTATCTCATTTCCTGCATCTCACAGGTTTTTCAGGATTGACGAACGAAGAGTCCACCGCTACTCAACCCGAAACAACTGTAAGAAAGTAATGGATCAAGTTCAGGTCGAGATGCAGGAAATCCGCGAGAAGTTGACTATGTTCATGCAAGCTATGGAGAGCATAGCCAAGGGCCAGGAGAATCTTCAGACTTTGGTACAGCCGCTGCTGATGCAGGAAAACGGAAATGGCGACACTGACCACATTTCTGTTGAAACTCCTCGCTGGGAAAATGAGATACCGGCAGTTGTTACTCCACCTGTTGTGACTATCAACGGAAACACTGGTAATGGTGCAGGTGTTGGCGCTGGTAACGGCAATACTGGGAATGGTGGTGATGGGCATGTTGTTAACAACAAAGGCAACACTGTGGATGCCGATCAAGGATTCATTGACAATGTTGGATTTGGGAACAATGGGTATGGCAACGTCAATCAGGACGGGAACTTCGGGTTCAACAATCAAGGCTTCGGTAATGATGGTCACGGCAACAACCAGGGGTACGGCTACGGTAATGGTGGACTCGGTAATGTGAATGTGAACGGTGCTGGGGAACTTCCTTTCAACAATAGTTTTGGATCCGCTGGGGTCAATCTGGGGTTCGGCAACCGAGGACAGGGTCCTGTGTTCAATCATCAAGGATTTGGCCGTAACATGGGTTACGATGGGTATGGCAATGACTGGAATGTGGATCAACAAGATGATGCTTTTTCAGGAAGGGGTATGGGACCTGAAGGCCCTATTGACCCGGTTCAGAGGATCAAAATGCTAGAAGAGCAGATGAAAGGTGTGGTTGATCAGCATTCTGCTGGGTTAGATATGGCTAATATGGGGTTGGTACCAGGGCTGAGGGTGCCTTTGAAATTCAAGGCTCCAACATTTGACAAATACAAAGGGGATACCTGCCCTAAGGTCCACGTCCGCTCATATTACAGAAGGATGTTCGCGTATTCGGATGACGAAAGGATGCTCATGCATTTCTTTCAGGACAGCTTATCAGGGTCGTCGCTTGAATGGTATATGGGGCTGGAGCCCACGCAGATTAAAACCTGGAAGCAGTTGGCTGATGCTTTCGTAACGCATTAAAAATATAACAGCGATCTGGCGCCAAACAGGGTCCAATTACAGGGTTCGTCGCAGAAAAACGGTGAAAGTTTTAAAGAGTATGTGCAAAGGTGGCGTGATATGGCAGCAAGGGTGCATCCTCCTTTAATCGAAAGAGAGATGAACGACATGTTCATTGGGACATTTACGGGAATGTTCTACGAAAAATTATTTAGTGTGTCGTTGGACAGTTTCTCAGATTTGATTCTTATGGGGGAGAAGATTGAGAACAGGATCAAAGTTGGAAGATTCCAAGCAGGTGAGTCCACTTCAGCAGGAGGTACCAGAAAAGCATTCGGTGGTAGACGACAGGGCGATACTAGTGCCGTGTTTGGTGGCAGGGGCAGGGGCAGAGGAAGAAATCAGTATGTTCAGCCGCAACAGATAGCTAGTGTTACTATCCCGCTTCCTCAACAGAGGCAGCCACAACAACCACCGCAGCAGCAAGGGCAGAACCCCGGTCAGAGAAGGGTACAGAACACGAGGCCGAAAAGAGTGTTCGACGCACCTCCTTCCACGTATGCAGAACTCCTCCAGACCCTGTTAGGGTTGAACTTGGTTGAAAAGAGGACTTTGGCACCACCTATAGGGATGGTACTTCCTTATGGGTATGATGCCAACAAGCATTGTGAATTCCATTCCGGGGAACCCAGGCATGATGTAGAAGCTTGTCAGGCATTTAAACACAAAGTTCAGGATTTGTTGGACAGCAAAGCTATCAACTTTGGCCAAGTGGGACCCAACATTGTACAACAGCCTATGCCTAATCATGGGGCAAATGCCATCTTGACAGAAGAAAATTTGAATCTGGTGATGGATGTCAATGAGTTGAAGACACCGTTGGGTGAGATTAAAAGCACGTTGTTAAAAGGGGGTGTATTCCCGGGATGTGACGAGTTTTGCTTGGATTGTTGGACCCATCCAGAAGGTTGTAATGAGTTGAAGCAGTGCATTTAGGCTATGATGGATGAAGGTACTTTGCAATTCGATCGAACCGCGGTTGAAAAGCCTGTAGAGGCGTTGTGTGATGAGAAGAACGATGTTGCAACGGTGACGATTCCGAGGAAAACAATAACGATAACGGCGCCCTCCAGGCGGCCGACGATCACAATTACCAAAGCAGGACCGGTTCTTTTTGAGAGTACTAAAGCAGTGCCGTGGACTTACGGGTTGGAGGTATATTGCAACGGTAAGAAAATTGAAGTCAATGGACAACCAGCTGGGGTTGTAGATAATGTTGTCGGAACAGGGGGTATGACCAGAAGCAGAAGAATCTTCACGTCACCTGAGGTAGAGGCAGAAAGATTAGCCAAGGGTAAAGCCAAGGTAACTGAGGGTGGTCCTTCTCAGTCGAATGAAAAGGAAACGTCACTTAAGGATGTAGAGGAGTTTATGAGGCTCATTCATAAAAGTGATTACAAAATTGTTGAGCACCTCCAACAAACGCCGTCAAAAATTTCCATCCTATCATTGATGTTATGTTCCGAGGCACATCGGAACGCTTTGCTGAAGATTCTAGACGCGTAGTTCGTTCCTCAAGAAGTTTCTGTTAATCAGTTGGAAGGGGTGATGGCGCATGTCAATGAGGGGCACAGTTTGGGCTTCACAGACTTTGATTTGACTCCGAGAGGGCGAGAGCACAATATGGCATTACATGTGTCAGTAGAATGTCGGGGCACGGTCATGTCCCATGTTTTAGTAGACACTGGATCTTCCCTGAATGTGCTACCGAAGAAAGCCATGATGAAATTGGATATCAGGGGGATTATCTGCACGCCCAGTGATTTAGTGGTGAGAGTGTTCGACAGAACGAGGAGGTCAGTTTTCGGATCAATAACGTTACCGTTGCAGGTGGGGCCTGAAATATTTGAAACTGAATTCTATATAATGGATATCCAGCCAGTGTATAGTTGTCTTCTTGGGCGCCCATGGATCCATGCTGCTGGGGCAGTCACATCCATGTTACATCAAAAGCTGAAGTATATGGCTGGGGATAGTTTCGTCACTGTTTGTGGAGAAGAAGATATTCTGGTTAGCCATCTGTCTTCGTTTAAGTATGTGAAGGTCGACGGAGAAATACACGATACACCTTGTCAAGCCTTCGAGGGGTTGCGAATTAAAGACAAAGCCCAGGGTTCCAGCAAAATATCAGATGTGGCAGTGTCCTCCTACAAAGAGGCTCAGGCTTTAGTGCAGACTGGTGAGACTAAAGGATGGGGTCAGGTGTTGGAGATTCCGGTAAAAATGGATAGATTTGGGCTTGGATATCATCCTTCGTCATCAGCATCCTCTTCAGGAATGCCCAAGTTCAGAGGGCCGATAACAATTACACCAAATGGAGTATGCCATGAGACTATCAATGCTGTTTCCGATGCTGAAGACGGAGATAGCGGCTGTGATATGGACGCGTGGATCAAGCCGAGCGTGCCAGGACAAAGTCTCTGCAATTGGTCTATCCAGGAAGCTGTTCCGGTGACAACTAAACAGTAATGCTTTGTTTTCTTAATTGTTGAATAATCATGTGTCCTACCCGGGGCATAGTGATTTTGCTTAGGGCCATTTGGTTATGTACATTACATTGTTTAATCATGAAATAAAGGCGTCTTTCATATACAAATATTGTGATCCCTGTTTTTCCTGTTTTTGTTTTTAACAATAAAATGGCAATGTGGTTATTCGCTTTGTCTGTGTTTTGAAGCATTTAACCATTTCCTTTGCAGGATTACTATTTCAGATGACATCTATGAACCGCCTATGACTCACTTCGACTTTGAGCACCCGGTATTTCAGGCTGAGGAAGAGGTTGTTGAAGATGGCGACGTGCTAGAAGAGTTGACCTGATTATTGAAACAAGAAGAAAGAATCATTCTGCCTCATGAGGAAGTCATTGAGATTATCAATTTGGGGTCGGAAGAGGTTGGGAGAAACATCAGTATAGGGGCTGCGCTGCAGAGCGACATCAAGCAAAGGTTGGTTGAGATGCTCAAAGAGTACAGTGATATATTTGCTTGGTCGTATGAGGATATGCCTGGGTTGGATACAGACATGGTTGTGCACCGTCTACCGTTGCGAGAGGAATGTCCACCTGTTAAACAAAAGCTCAGAAGAACCAGACCAGACATGGCTGTGAAAATCAAGGAGGAAGTTCAAAAACAGTGGGATGCTGGTTTCTTAGCTGTTACAACTTATCCGTCATGGATCGCTAATATAGTACCAGTGCCGAAGAAAGACGGTAAAGTGCGAATGTGTGTAGACTACCGTGATTTGAACAAAGCGATCCCGAAAGACGACTTTCCACTGCCTCACATTGATGTGCTGGTTGATAACACTACTCAGTTCTCCGTATTCTCCTTCATGGATGGCTTGTCGGGTTACAATCAGATCAAAATGGCGCCAGAAGACATGGAGAAGACTACCTTCATTACTCCCTGGGGAACATTTTGCTACAAAGTGATGCCCTTCGGACTGAAGAACGCGGGGGCAACATATCAACGTGCTATGACGACTCTCTTTTATGACATGATGCACAAAGAGATCGAGGTTTATGTTGATGATATGATTGCCAAATCCCAGACAGAAGAGGAGCATTTGGTTAATCTGCTGAAACTGTTCAAGAGGCTTAGGAAGTTCAAGTTGAGACTGAACCCTAACAAGTGCACCTTCGGGGTGAGATCGGGTAAACTGCTGGGGTTTATTGTGAGTGAAAAGGGAATAGAGGTTGATCCTGCGAAAATAAAAGTAATACAAGAAATGCCGACGCCTAAAACAGAAAAAGAAGTGCGTGGGTTTTTAGAGAGGTTGAACTACATTGCCCGGTTCATATCTCACCTAACTGCGACATGCGAGCCGTTATTCAAGTTGTTGAAAAAGGATCAGGTGTTGACCTGGAATGAAAATTGTCAAAAGGTGTTCGACAAGATAAAAGAATACTTGCAGGAACCTCCTGTTTTGATACCCCCAGTGGCCGGGAGACCTTTGATTATGTATTTGACGGTTCTTGAGGAAAGTATGGGTTGTGTTCTCGGTCAACACGACGAGACCGGACGTAAAGAGCATGCGATCTACTATTTGAGTAAGAAGTTTACCAACTGTGAGTCCAGATACTCGATGCTCGAGAAGACGTGTTACGCGCTAGCCTGGGCCGCCAAACGCTTGAGGCAATACATGTTGAATCACACAACCATGCTAATTTCAAAGATGGATCCAATCAAATATGTGTTTGAAAAGCAAGCACTCTCTGGAAGAATTGCCCGATGGCAGATGGTGTTAACCGAATACGATATCCAATATGTCTCGCAAAAGGTTATTAAAGGTAGCGTCCTGTCAGAGTACCTCGCGGAGCAGCCTGTTGAGGACTACCAATCGATGAGGTTTGATTTTCCTGACGAGGATATCATGTACCTGAAGATGAAAGATTGTGAAGAACCGTTGCCGGATGAAGGACCAGAGTTGGGTTCCAAGTGGCAGTTAATATTTGACGGAGCTGTAAATTCCTATGGTAGCGGAATAGGGGCAATTATCACTACTCCTCATGGGTCGCACATCCCATTTACTGCTCGATTGACCTTTCCGGTTACCAATAACGAAGCTGAATACGAGGCTTGCATCATGGGGCTTGAAGAAGCCATTGATTTGCGAATCAAGCATCTGGATGTATACGGAGACTCAGCTCTAGTGGTGAATCAGATTAAAGGAGAATGGGAGACACGTCAACCCAATTTGATACCATATATGAATTATGCAAGGAGATTGTTGCCTTTCTTTGACAAGGTGGAATTGCACCACATACCACGAGCAGAAAATCAAATGGCCGATGCCCTGGCGACATTATCTTCGATGTATAAAGTTAACTTCTGGAACGAGGCTCCCCGGATTGTTATCTCTCGGCTCGATAGGCATGCCTCCATATTTGCCATTGACAAGGCTCCCGATGGTCAACCCTGGTACTTTGACATCCAGAATTTCCTGAAGAACAAGGAGTATCTGGTTGGGGCATCTAGTCGAGATCAGAAGACTCTCAGAAGATTGGCTGGCAATTTCTATCTGAATCCTGATGGTGTTCTATACAAAAGAAACCACGACTTGGTGTTGCTACGTTGTGTAGATGAGAAAGAAGCGAAGTTGCTCGTGGAAGAGATACATGAGGGTACATTTGGTACACATGCTGGTGGGCATGCTATGACGAGAAAACTGCTGTGGGCAGGTTATTATTGGCTAATTATGGAAACAGACTGTTTCAAGTTTGCAAAGAGGTGTCATAAATGCCAGATTTATGCGGACAAAATCCATGTGCCTCCGAGACCTCTGAACATGATGTCATCACTGTGGCCTTTCTCGATGTGGGGGATTGATATGATTGGCAAGATTGAACCTACGGCATCCAACAGAAACCGGTTCATTTTGGTGGCAATTGATTACTTCACCAAATGGGTGGAAGCAGCATCATATGCCAATGTCACCAAACAAGTGGTCGCCAGATTCATCAAACGAGATATTATCTGCAGATATGGAATCCCTGAGCGGATTATCACCGACAACGGTTCGAATTTGAATAACAAAATGATGAAAGAGCTGTGTCAGAATTTTAAGATTGAACATCACAACTCTTCTCCTTACCGGCCCAAGATGAATGGCGTTGTTGAAGCGGCCAATAAGAACATAAAGAAGATTGTCCAGAAGATGGTTGTGACGTATAAAGACTGGAACGAGATATTACCTTTCGCTTTGCACGGTTACCGTATGACGGTACGCACATCAACCAGGGCAACCCCTTTCTCATTGGTATATGGGATGGAGGCAGTGTTACCGTTGGAGGTGGAGATTCCTTCCTTGAGGGTTTTATGTGATGTCCAACTCGACGAGGCAGAATGGGTGAAAGATAGACTGAATCAGCTCAGCTTAATGGATGAGAAGAGGCTGGCTTCTTTAGCATACGGTCGGTTATATCAGAGCTGGATGAAGAAATCTTATGACAAGAAGGTACACCCTCGAAGCTTTCAGACGGGCGATCTTGTTTTGAAAAAGATTCTCCCACCACAAACAGACCACAGGGGCAAGTGGACTCCTAATTATGAAGGTCCCTACGTTGTCAGAAAATTCTTCTCTGGAGGAGCCTTGCTACTATCTACCATGGATGGTGAAGACTTTACGTCTCCTATGAATTCGGACGCAGTTAAAAAATACTTTGCTTGAAAGTGACCCGCTGGACAGTAAAAAGAGAGTCCAGGCAAAAATGGGGCATCCTGGCGAACCGTAAAAAATGAATAAAAGGTTCGGGCAAAAGTTAGGGATAAAATTGAAAATATGTACACCCGCGAAGTCGAAAACCTGAAAAGGGCGACTTCGGCAAAAAAGGGTATCCTGGTGAATTGAAAACCCGCAAAGGGCGATTCAAGCAAAAGTTAGGGACTGAAAAAGCAAATGATTGCGGTCCGGATTTGATACAGCATTGCTTAGTGGTTTGAGAGTACCTGGAGGCCGTCTATCCTAAAAATAATCTCTTCTGAAGATCGGGTATCGGGAAAGCACAGAGTCAGGCGAGTCATAGGAGGATCAGCTCATGGTGTTTGTCTGTACTACGTCGCCGACATGTATGCAAATATTGTTTTGTATTTTTATTTATGCTTTTGTGCATATATGTATGTGTGTGCGTAACTTCCTCTTTTCATGAGTTTCATCCAGTGTACAAAACTCTGTCTATTCAGAGGCTCGTTATTAATAAAATATGTTATTCAGTACTTGATGCTTGTTCTTTACTTTTTTGTTTGTGAAAGACGCTGATGTTTTTTATAAACTTGCACTTGCATAATCTTGTTGGACCTTGCCAATAATTGCTAAAACTTCGAATTGACTGAAGTAATGTCGCGGATGCTAACCCGGATAGATCCTGTTGTATAGGCTTGTTTTGTCTCTTTTGTGTTTTGCAGGGTTCTTACTTTGGAGCAAACAGTCAGGGATTGTATTCCTCAGCCAAATTACTGGACGATAGAGCCTGATTCCAATTGACATCATTCCTTAGCTAGTCGTAGCTTATCCCCGAGATTGAAATGACATCCGTCCCTTCCCGAAGGAGGGAATCATTTTCCCCAGAAGAGTGTCCTCGGGGAAGTTGTCCACAGGACATCCCCAGCAAGTCGAAATCAGTATCCCCTGCAGAGGTTACGCTCCCCAGTGAGTCAGATATGTGTAAGGTCAATCCTCAGCAGGGAAGATTCCCGCAGTGTTTAACCAAGCCTCAGTTGGTTTAGAAGGAATATCCCCGCAGAAGATGGTTTTCTTTCTCCCCTCAGGTCGTCATGCCTTTGTCAGGATGATTATCCCCAGCGGAGTGTTAGATCCGAGTTTGTAAACTGTACCCATACAGTTGTCTCCCAGAAGGGTCGCTTCTCCCCCCAGCTAAGTTTGTTCACCGGCAGGGTGTTTGTTCTTTCCTCCCAGTGGAAATCGATGTTTAATCTCTCCTCGGCAGAGTTTGGTTGTGTTTCCGGCATTTATTTTGCCGGAATACTTTGTGATACCCGTTCATCCCCAACAGGGCGGTATTTGTCCTCAACAGTCGTGTTGATGAAGCAAGCTTGTCAGAGCCTCCCCCAGCAGCCTGAACCTGCATGTGCATTTGCATATATTATCATATTTGCATCTACCCAAAAAACGCGTAGCATTTCCATGCCGTATGGAGCATTGCGCCATTGCCAAACATACTCATTTTGAAACATAAATCAGGTTGGTTAACCTTTTGCTTTCAGGTGTGTTTCTCAGCAGGAGTATGAAGTTACAGCTCAGGTCTATTAACAGAGATTGAGGTCTCGCCGTGATACATGTGATGATGCAGTCCTTGTTATTATTCCCCACAGAGTTACTGGCTGAAGTTTCTCTTATCCGACCAGCGGAGTGTTTTTATTCAGGTTTGCTGTCGCGGCGGCATTACAGGGTTTCATAAATCAAAAGTTTAGAAGTGGTCACTTGTTATCGAAATGGGTGTCGGGTAGTTATTTTCAGAATATCCCCAGTGGAGTTAGCTACTGCAAAGAATAGGCAAAGAAGTTATATCCAAGATGGATTTTCCCGTATGAAGCAGGCGGATGAACCTTCCTGTAAGAATCAGGCAGATGTGTTTTCCCGTATGAAGCAAGTGGATGAACCTTCCTGTAAGAATCAGGCAGATGACTTTCCCGTATGGAGCAGGCGGATGAACTTTCCTGTGTTCAGGCAGATGGATTTTCCTGTATGAAGCAGGCGGATGAACCTTCCTGTAAGAATCAGGCAGATGTGTTTTCCCGTATGAAGCAGGCGGATGAACCTTCCTGTAAGAATCAGGAAGATGACTTTCCCGTATGGAGCAGGCGGATGAACTTTCCTGTGTTCAGGCAGATGGATTTTCCCGTATGAAGCAGGCGGATGAACCTTCCTGTAAGAATCAGGCAGATGTATTTTCCCGTATGAAGCAGGCGGATGAACTTTCATGTAATCAGGTAGATGACTTTTCCCGTATGAAGCAGGCGGATGAACTTTCCTGTAATCAGGAAGATGACTTTTCCTGTAGGAAGCAGACGGATGAACTTTCTGGTATCCAGATAGATGATTCTCCCATGATCGACAGAGTATGTGAGTTGTGTTCCGATATTTGACAAAAGTATTTTCCCCAAGGAAGTCGCCGTGATTTCCTCGTGTTGACGCAATATTACTGGCCCCAGTAGAGTCCTCCTCCAAATTGTTTGTGGGGTGGGCCCAACAAAGTTAGCCAATGCAGAGATACGCAGAGTCTCCTGTGATTAGACAGAAATGTTTCCCCAGCGAAGTCGTCGGGATTTTTCTATGTTGACGGAATGTAGAGTCCTAACGTGGACAAAGTTCTATCCCCGTGATGATATAATCTTTTTCGGGTTGATGAAAATGATCCCCAGCATGGTCGCTAATTTGTTTTCTCCGTATTAACGGACGACGGAGTTTTAACGTGGACAAAAGGCGGGGTGTTTTGACAAGAGGGAGTTCAAGGCCTGGGGCGTTACACAGGCGGTTGACATTGAAATCAGATTTTGATATCATATGATTGATCAGTTGGTTGCCGTAACAACCGGATTCAGTTGGTTGATGTTGTTTTCCAAGCAGTTTGTGCAGTTTATTTCTGCGGTTGGAAAATTTATGGGTTCTTGGTATTCAACCGTCTCGTACCTCGATTGTTTGAATGTCATTCGCTCTTCACCCAGTCGGGTCCAAGCCGTTTGAATAGAGGCAGCTGTTGCACCCTAAAATTTGCTCAACCTATTTCACCTGATTTATGTTTTAATTGCATTATCATTTGCATAGTCACATCATGTACATGGTCCAATCATTTGCATATCATAACATAGCAAGTCATCTAACAGGGGGTCAAGTGCCATCCTTATCTAAATAAGCACATCAAGGGGCCTTATTCAAGCTGAAGAACATCCAAGTCATCAAGGAATGGGTTGAAGCTTTAAGGAGATTTGAGTGTCAACAGGTGGATTTCTCTCCTAACTTGAGGTGTATTGAAGATCATCAACATAGAATTATGAATTTGAGGTGTGTATGGATCCCATGGGAGGCCTAGAGAGCCCTATTGAAGCTTAGACAAGTCATGGTATCAAGTTCAAGAACCACCGTTGAGGTGTGTACAAGTAGGGTTTCATCTGGGTAACCCTAGGTCAAGGAGAGCAAAGAAAGGGGATCAAGACCTAGCTCTAGGTCATGGAAGTCATGGATTGATATTTTAAAGCATGTGTATGGATGAGTCAAGATCAAGTTCAAGAGAATCAAGAGTGGTTAGAGGTGTTTGATACACGGTTCCTAGGGTAAAACCCCATGTATAGCACTGGACTTCCAAGCCACATAAGTCAAAATACAAGTTTCAAATGGATTCTTGGCCAACATGAAACTTGTAGAGATTCTCAATAGATTTAATTTGAGTACTATAAGTCTTCAAGAAGATTTGTAGAACTCAAGTTATGGTTCTTGCAAGTTATGGGTCACCAGAGGACACTGAAATTTATCTGTGAAAGTCACTTGACTTCCAAGCAACTTTTTCCTGTCAAGGAGTTTTCAAATGGATTCTTGGCCAACATAAGAATTGTAGGGCTTGATCTTACCTTTAATTTGAGTGCTAGAAGTCCTCAATAAGATTTGTGGAACTCAAGTTATGATCTTGGCAATCCAAGGGTATTTTGGGAAAGTTAAATTATAGGTCATTTTTCAACATAGGTCAAAATCTCCATCTTCCACTCCTCAAATGAAAAAATGTTCAACATGATATGTGCTTAGAATGGTGTTTTTAGGTCAGATATGAAGTCATGGTGAGATGGATTGGCTTATTTCACAAAGGGCCCCAAAATGGCTTAAAATGAGAGATTTTTCAAATAATTCAAGAAAGGAAAAATGGTTTTTTGACTTGCAAGGCATAAGCATGGCATATGGGTAGTCATTTTGAATGGAAATTGAATTTCAAACACATTGGCAATGCCACAATTTTGAGATGAGCTATTTGTTTGTGAGTTGCCTTAGAAAATGCTTTCTTACATCATAAGTAACATTTGCAAAACACTCCTTTAGATCAAATCCATGGCCCTAACCCTTACCAATCCCTTCAAAATATCATATGGAGAGAAATTGGATTAGAATCAAGGTATTGAAGCAAGCTAAAACTCAGTTGTCATGTATGAACTTCTCATGACAATTTCAAGTGCAATAGATATTGGATATCTCACATAGATCATTTCAGAAGTTTCTAGAGCATTCCTACAGGTTCTATATAAGGTTTATGATTGATTCAAGGCATTAATTGGTGAAGATTGAGAGAGAATTGAGAGATAGAACTCTGATTTTGCACCTTGCAAAACAGAATCGGTTACACGAATTTGAGCCATTTCAATCCAAACTTTTGCATTCAGTATCTTTATCTTGAGTTGTTGAGTGAATCCATAGAGATTTCTGGCCAAGATTGCTGAAGAATCAAGAAAGAGCATCGTGAGTTCATCCCTTGCAACTCAAAATCGAATTTGAGAATTCAGAGAGATTCAACACAAATTGATGCATACAGAAGCTTGATAATCACTCATTGATCATATCTGGAGGATCTTGAAGCATAATTCGAAGCTTTCCTTGTTCTGTTCACTCCATTTTCACAGGTTAGTAAAATTCATTCTATGGCTTGATTCATGTAGAATTGTCAGGTTTTAATTGGTTAGATGCAATGTAGAACATGGCTAGGTCGTTTCTGGTAGAGAATTTCACGATTTAGAGACAAAATTAGGTTGAGCCAATTTTCTGTTGATGGATATAACTGGCGTTTCTTGATGATCTAAGCTTAGTTGTTTGGTTAGTTTTACTCAGGGTGAGGTGTAGATGATCCTAGGATTGTTAACTTTGAGTTTGGTGAGAATTTATTTGTGAGCATTTTCTGAGATGATCATCGTGTTTTAAGATGGGGAGTGATTTAATACACATGGATGATATGGTTGGATTGCTTGTGAAAAAACGAATTGAATGATGTAATTAGAGGTGAGTTTGGGTGAAGATTAGTGATGTTGATGATTGGGGACGACGGTGGCGCCACCTCCGGCCACCGTCTGTTGTTTCTTCCCTCCAACTTTCAAAAGGTAGGAGATGATCTTTTAACCCTAGGATGAGAGGAAGACCTTTGACTTAATCTTGATCCCACGGCCACGAGTGATTGTTATTTTGTGAAGGAGTCTGAAAGGAGCCAAAATGCTCCGTTTCATTTAATGAATTTGCATGGGCTTAGTGATAAACTTGTTATTGACACCCCAGTTTGGAGGCCCATTGAGAAACACACGCGAATCAATTGCTATTCCACACAAGGTTTTGCCATTTTCTTTACATTTTCATTTTATTTTCTGAATGTTTGTGGGCTTAATGCGCGCTTAACTGTTAGCACCCCCCCTCTGGGCCCAACTTAGCTTTTGTACTGACATTTATTGCTATTCAACACGCATAATTTCCATTTTCATTATAATTTCTTTGATTTTTATGGTTTTAGCATAGTTGATAAAAAATTCATAACAATTTGAAAAATGGTCATTTTAGGTTGAGATTTTTTTTCTTGTTTCCCTTAGGACCTCTAGAATTTAATAAAATCATAAAAATATTATTTCATGCATTTTTCATTTTCTGGCAAATTTTACAAGTTTAAGTGCTTTTATTTTGCATTTATTTGATACTCCAACTTTCTGATTTTTGTATGAGCACTTTATTTTGAGTTTTGATTTTATTATTTTTGCTCTGGTTAGAGTAGAGATACATGCTCCCTAAGTGATTTTTCTCATATTTTTATAGTGAAATTTAGGTTAGTTTTGAATAATGAACTTTAAGTGCTAGAATTAGGGTTTCACAACATTTAGGTGTAGTTTAGTGCATAGTTTTGGGGCTTATTAATTGATTTAGGTTCTGGGATCTATATGGGATATAGGGTATATAGTTAGGTTCCCTTAGAAATTAATATAGGATTTTATAATGAGTATTACTATTTTATTTGATTTTTTCAATTTGAGTGGTGATTGTGTGTTTTCCCTCTTGGGCATTTTGCTTGTTTGTTTGGTTTGGGCTATTTCAATTGGGCTTGGGGCTTGGGCTTTGATTGTTGAGGCTTCTGAAGACTTGGAGGATGTTTGGAAACAAAGGATGGAGCTTGGGGCATGAAGACTTTTCTCTTTGAAGGTGGTTTTTGAAGACTTAGGAAATAGGAAATATAGGGAGAACTTTAGATTAGATTGATTTCTTCTTGCAAACATAGAAAGCATCTTGTACTTCTATTCCTCCCTATGACAAAAAGTCCTTTTAGGGTATTCACATCCCTCCTTTGGAGGGATAAGTGACATACTTTAGAAGTAGAACTTTGAGGGAACCTTTCCCCTACAATGCTAAGTGCTTATAGGCTTCCTTTGGTTGTCAATAAGCTGTTTAGCATTTCAACTTAATCTGATAATTGATTCTCTTCTGGAGTGGTGGTATTGAAGATGGGAACCTATTGAAGAATGAAGTTCATCGAAGATTGATAAAGATGAAGATTGTGCCTGTCAAAGATAGTTATCTGTTGAAGCTAGGGTTTTGTTGTTGTTTGAAGTTGTCTACTGGTTGAGGTTCATGCTTGCTAGAGCTGGGATACTTTTGAAGATAGGAGCTTGTTTGAAGTTTGAAGATCATTGAAGAGTGAAGATGGGGTCTTGCTTGAAGTTGTTATTGTCATTTCCCTTTGTTGTTAATCAACTGTAGCTGTCAGAGCTGTTGTTGTTTGAGCTGCTTACTGTAGGAGTTGGTGTTGTTGTCAGATCTGGTGTTGGGTTTTATTTCTTTTTCTGTATTGATTGTTGGCTGGTACAGCTTGCCCCTAAGGTTTGAAGTGAATACTGTTTCACTTTTCCTGTTGCTTTCCCAAGTTCGAGGTAGAGCGGGACTCCCTTGCCTTGCTTGTATTGATGCATTGCATACATGTTTACTGTTTACTGTATATATCTATTTCTTTTGTTGTTTATCCCCTAGGATCTCTGTTTCTCTCTGTGCAAGAGAGAAATATGACAGACATTAGGATTCTTATCTATGCATGACAACATTAGGTTAGTTTTTTATCCCCTTTTTAACCTTAGGGTTCTAGAGTGTTTTCTTTCTCTTCTTATCTCAAAACAATTCAAAGATACAGTAATAAGGTTAATCGACGTCGTACGTTACGAGTCTTAAGATATTTGAGAAAGGGTTGCTGGAGAGCTTCTTTCCGGTAGTCTGGCTGCTTAGTGTGGTACCCTTTGGGTGACACGCGACGTAGTCACTCTCAAATCATAGTCTCTAGGGCGTTGGAGATTGCAAACAAACTAAAAAAACTTTTCTTTCGTAAAAGACTCAAACAAACAATCAAACTCCGTTTTTGTCCGCTTGGACTCCTAATCAGAAGAAAACCTTTTCAGAAGGATCTAAAAAACAGTCAGACAAATTTGTGTCTTACGTGGCCTGAACTACGTTTGCTCTGATCTTTCATGTTGTATGAAAGTACGTAGGCATAGGATGTTGTATCCTAGCGAGCAACCTTCCCCTCCTTTCCGTAGGTAGGCGAACTACGTTGACTCTGATTTCTCGTTCCAGACGGGAATACGTAGGCATAAAGTGCGATACTTTGCCGAGTCATTTTCTTTTCTTTTTTTAACCCTTGACCCTTTAGAGTAGATAGAATAACAATCCGTACTAGAAAACAAGCGTGGATCCCATCGAGTACGAAGGATGTGAGGGGTGTTAATACCTTCCCCTTGTATAACCGACTCCCGAATCCAGGATTTGGTTGCGACGACCATTCCTTTCCCGTCTTTGCTTTAGGTTTACTCTGAGCGTTTCCTTTCCCTCCTGTGGGATAAATAACGCACGGTGGCGACTCTTCTGTCATAGCCGGCGCCGATTTTTGTAGTAGCGACAGACCTCAACCAACAAGCCTGGTGATGGTCAATACAACAGCAACAACAACCTACAAGGAAATGAAAAACATCAAGTGCGACGCCAAGCACGAAAACTTTCTAGCATCTCCTGTGTCTCAGGATGATCCGGTCTGACGAGTAACCCCTGAATGAGCGCCTCTCTCTGTATGATAGTGGTCTGTAAATCCTCAGCATAGTCTTCCCAGGCTCCCTCACCGAATACTTCCTCTAGCTTGCACCTCTTTGAATCAGCCCTCAGCTTGTAATCCTCCAAGGTTGCCAAAGCTTCGTTCAATCTGCAGTCACTGTCACGTCTGAGTGAAGCTTCATCTGCAATCCTCTCATCCTTCGCCCTAAGCTGAGTCTTCAGTCTGATAATCTGCTGCTTCAACTTATCCTCACGCTCCTTGTTATTGGAAAGAGTGGCATTCCACTGATCATTGAACTTGGAAATCTCCAGATAAGCTCTATCCAAGTCCTTCTTCTTAGAAGCAAGAACATCACTAACAACTTTCAGATCCAAACCCAAACGTTCTCGAGCACTAGTTTGCTTGGTCAAATCTGTACCCAATCTGTTCACAAGCTCAGTCTGCCTCCTGAAAGAGTGCACAGCTTCAACCTTCTCACTCTGAAGCTGAACAATCTCTTTTTCTAACTCTTGATTAGCCTTCTGAAGCTCCTCTTTCTCATACCACAACTGGTTGTACTTCTGGATATCCACAGTGGTAGGTTCCTCAATTATGAGAGGATACAAAGGCTCTACATATGGGAAAGGCATCAGTAACCACTTTGCTCTATCCTGGATCCAAGTCAGATAAGGGTCGTAGGCTCGACTGTTACTCTTTCCTAGAGATAATTTCCCCTTCCTGTGAATTCTGCTCCAAGCATCCTCAACTCTAAGCAAAGCATCTCCCTCCAACAATCCAGTGAGATACAGAGATTCCTGTATCTCTTCTTCCTTAGGAGGATCCCTCAAAGGGTACCCAAACTGCCTGATCAATAAGGATGGATTATAGTTGATGCATCCTTTCCTTCCGACCTACAGGACGTTAGGAAAATCTCCGCAACTATAAACGACCTCTGTACCAAGCATATCCCTATCAAACCAGATAATGTTCTTAGTAGACGACCTCATCAACCTCTCAGACCATTCTGACGTACCTGCAGTATTAATGAAAGGACCAGACTTGGGAAGATGACTAGCAAACCACATATACAACAAAGGCACGCAGCAAGATACGTTCTTCGGTTTTCATTCTTGTAGTGTACAGAATGATAGACGTCACCTAGCAGTGTAGGTATAGGATTCCCTGAAGCAAAGATATGGAACGCATCTAAATCTACAAAATCTGGGATGTTAGGAAATAACATGATACCATAGATACATAGTGCTAAGATAGCATTAAACACCACCCAACAACCATCTTTAGCAAACTGTTGAGCCTTCTCAATCAGAAAGGATAAAGGGAAGCCAGGAATTCCACTCCTCTTAGCCAAATGCCCCTTCAGCTCAGAAACATACAGATGTAAAGCAGCAGCAAGCTTAGCCAGATCAGGCTCAGCTTTAGTGTGATAGAATGGAATCTGATCAAGGATAGGCACTCCCAACAATACAGAGAACTCTTCTAAAGTGGGTGTCAGAATATAACCAGGGAAAGTAAAGCACCACAGCTACGGGTCATAAAACAGCAAGAGAGCACACAGACCACTCAACTCATACACTGATGGCTTGCAGACATCACTTTTCTGTCATCAACAGAAATCAAACCAAGCAGAGATCTGATGTCAGGTGTTGGAAACTTGTATATCACTGTCTTCCTCAGGCTAGGCTCCATGTCAGAGAAATAAGAACACTAGAATCAAAGGGAAATGTACACCTGCAGCATAAATACATGTTAATGAATATGCAATATGAAAATGCAAATGCAAATGCAAACAAGGGATCAAGATTGATGTGTTGTTGATTGAGAAGAACCAGCGCTCCGCTTTGACAGGAACATAACACTGTCATTGATAGGAACCCCTTGTATCACAGATTCACACTGCAAAGAAAACCGGGTAGCCTGGAAGTCAAGGTTTCCTGCATAACCCAATCCCTCTCACAGGTATGAACCTATCCACTGACAAGGTTTGACATCTTATGTGTTCATCAGCGTCATAGACTTTTGAGAAACGATGATACGTTCAACATTTCTGGTTTGGCATCATAGTTTAACAAAGTGGCCTCACTTAGCTGAATCACAAGTGATCGATTCCCAGAGTCGACAATCCTCAGATCCAAAATCTCGTCGAGCCCAATGGGCCAGAAAAGAAATCATCAAATAGAATCTCGTCTGAGCGCGAATTTCATGGGAACTAGTGCATGCCAAACATACAGGTTCACCATTACTTTCCACTTATAATACTATGTTTGTACTCAAGCTCAAGTCCGACTTATCTCTCAATGGAACATTCCCCCCCAACAGCACAGCAAAACTGATATGTACAATGCTGAAAATAAATGCGGGAAGAATAAAGTACAAAACATATATACACACCCAAAAGAGATAAACAACCAAGCGCTAGGATTGACTCGCATAGGGGATGGGAGAAGTCTTCCCCAGCAGAGTCGTCGGCTGTCACATCGCTGCGAAGAGGGGGCGGCAAAGATAGAAGAGTCACCACTGTTTTTTATTTATCCCAAAAGAGGGAAAGGAAACAATCAGAGAAAACCTAACAAAAACGGGAAAAGACAGGTCATCGCAACCATGTCTCGGGTTTGGGAGTCGGTTACGCAAGGGGAAGGTATTAGCACCCCTCACGTCCGTCGTACTCGACGGGATCCACGCTTTATTGTCTATCTAAAAGGGTGTTTACTATCTAAGCTACGGCTCAGGGACAAAAGAAAAGAAAAGAGACTCGATAGAGCATCGTCGCTTTATGCCTACGTATTCCTCGTGCAATGGGAAAGTCAGAGTCAACGTAGTTCGGCTAACTACGAGTGAAGATGGGGAAGGTTGCTCGCCAAGACATCGTTGTCTTGTGCCTACATATTCTCATCTGGTATGAGAAATCAGAGCAAACGTAGTTTGGGCTAACAAGAACATTGGTTGGTTCAAAATGGTTTTAGGCCCGAGTAGGGTTAAAACTTAGTTCTATCAGTTAGGTGTATGCAGCTCGACCATTGGAGACTTAGGCGTTACCTGTTTGCGGTAGAACCAAGAGTTAACAACACTCTGCTTATGAAAAAGATTTTCCAAATTAAGATCCCGAAGGATAAAAAGATTTGAAGTTTGTTTTTGTGTTTTTTAGACAAGAAGTGCATTGATATTGTTTATAATTCATGTTGTACTAAAGACTATGACCTAGGAATGAATGTGTCGTATATCGTCCAAAGGACATATGATAAACACTCTAGATAATTGAGAGGAGGCCCCCTAATCACCATTTCCCAAGTACTTAAGGCTCGTAATGTACAACAATCCTTATCCTTTATTAGATGTTTTGAAAGTGTTTTGAGATGAGAAGAGAAAGACACTTTAAAGGGAGAGTAAGACACAACCTAATGTTCTCATACAAAGTATATCTATAGTTGGGATAAGAGTGAATGCTACCTAATGTTATCATGCATGGGTTCAAGCCTAAGGTCTATCATAATCTCAAGAGATTAGAGATCCTAAGGGAACATGGCCAAGAAGAAAGAAGAAGAAGGAAGCATGAAGTAAAAAGATGCAAGGATGCATATGCAATGCAACGTACAAGAAAAGGGAGGAAAAAGTGTGGGGTAAACACATCCACAAGCACATCTTAACCTTTATTAATTCAATAAAGAAATGCAAAAGCAAAGAAGAAAACAATCCAAAAGAAAGCACACAATTGCACACAAAAGTGGGATGAAAATGGGAGAATAAATCCTACAACCATTCACACATCAACCACAATGCCCAAAGGCAAACCAAAAGAAAGGAGAAGAGGACATAAAGCCAAGTGAGGATGGGAGATGAAATGAGAACAACAAGGAACTCATAAGGGCATTCAACCAAAGGCAAGCCCATAATCATGTAAGAAATAAACAAAAGAAGCCCTCAAGGAAGCACCATTCATGACATGCTTCAAGTACCTCCAAAGGAGGAACTAAGCTATCTCAAACGGGATCCCAAAGTCATTGGATAGAGGTAGGTATGAGAGGAGAATATGTGTAAACCAAAGAAAGAAAATCAGAAAAGAGAATGCAAAGATAGGCATGGAGAAAGACCTAAGTCTTAAGCATGTTCAACACTTGAAGCTCAAATGGAAAGCCTAAAAGGAAATGCAAATCTCAACAAGCCATGAACATATTTATGACCTAAAATTGAACATCCAAACACCTCAATATGTTAACAAAGTGAATCAACAAGAGTTAGGAGTCTAATAGATCCACAAAGGTCCTTTCCAAATCAAACTAGGTCAAACACATGTACGAGCCTCCCTTAGAAGTAACTTAACTTGTAAGTCACCTCAAAATTAGGAAAATGGCTAAAAAATAACCAAATAAAATCTCAAATGATCATCAAGATGTAGGAAACCAGAGGCCAAAAGCACAAGGGCAATGTTCCATCAAAGCACCACCAAAAGAAATAAATCCCTAAGGTGTACCACTTTAGGATGGAAGAATCGAGGGTCAACAAAAATGCCATAAAAGTCAAACCAAAATGACTTGAACCAGGGGAAAAATTGTCCTATAAAATTCTTCAATTCATCATGGATATGAGGACAAAATATCAATCATTGGAGAGAAATATTGATCAAGAACAAGAAAGAAGCAATTTACATCAAATAAAAACACTTCCAAGCATTAATTCCATTTTTAATTGAAAATAAAAGGAAAATAAAAATAAAAAATTATAAAAATTATTTAACATCTCAAAGTATCCTAAAAACATTTTTGGGGAATTTTCCAATGCTTGGAACTATTTTTATTGGAAAAGAAGGCGTGTTGAATAAAAGAAAGTAAAATAAACAAAGAAGGCATGCTGAATAGCAATATTCCAAGGCAAAAACAATGGGCCACTGAGAGAGGGGGGTGTGTTGCACCCCAAAATTTGCCCTCACAATACAAGACTTTGTGTTCCAAGAAGGGTCACAAGGTTCACAAAATTCACAATTGGTCAGAAGAGTTGACAATTCCCTCAGACAATGCACCTCCTAAGCAGTGCATCCAAAACTAGGGTTTTGACTTTAATCAGGCTAAATGGACTTCCAAGACTTCAAGTGAGCTTCATAACATCTTATATTTGTATAAGAACCCCCATGTCAAGTTTCAAGACTTTTCTCAAAAGTTTGCTCAGTCAGATGATCAGATAAGTCAAAAGCAGTCAATGCAGTTAAAAGGTCAAACCAAAGTCAAACTTCATGATTTTTTGCCAACATCAAAGAGAGGTTGGATTTGGTTCCAGGGGCATTTTGGTCATTTCACGTTGATTATGCCGTTTTCCGAGGATGAGCTGTCGTTAGGTTTTGAGGCATCGGAAATCATTATTTCAGAGGCATTTATTTGCCACATGGGTTGTTTGTATCAAAGCGTCGAGCTGGGTTGATTGGCATCGAACAAAACTGTCAGAGATACAATTGGATTTGGGCTGTTTATTGCTTATGGCCTATTTTAATTCGCTCCCAAACAATTATGTTTCTACTAATAATGGGCGATTTAATTTAGAATATTTGGTTGTACTGGAGCGCCAAAATTCGATGTGAGGGATTGCTAGACTCTCGTTCATGGATCTTGTGAGGAACTATTTGGTCAGTGGAAATTAATTGAATAGTTGATGATAAAGCCAGGTTGTTCTAAACACAGTCAAGTTATCATTTGAGAATGAATTTTTCTTGATTTTTGATGCATGTCCGCGGTTGGCCCAGAAAAGTGAGGGAATAATATTAAAGATGGAGAGATGTTACTAGCTGAGGTTCAAGTCCATGTTTGGCTCCTGTTTGCATCAAAGAGTATATGGTTTAGGAAGTTACTTGAGTCCAGTTCATGGGACAAGTTCTCACTTTGTATTATAAAGAATGTTCTTACTTTTGAATGAGAGGTTAAGACCTCTGTTGGACATTCAAAGTCTCGAGTACCTGGAAGCACTCATGTGTGACATACAAAGAACTGGATCCATTCATTCAACGCAAGGGCGATACATTTCAAATATGCACAAAGTACTGACTTTATTTTTTTAATATAAGGGATGGTACATTTCAAATATGCAAAACTCAACCATAATCCCAAATGGTACAATGTGAAAACAAACAGCAAAATTAACTAATTCTAAGATGGTGAAAGTGCTATCCTAAGATTTTGAGTAAACAATTTCACCAGGTTCAAATAATACAAGGTTCAGTTCCTAACTTCTTACAAGTTGTCACAAGCTAATGGAACAAACACCAAATCCGTCACAGCAAATACCGGTGCCCATATTTGAAACTATTGGAGAGGTCTCGCAATGGTCGAAGCTTCAGCCAACGTTGATTGTAGTCGGACCATCCCATCGCTACGAACCTTCACGCCTTCACCAGCTTTCCACGACTTTCAGCCACCGACTACAAGTTATTTCCCTGCAATACAACAGAAAAGATCAGCCTGAATACTTGGTATCTCAACCGCATTCCTACCTATCAAAATAAAAGAGCGGCCAACAATTAGAATGCAATTTCGGCCAGCAATTAGAATGCAATTTCAGCCAACAATTAGAATGCAATTTCAGCCAGCAATTAGCCAAAGTAAATAACAAAATGAATGGAATTGAAAGAAATTCAGCCCTCAGTTACTCATCATAGGGCATGAGAATTCGAGCGGCTGGGAGAGCCACGGCCGAAGCCGTTACCAACTCCCTACCGAGCGTCGAATTACGCAGCATACGGCATTTGTCGCTCAGACCCGAAGGTCATTATCACTAAAGCATCAATCAAAGCCAAAAGGTTCAGACAAGGCGTCATCATCACCGTATGACCTTTCTCGGTGGCATTGATCTGGCGGTATCCAAGCTATCAGTTCCCTCTGAAAGAAGAAGAAGAAAAGTTAGTGTAAGAACAAAACAGAAACCAGCTCCTCAGCAAATAATCCAAACTTTGTATCAGAAATCAAAAGGGAACCGAAACTGAGTTCGTATTCTGCAACCGGATAACCAAACAGTACCAGACAAACCACAAAATCCACAACTGGATATCAGTAGCAGTATCAGATCGAAATCCATATCAGAAGACAAAGCTGGATACTAAAACCGAACTGCACTATCCGAATTCATAAACATCATAGAAAAATCAAGCTTCATGTTCGAAAAAGCAAAAATAGGCAGGGACAATCCAACAGAACATCAATGCAAACAGCACCAAAGAGGTTGGCTCATCAGAGCAACAACAGTCTGAATATCAGGCCATCAAGATTGGTTCAAGATCAAAGCGGATAAGCTACAATGCTAGCAACAGCTCTGAGATCAAACAAGTAAGGAAAGCCAAATTCGTAGCCCAAGTTCACAGTGAATCTGTATCAGAGAAAAAGTGAATCAGTTTATCACAAGGCAATTTGAATGGAAGCAAAACAAATAACCCAGTTAATCGAGGCCAAATAAGATGTCCAACTGATCCAAAGGAAACCAAACATCCAATGCAAAATCAGAGTGGAAATAGATATCCGGTTGGGGCCTGAAAGTTAAAAAACCAAGTTAAAATCGAATTAGTAAATTACCACGAAACAAGATCAAATCGAGTTGGAAAAGGAAAGAAATAATTGAAGATCACAAATCGAATCCAATCAAATCCGAAAAAGGGATGATGTTCTCAATCATAAAATCAATATCAGTTGGACAAACATAGATCCAAAGCCCAAAAAGCAAATCATAAAAAGTATATAAGGAACGATATCACCTCAAGTAAAACCCTAGACGGAAAAGAGCGAGAACGGCCGCGAACGAACACAAAAAGAAAAACCTAACAAACTGAAAGGCGGCCGCGAACTCAGACGAAAGCATAATCGTCATCATCGTTCAAACAATCACCTAACATAAACCGTGAATCATCAAAGCCGAACCATCGATCGAAGCTCATCACCAAAACACGAACGAAACCCCTTGAAGAAAGTTCACCAGCGCCGCTCATCCGAACGGCGAGCAAACAATCTCAAAGCTCAGATTATTGACATCATCATCGCTCTCACCAACCTTCGTAATCACCGTCCTCGCTTTTCAGATCGAAAATAAAAACGTAAGCTGGGAATGCATGAACCCTCGTATTTAATACTCTTTCATATGGATTTCAGGTTTTCGGAGGAATCATAGTAAAAATGGACGAGAGAATGAGAGATGAGAAAGACGAAGAGAAACAAATCACAACGGCGCCGCGGAGAGCGATAGGTTTTCGAAACCCTAAAAACATGGTTATCCATCGTTATGCATTGGGTTGGGACCGGGTTGATCACCGGCCCAACTTTGTTTCTTTATTTATTATTTGTTTTTTTGATTCAAGTATTAAACATATATAAAAATAATTAAAAATACTTTCCAATTAATAATAATTTAAATTTTTTTATAATAGTGAATTTCTTTTTAATAATAACCAAAAAATACTCTAAAATAATTAAATCTTTTTAAAAAATAAAGTAAAGTTTTTAGATAAGTAGGTTAGAATTTTTTGAGGATTAAAGTTAAATATATTTCTTAATATTAAAACTCTTATTTTAATTTAAATTGAAGTTTATATCCCAAAATAAAAACTACAAAAAATATGCATAATTTCACATTTTCACTTCCTAACTTGTCTGGTAATTTATATGTTTTTGTCCACTAACGTTGTCTGTTCGTTTTGCAGCTTGCCACGTTGCCTTTTATTTATTTAGTTGTATTTTATTCAAATTTTCATATTATTGTAACTGTTCCTCATCTGTAACCTCGCGAACCAACAATCGCGTTTACCTTTCCGCTTTTACTTTCCGTTGTTTGTATGATTTAAATTTCTCGCATCCTTTCACTAATATTCCGTCACATTGCACAACTCCGAAGGTTTAGGTCTAACTGTTTGGCCGCCGCGCCGATAAACCCTCAAACTCTCAAAATTACAAACCCTAATTTTCACAAATGCCTCGCCGCAGGCGCAATTACCAATTTTACCCCTAGCATTAGGTCAAAGAGCCGCCGCGCTCATTTTAGGGTTTCCCGCCGTGGAATCCCTAATTTAACCCTAATTACAACTTAACATTTCAACGTAGAAATTTGGAGTTCCTACACTCCGCGTAAGCGTGTCCTTAAGGCGCGTTTATTCCCCTTGAGACCTTGACCACAGTCAAGAAGTCTCTAACCTCCCTATTGAGGGGAACTACGATTACTCTGATTCCACTCCCGTAAGGATACGTAGGCACAAGATGCGATGTCTTGCCGAGTAAACTTAGAATTAACCCCCTTTATTATTTATTATTGCTTATTTATATTTTATTTATCTTTGCTATTTAATTATTTTGCTTATTATTTTGTAATTGTTTCTTGGATGTAAAGTTGTTTAATTATTTAATTATTATTATGGTTAGTAATTAGGGAGTGTAACAACATGTATGTAATATTAAAATAAATTTAGATCACTTTTAAATAAAGATAATTAAAATAAACGCGTCATACACGTAAGTCGATTTTAATCGCCGTCTCACTTCCTAAGGATATCCCTCAAGTTGCCTACGAATAATGGTTAAGTGGGGTGTATAAAGCAAGTCCCTTAAATAAAAAAAATCATCAAAGTCCCTTATGGTTGCCTTTACGAATCAAGTCCCTTTCGAAAAATGATGATGGTCCCTTATATGTGCTTATTACATCCCACAATGGCCTTCAAAGTCAAATTGTCCCTCACATACCCCTTAACATCCAAAGTAAGGACTACCTACTCCATTATAGTAGGGATAGTCTTACTAAGGAAAGGATAAAGAATAAGAAAGACCTTAAAACATTAGGGTAGGCTACTCCTAGATACTTGCTCACTTCAAAACTTTTTCACACTTAAACAAATTTCCAACAAAATTTTCAAACAAGTTTTTTTCACATCCATACACGGATTATTATTAAACTATTCTGAAATTTTTTGCTATTCACACACTACACTTTCAAAACAATTCAAAAGTGAGCTTAAGTACCTAAGAGCCCATGGATAACCATGGATGAAAAGGGTGCTAACACCTTCCCTTTTCATAACCTACCCCCCGGACCCAAAATATTCTCTAAGGTCTTTCCTGTTCTTTTATAACCTTTCCTTATGGATAAAATAAAAGTCGGTGGCGACTCTTGCTATCCGCAACATTGTTTAAAGTCAGTTCTCCCACCGTGTTACAGAACTGGCGACTCTGCTGGGGATCTATTTAAGAGGGGTACCCTTAGGAATTAAGATCACTTTAAATTGTTTGCCTTGTTTGCTTTATTATTATATTGTTGGGGTGCTCTTATGTGTGAAAGG
Source organism: Lathyrus sativus (assembly GCA_963859935.3). Classification (NCBI taxonomy): domain Eukaryota; kingdom Viridiplantae; phylum Streptophyta; class Magnoliopsida; order Fabales; family Fabaceae; genus Lathyrus; species Lathyrus sativus. The sequence continues at coordinate 78,032,061 of OZ012741.1, forward strand.
TCCTAACCCGGATCTAGTGTACCTTAAGTAAATGGCAATAGACCAAGGAAACTGTACGACGTATATCGATACGGTTGATCTGGTGGCCATAGTTAGTGCGACTTCTTGGTTGGTGCTTATATTCCTTAAGTCAAGTTGAGGATAATATTGAGGCTGCCATATGTTGTCAATGCACTAACTGACTTTTAGAACCCTAGTTAACTCATCTTGGCCTTTAGAAAGTAGTGAGGTAACCGGTTTTGGTGCAGACTGAAGTTGGTTGACACTCGATACTACGCTCATTGAGATCTTAAACTTGGAGGGTTTTGGTTGGCAAGTAAGTTGCCTTCTGATCAACCACCCTTGTGAAGGATCAATGATATTGAGATCCCTTAGAACCCGGTTACTTTTGTAGGACAGGATGAACCATCTAACTTCAGGGGAGGGTACTTACCTTTAAACCTCATGCAAGCCTTTAAACCTAGGGCAATTGTGTGACTTGTTTGTGTGTGCCACATGTTTGTGATTGAGCATGACATCATGACATCATCATGCATCATAAGCATATCATTTTCCCTAACCATTTCAAGGACCAAAGGATTTATCTTTGTTCTTTGTTGCAGGTCATGGCTTCTGCTCGTAGAAACACCATCAGGATCAACTTTGTAGGGATACCTGCTAAGCTCAAGGAGTTGGTTTCCCTAGTGCCTGATCATTCCCAGTTCAACAAGAGACATGGTCACTTATTGGATCTAGTTACTTCAGGGTTCAGTGAAGACATGATGAGTGTGCTGTTTCAGTTCTTTGACCCTAAGCACCATTGCTTTACATTTCCTGATTATCATCTGGTTCCAACCATGGAGGAGTTCTCTAAACTTCTGGGTATACCTGTTCTTGATCAGAAGCCATTCACAGGCTTAGAGAAGGAGCTTAAACCAGAAGTTATTGCTGCAGCTCTACATCTGAAGAAGTCTGACATTGTTCTAGAGACGAGAAGTGGAGTTAAAGGTATTCTTGCCAAGGTATTAGTGGATAAAGCTCAAATGTTCTTGAAGGCTATGAGCTACGATGCTTTTGAGGAGATCTTAGCCTTATTGATTTATGGCTTAGTGTTGTTCCCCAATCCTGATCAGTTCATAGACGTTCATGCCATCAACATATTCCTGAGTCACAATCCAGTGCCTACCTTACTTGGAGACATCCTACATTCTCTTCACACCCGTACTACAAGGGCAAGAGGAACTTTGATGTGCTGCATACCTTTACTTTCTAGGTGGTTTATTTCTCACCTTCCTCGCTCAGTAATGAAGAATGAGCAAGGGTTCAGATGGTCCAAGAGGATCATGTCACTCTCTCACTCAGACATCCATTGGTGCTCCAGATCTATGGAGAATGTCACCATCATTGACCGTTGTGGGGAGTTTCCTAATGTGCCACTTCTAGGCATAAGAGGAGGCATCACCTACAACCCATCTCTAGCTTTACGACAGTTTGGTTACGCCCGGAGCGATGGTCCACATGACATGTTGATTCAGGGCATTGTGTTTGACTACGACAACGATCTTCAGGGTTACCGTCAGAGATTCATACGAGCTTGGGGAAAGGTAAACAGGATTGACAGCAAGACACTGGAGCCTAAGTACACCATTCCTATGGAGGCTTATCTCAGATGGGTACGATTTCGTGCTCAGACACTCATGATGCCATATCCTGCCATCCTACCAGTTACCATGGAACCTGTTGCTGAAGGAGACACAGCTTATACCATCCTTCACCCAGACATGCCTACTGATATGGAAGACTTGCAGAGATCATGGATCCAACTGAAAGAGCAAAGGGATACTTTCGAGGCTCATTACAAAGCAAGCCAAGCAAGGATCCTAGAGCTAACAAAGCTACTTCATGAGGAACGAAACCTCAACTCATACCTCAACACAAAGAGGAAACGTCCATGGGAGACTTAAAACCCCATCTTTTGTACTTAGTTCGTTTTCATTTTTGTAAGCCTAAAAGGCAAAACAAGTTATTACTAATAAAAAGTTACTTTCTTGTTTGTTTAAGCAAATTTAAATCCTGCGGTCCTTGAAAACATTGCATATGCATTCCCATATCATTGCATCACAGGTTTATAATTGAGCACAGGTTTCTCATCTTCTCGCTGTTTATTTCAGCAATGGATCTTGAACAATCAGTTAAGGATCTCCAGGCACAGAATGCACAGTTCCAAGAGCTGATCCTGAACCTATCCAAGGGGCAGGATGAATTGAAGACACTGCTGGCCAAGAAGACTAAGAAGGCTAGAAGGTCTGCTGGGTTGCTCAACATGGGAAGAAGGTTCAAAGGTCCTGTCAAGACCAAGGAACATGTTGAAGACTATGAATCTGAAGAATCTGAGCAGGAGAGAGGCAGTCTCCACAACACTATGGGGGACTCTGATTCTGAGGCTAACTACTACCATGAGCCTAACGAAGACAAATTCAAGATGCTGGTGGATAGAATGGATGCTATGGAATTACAGAAATCATCTGGGCTGGATTTTGAGGATTTGAGCTTGATATCTGGGGTGGTCATACCCATTGGGTTCAAAGTTCCTACATTTGTTGTCTATGATGGGGTATCTTGTCCCAAATTGCATCTGAGGTCTTATGTCAGAAGAATGCAACCCCACACTGCTGATAAAAAGTTGTGGATCCATTTCTTTCAAGAGAGTTTATCTGGAGCTCAGCTAGAGTGGTATTATCAGTTGGAGAGTGTCAACATCAGAGATTGGAATGACCTTGCTGAAGCTTTCTACAAGCAGTATCAATACAATGCTGACTTAGCCCCCACTCGCATGCAGCTTCAAAGCATGTCTATGGGTGCCAAAGAAAGCTTTAAGGAGTATGCTCAGAAGTGGAGAGACTTAGCTGGAAGAGTTCAACCCCCTTTGACTGATAGGGAGTTGGTTGATATGTTCATGTGTACGCTGAATGGTCCGTTTTACAGTCATCTCATTGGAAGCTCATCATCTGGCTTCACTGAGTTGATCATGACAGGAGAGCGAGTAGAGAATGGTATCAAGAGTGGTAAGATCCAAGTGGGCACTTCTTCATCAGGTGTTGCAAAGAAGCCTCCCACTGGGAAGAGAGAATCTAATGTTGTGTATGGTCAGCCTGATCGTAACAGAAGGCATCAGTCTGTTAGTGCAGTTCATATTTCAAATCCAACTCCTGCAACAACAGAGCAGCCTCAGGGCAACCAACAGAGGGCTAGAAGACAGTTCACGAAGATCAACATGTCAATGGCTCAGGCATTACAACATTTGTTGAAGGCTGAACTTATTACCCTGAGGGAGGCCCCTCAGAATCCCAATGTTACCTCTCCCAAGTACAATCCCAATGCACGATGTGCATATCATTCAAACTGTCCAGGACATGATACTAATAACTGCTGGGTCTTGAAGAACAAAATTCAAGATATGATTGATGCTGGAGAAATTGAGTTTGATCCACCAGGTACTCCAAATGTGATTACAGCTCCAATGCCAAATCACGAGAAGACTGTCAACGCCATTGATGAAGATATTGATGAAGATCTGCATGTCTATTCGGTTATGGAGTTGAGCACACCATTGTCTGTTATCAAAAAGAGGTTAGTACAAGCTGGGATCTTTCCAGGTTGTCGTGAAGATTGTTTGTATTGTACCTATAAGCCGGATAGTTGCTTCATTTTGAGAGATGGGATTCAACGTCTCATGGATAAATATACTATAGTGTTTGAAAGAAGACCAGCATCTGTAGAAAGTATGGTGGATCATCTGACTCAGGGTAAGAAGATTGAAGAGGTTGACATGGTTGACAAAGTACCACTAAGAATCACTTCAAAGGGTCCCATTAAAATCACTCATCAGGGCCCAATCAAGATTACTGCTGAAGGTCCTGTGAAAGTTGTTGCTGAAGCCAGAGTAGCTCCTCTGATCATTACCACTCCTGGTCCTATTCCTTACACATCTGACAAAGATGTGCCTTGGCACTATGGGTCTGATGTTTACATCCATGGTGTCAAGCAGGAGCCTTTACCTGATATGCCTGTTGACATTGATAATATTGCTGGATCTAGCAAGATCACTCGTAGTGGAAGAGTCTTCTCTCCTCCAGTTGCTTCTAAGAGTGCAGTTACTCCTGCTGTTACTTCCACCACTGATGCTCGGGGCAAGGGTCCTGTTATTGAGCCTGTATCTACTGATGTGCCAGCTGCTGATGACCTCTCTAAGCAGATGGAAGAAGTATTGAAAATCATTCGCAAAAGTGATTATGATATTGTTGATCAGCTGGGGCATACTCCCTCAAAGATTTCTATGCTCTCCCTGTTATTATGTTCTGAGGCTCATGCCAAGTCATTGATCAAGTTTCTAAAGATGGCTCATGTACCCAGTGCAAGTTCTGTGGACCAGTTTGAGAATTGTGTTGCTCACCTGACCTATGACAACGGGTTAGGATTTTCTGATGCTGACTTGACCCCTGCCAAGAGGGATCATAACAGGGCCTTGCATATTTCAATTGAATGCAGGGGCACTACCCTGTCTCATGTGCTGATAGACAATGGTTCCTCTCTGAATGTGTTGCCTAAGGAAGTCCTGAACAAACTGAGTCCTGAAGATACGGTATTGAAGCCCAGTAATATTGTGGTAAAGGCTTTTGATGGTTCTAGAAGAGTAGTGCATGGGGAAATTGATCTTCCAATCAAGGTTGGTTCTCAGGTGTTCACTGCTACATTCTATGTGATGGATATTCGTCCTTCGTACTCATGTCTGCTTGGTCGTCCCTGGATCCATGGGGCAGGTGCTGTGACCTCCACATTACATCAAAAGTTGAGATATCCGGTGAATGGAAAAGTTATTACTGTCTTTGGAGAGGAAGAATACTTTGTCAGCCATGTTAACACTTTCAAGTATCTGGAAGTAGAAGGTGAATACATTGAAACTCCATGTCAGTCATTTGAAGTGGTCCCCTGGGCTGTTAAAGATTGTGTGACTCCTCCTGCTGTGAAGAAGGTTCCTGTGGTCATCAGAAACCCTCCAATAATGGCAATGGCCTCCCTCAATGATGCAAAAGCTGTGGTGGAAGAAGGTGGTTGTACTATTTGGGGTCAGCTTCCTGATATTCCATACAAGTCTGACAAGTTTGGTTTGGGTTTCACTGCAGAGTCCCAGAAGGCTGTCCGTCACGCCCATGCTGTTCGTATCACCAATCAAGGGGTTATCAATGTTGTGGGAGATCAAGATGAAGACTACAACTTGGAGGCATGGATTTTTCCTACTGTGGGTGCTGGACTCAATAATTGGACAGCTGAAGATGTCATCCCTATCTCCTTTAGTCAGGAGTAAATACTATTACTGTGTTATGTTTTTAAATTTATAATTTCTGGAACAATTAAAACTTTCAAGCCATGTGCCTTACCCGGGGCACAATGGTGTGCTTGTTACGGGCTGTCATTTCATTTGCATACTTCATTCATTAAAATCAGTGGACGTTTCGTTTTCGTAAATATTGTGTTCCTTGTCTTTCTTTTTCTTTTATTTTTGCTTTATCAGCTATGTGTTCTTACACACACCCACGTCACTAAAATGCAGATCCTCATCCACTCTGGATCCAGTTGATAACAGTTCTACTATTGCCAATTACAATTTCGAGAATCCGATCTATCAAACTGAAGACGGAAACGAGGACGATTGTGAAATACCTGTAGAGCTTGCTAGGTTGTTACAACAAGAAGAGAAAGCTATACAGCCACATGAAGAGCCAGTCGAAGTTGTGAATCTGGGAACTGAAGAAAACAGAAAAGAGGTCAAGATAGGGGCTGATTTAGAGGACAGTGTCAAGAGCAGGTTGATTCAGATGCTACGTGACTATGTGGAGATCTTTGCTTGGCCTTATGAAGATATGCCAGGGTTGGATACAGACATTGTGGTTCACCGTTTGCCAGTGAAAGAAGATTGTCGTCCAAAGAAGCAGAAGGTTCGTCGTATGCGTCCTGAAATGTCAGAAAAGATCAAAGCAGAGGTAATGAAACAGTTCAATACAGGGTTCTTGGCCGTAACTTCTTATCCTCAGTGGGTTGCAAATGTGGTACCAGTTCCTAAGAAAGATGGTAAGGTACGTATGTGTGTAGACTACAGAGATCTGAACAAGGCTAGCCCTAAAGATGACTTTCCACTTCCTCATATTGATATCCTGGTAGACAACACTGCTCAGCATAAGGTATTCTCTTTTATGGATGGTTTCTCTGGTTACAATCAAATCAAGATGGCACCTGAAGATATGGAGAAGACTACATTTGTGACACAGTGGGGCACCTTTTGCTATAAGGTAATGCCATTTGGTTTGAAGAATGCAGGGGCAACATATCAGCGTGCCATGGTGGCTTTGTTTCATGATATGATTCATCATGAGATAGAGGTATATGTGGATGATATGATAGCCAGGTCTCAGAATGAAGAACAACATCTTGATCATCTGCACAAGTTGTTTGAGAGGTCGAAGAAATACAGGTTGAGATTAAATCCAAACAAGTGTACTTTTGGAGTTAGATCTGGAAAGCTCCTGGGTTTCATTGTCAGTGGAAAAGGTATTGAAGTGGATCCTGCAAAAGTGAAAGCTATACGAGAGATGCCAGCTCCCCGTACTGAGAAGGAGGTTAGAGGTTTCTTGGGACGATTGAACTACATTGCAAGATTTATTTCCCAATTAACTACCATCTGTGAGTCAATCTTCAAGTTGTTGAAGAAAGATCAGGTGATGGAATGGAATGATGGGTGCCAGACTGCCTTTGATGAAATCAAGAGATATTTGCTAGAACCTCCAATTTTAATGCCACCAGTTGATGGAAGACCCTTGATTATGTATTTAACAGTATTAGACAACTCAATGGGGTGTGTATTGGGGCAACATGACGAGTCTGGTCGAAAAGAGCAGGCAATATACTACCTTAGCAAAAAGTTTACCGACTGTGAAACAAGATACTCACTGCTCGAGAAAACTTGCTGCGCTTTGGCATGGGCTGCTCGCCGACTAAGACAGTATATGTTGACCCATACTACCTTGTTGATTTCGAATCAAGTACATATTTGAGAAACCTGCTCTCTCCGGAAGAATTGCAAGATGGCAAATGATCTTGACGGAATATGATATACAGTATACTACTCAGAAGGCCATTAAGGGGAGTGTTGTTGCTGATCATTTGGCTCATCAAGCAGTAGATGATTACCAGTCAATGAATTTTGAGTTCCCTGATGAAGACATTATGTCTGTTACCAAAGAACCTGGACAATATGACAGACCTGAACAAGGATCCCGATGGACTATGGTTTTTGATGGTGCCTCCAATGCACATGGTAATGGTGTTGGTGTTGTGATTAGCTCCCCTGAAGGTTGTCATACCCCGATTACTGCCAGACTTTGTTTCTATTGTACCAATAACATGGCTGAGTATGAGGCATGTATCATGGGTATGCAAGTTGCTATTGATATGAAGATTCAGTTCCTTGAGGTGTATGGAGATTCAGCTCTGGTAGTAAGTCAGATTAAAGGAGATTGGGATACAAAGCATGATAATCTCATTCCTTACAGAGAACATGTGTTGTCTTTGATCCCACATTTCAAAGAGATTACTTTTGGACATATCCCACGAAGAGAGAATCAGTTGGCAGACGCATTGGCCACCATGGCATCTATGTTTGAGATCAGCTGGGATGATGAAGCTCCCAAGATTACCATTGATAGATTTGAGAAGCCTGCATACTGCAATGAGATTGACACTGAAGGGGCAAGTGGACTCCAACATATGAGGGACCATTTGTAGTCAAGACAGTGTTCTCAGGAGGTGCCATGATACTGACTACAATGGATGGTGAAGACTTCCCACAACCTGTAAACGCAGACATAGTTAAAAAATACTATGCATAAAAAGAGACCCGCTAGGTTGACAGGCCTAGGCAAAAATAAGGGCATCCCGGCAAACCAAAAGGGTTTGGGCAAAAATTAGGGATATATATATATAAAAAGATGTACACCCGGCAAGTCGAAAACCTGAAAAGGCGGCTTGGGCAAAAAAGGGTATCCCGGTGGATTGAAAACCTGAAAGGGCAATCCAGGAAAAAGTTAGGGATTAAAGCGTATGACTATGTCTCGTTTGGATCACTCATGAAACTGCAACCAGTTGTACTACTTACTCAAGCTCAAACAGATAAAGCTCAATCCAATCGTTTCCGTCTCAACAGCAAGAAGATGAGATACTTGAGTGGCAATAGTAGAATTGAAACTCAATAGGATTATTTCCCACATAGCTGATTCTTTTTGTAAAACTTCATGACAAAATTCTCTTACTAGGGTTTATGTCTCCTTGTACAAACTTACCCGTGTATGGGTCACTTTTGATACAAATAAATTCCATCTTTTGAATCCAGATTTACTTTTACCCTATTTACATAAGCGAAACGTCCATTGGTTGTGTTTGAATGTATGTATGCCTTTGAATATGATTGATGTTTACCAGAAATGCATGTATGCTTTTAATATGATTGATGTTTACCAGAAATGCATGTATGCTTTTAATATGATTGATGTTTACCAGAAATGCATGAAAATGCAGTAATAGTATTTACTAAGGACGAACGAGGGAAGGATTTCAACGAAGCTTCGCCGGTTCATCTTTACAAGACAGTAGGACTAATCCATTTTCACAAAGTCTAATCTCCCCTGGAATTTATATCCATCTCTTTTATCCTCATACGGATATACGGGAAATTACTTTCCAATAAGGGCACGATGAACGAAGACGGGATGTTATACTTATCCTACTATCAAACGAAAACGAAGGTTATCTATACCTTGTTATCCCCAGCAGACGGAGGGTTATATATTCTTCAACAACGAATCGGGATTTATTTTCCTTGGCCAGCAGTTGTTATACAAGGATATCCAGACACTTCCAGCAGTGTCATAGCATACATACATCATTTACATCATACCATAACATATATGTCTATAGTACATTACCTAAGTGCATCATGTCATACATGCATACATAAAGCATAAACTAATGTTGTTATACAGAATGCTACCTTGTTTTCAGGTTAATTATCCAACAAACAATCTTATGATCTTTGGGACTGCTTTATTGTAACCTCAGGGTTACTTTATCCTCCTGATGAGCTTCTTATTACTTTGGGACTGCTTTATTGTAACCTCAGGGTTATTTTATCCTCCTGATAGCCTCTCATGACTTCAAGACTGCTTTAGAGCTACTGATTGCTCTATCCTCCTGAAATCATCCTATTACTTCAAGACTGCTTTAGAGCTATTCATTGCTCTATCCTCATGAGGTCATATTACTACTTCAAGACTGCTTTAGAGCTATTCATTGCTCTATCCTCCTGAAGCCATCTAATTATTTCAAGACTGCTTTAGAGTTATCCATTGCTCTATCCTCCTGAAATTACATTATTATTTCAAGACTGCTTTAGAGCTATCCATTGCTCTATCCTCCTGAAATCATTACTTCAAGACTGCTTTAGAGCTATTGATTGCTCTATCCTCCTGAATACATATCACATTATTATTTCAAGACTGCTTTAGAGCTATTGATTGCTCTATCCTCCTGAAGACATATCACATTATTATTTCAAGACTGCTTTAGAGCTGTTGATTACTCTATCCTACTGAAGCCATTCTATTACTTCAAGACTGCTTTAGAGCTATTGATTGCTCTATCCTCCTGAAGCCATTATTACTTCAAGACTGCTTTAGAGCTATTGATTGCTCTATCCTCCTGAGGTCAGATTTATCACTTCAAGACTGCTTTAGGGTTATCATTATTGATTGCTCTATCCTCATGAAGACATGCTGTTACATCAGTATTACTCCAGACTCCTGACAGTTCTCATTATACTACCGAAGAACTTTCCCCTAGTGGCATCTTGAAGCCCACTCAATCATGTTCAACCAACCATCAATATCACTCCATGCACTGGTGAGTGCAAATTTTTGGGCTTTTGTGTTCAATCCCCTTCAACCTTCCAGGTTACGACTGGCAAATATACCAATCTAACCCCTCAGGTTTCAGAAAATTGAACAGGGGCAGCTGTTGCACCCCAAAATTTGCCCTCACAATACAAGACTTTGTGTTCCAAGAAGGGTCACAAGGTTCACAAAATTCACAATTGGTCAGAAGAGTTGACAATTCCCTCAGACAATGCACCTCCTAAGCAGTGCATCCAAAACTAGGGTTGTGACTTTAATCAGGCTAAATGGACTTCCAAGACTTCAAGTGAGCTTCATAACATCTTATATGTGTATAAGAACCCCCATGTCAAGTTTCAAGACTTTTCTCAAAAGTTTGCTCAGTCAGATGATCAGATAAGTCAAAAGCAGTCAATGCAGTTAAAAGGTCAAACCAAAGTCAAACTTCATGATTTTTTGCCAACATCAAAGAGAGGTTGGATTTGGTTCCAGGGGCATTTTGGTCATTTCACGTTGATTATGCCGTTTTCCGAGGATGAGCTGTCGTTAGGTTTTGAGGCATCGGAAATCATTATTTCAGAGGCATTTATTTGCCACATGGGTTGTTTGTATCAAAGCGTCGAGCTGGGTTGATTGGCATCGAACAAAACTGTCAGAGATACAATTGGATTTGGGCTGTTTATTGCTTATGGCCTATTTTAAGTCGCTCCCAAACAATTATGTTTCTACTAATAATGGGCGATTTAATTTAGAATATTTGGTTGTACTGGAGCGCCAAAATTCGATGTGAGGGATTGCTAGACTCTCGTTCATGGATCTTGTGAGGAACTATTTGGTCAGTGGAAATTAATTGAATAGTTGATGATAAAGCCAGGTTGTTCTAAACACAGTCAAGTTATCATTTGAGAATGAATTTTTCTTGATTTTTGATGCATGTTCGCGGTTGGCCCAGAAAAGTGAGGGAATAATATTAAAGATGGAGAGATGTTACTAGCTGAGGTTCAAGTCCATGTTTGGCTCCTGTTTGCATCAAAGAGTATATGGTTTAGGAAGTTACTTGAGTCCAGTTCATGGGACAAGTTCTCACTTTGTATTATAAAGAATGTTCTTACTTTTGAATGAGAGGTTAAGACCTCTGTTGGACATTCAAAGTCTCGAGTACCTGGAAGCACTCATGTGTGACATACAAAGAACTGGATCCATTCATTCAACGCAAGGGCGATACATTTCAAATATGCACAAAGTACTGACTTTATTTATTTAATATAAGGGATGGTACATTTCAAATATGCAAAACTCAACCATAATCCCAAATGGTACAATGTGAAAACAAACAGCAAAATTAACTAATTCTAAGATGGTGAAAGTGCTATCCTAAGATTTTGAGTAAACAATTTCACCAGGTTCAAATAATACAAGGTTCAGTTCCTAACTTCTTACAAGTTGTCACAAGCTAATGGAACAAACACCAAATCCGTCACAGCAAATACCGGTGCCCATATTTGAAACTATTGGAGAAGTCTCGCAATGGTCGAAGCTTCAGCCAACGTTGATTGTAGTCGGACCATCCCATCGCTACGAACCTTCACGCCTTCACCAGCTTTCCACGACTTTCAGCCACCGACTACAAGTTATTTCCCTGCAATACAACAGAAAAGATCAGCCTGAATACTTGGTATCTCAACCGCATTCCTACCTATCAAAATAAAAGAGCGGCCAACAATTAGAATGCAATTTCGGCCAGCAATTAGAATGCAATTTCAGCCAACAATTAGAATGCAATTTCAGCCAGCAATTAGCCAAAGTAAATAACAAAATGAATGGAATTGAAAGAAATTCAGCCCTCAGTTACTCATCATAGGGCATGAGAATTCGAGCGGCTGGGAGAGCCACGGCCGAAGCCGTTACCAACTCCCTACCGAGCGTCGAATTACACAGCATACGGCATTTGTCGCTCAGACCCGAAGGTCATTATCACTAAAGCATCAATCAAAGCCAAAAGGTTCAGACAAGGCGTCATCATCACCGTATGACCTTTCTCGGTGGCATTGATCTGGCGGTATCCAAGCTACCAGTTCCCTCTGAAAGAAGAAGAAGAAAAGTTAGTGTAAGAACAAAACAGAAACCAGCTCCTCAGCGAATAATCCAAACTTTGTATCAGAAATCAAAAGGGAACCGAAACTGAGTTCGTATTCTGCAACCGGATAACCAAACAGTACCAGACAAACCACAAAATCCACAACTGGATATCAGTAGCAGTATCAGATCGAAATCCATATCAGAAGACAAAGCTGGATACTAAAACCGAACTGCACTATCCGAATTCATAAACATCACAGAAAAATCAAGCTTCATGTTCGAAAAAGCAAAAATAGGCAGGGACAATCCAACAGAACATCAATGCAAACAGCACCAAAGAGGTTGGCTCATCAGAGCAACAACAGTCTGAATATCAGGCCATCAAGATTGGTTCAAGATCAAAGCGGATAAGCTACAATGCTAGCAACAGCTCTGAGATCAAACAAGTAAGGAAAGCCAAATTCGTAGCCCAAGTTCACAGTGAATCTGTATCAGAGAAAAAGTGAATCAGTTTATCACAAGGCAATTTGAATGGAAGCAAAACAAATAACCCAGTTAATCGAGGCCAAATAAGATGTCCAACTGATCCAAAGGAAACCAAACATCCAATGCAAAATCAGAGTGGAAATAGATATCCGGTTGGGGCCTGAAAGTTAAAAAACCAAGTTAAAATCGAATTAGTAAATTACCACGAAACAAGATCAAATCGAGTTGGAAAAGGAAAGAAATAATTGAAGATCACAAATCGAATCCAATCAAATCCGAAAAAGGGATGATGTTCTCAATCATAAAATCAATATCAGTTGGACAAACATAGATCCAAAGCCCAAAAAGCAAATCATAAAAAGTATATAAGGAACGATATCACCTCAAGTAAAACCCTAGACGGAAAAGAGCGAGAACGGCCGCGAACGAACACAAAAAGAAAAACCTAACAAACTGAAAGGCGGCCGCGAACTCAGACGAAAGCATAATCGTCATCATCGTTCAAACAATCACCTAACATAAACCGTGAATCATCAAATGCGAACCATCGATCGAAGCTCATCACCAAAACACGAACGAAACCCCTTGAAGAAAGTTCACCAGCGCCGCTCATCCGAACGGCGAGCAAACAATCTCAAAGCTCAGATTATTGACATCATCATCGCTCTCACCAACCTTCGCAATCACCGTCCTCGCTTTTCAGATCGAAAATAAAAACGTAAGCTGGGAATGCATGAACCCTCGTATTTAATACTCTTTCATATGGATTTCAGGTTTTCGGAGGAATCATAGTAAAAATGGACGAGAGAATGAGAGATGAGAAAGACGAAGAGAAACAAATCACAACGGCGCCGCGGAGAGCGATAGGTTTTCGAAACCCTAAAAACATGGTTATCCATCGTTATGCATTGGGTTGGGACCGGGTTGATCACCGGCCCAACTTTGTTTCTTTATTTATTATTTGTTTTTTTGATTCAAGTATTAAACATATATAAAAATAATTAAAAATACTTTCCAATTAATAATAATTTAAATTTTTTTATAATAGTGAATTTCTTTTTAATAATAACCAAAAAATACTCTAAAATAATTAAATCTTTTTAAAAAATAAAGTAAAGTTTTTAGATAAGTAGGTTAGAATTTTTTGAGGATTAAAGTTAAATATATTTCTTAATATTAAAACTCTTATTTTAATTTAAATTGAAGTTTATATCCCAAAATAAAAACTACAAAAAATATGCATAATTTCACATTTTCACTTCCTAACTTGTCTGGTAATTTATATGTTTTTGTCCACTAACGCTGTCTGTTCGTTTTGCAGCTTGCCACGTTGCCTTTTATTTATTTAGTTGTATTTTATTCAAATTTTCATATTATTGTAACTGTTCCTCATCTGTAACCTCGCGAACCAACAATCGCGTTTACCTTTCCGCTTTTACTTTCCGTTGTTTGTATGATTTAAATTTCTCGCATCCTTTCACTAATATTCCGTCACATTGCACAACTCCGAAGGTTTAGGTCTAACTGTTTGGCCGCCGCGCTGATAAACCCTCAAACTCTCAAAATTACAAACCCTAATTTTCACAAATGCCTCGCCGCAGGCGCAATTACCAATTTTACCCCTAGCATTAGGTCAAAGAGCCGCCGCGCTCATTTTAGGGTTTCCCGCCGTGGAATCCCTAATTTAACCCTAATTACAACTTAACATTTCAACGTAGAAATTTGGAGTTCCTACACTCCGCGTAAGCGTGTCCTTAAGGCGCGTTTATTCCCCTTGAGACCTTGACCACAGTCAAGAAGTCTCTAACCTCCCTATTGAGGGGAACTACGATTACTCTGATTCCACTCCCGTAAGGATACGTAGGCACAAGATGCGATGTCTTGCCGAGTAAACTTAGAATTAACCCCCTTTATTATTTATTATTGCTTATTTATATTTTATTTATCTTTGCTATTTAATTATTTTGCTTATTATTTTGTAATTGTTTCTTGGATGTAAAGTTGTTTAATTATTTAATTATTATTATGGTTAGTAATTAGGGAGTGTAACAACATGTATGTAATATTAAAATAAATTTAGATCACTTTTAAATAAAGATAATTAAAATAAACGCGTCACACACGTAAGTCGATTTTAATCGCCGTCTCACTTCCTAAGGATATCCCTCAAGTTGCCTACGAATAATGGTTAAGTGGGGTGTATAAAGCAAGTCCCTCAAATAAAAAAAATCATCAAAGTCCCTTATGGTTGCCTTTACGAATCAAGTCCCTTTCGAAAAATGATGATGGTCCCTTATATGTGCTTATTACATCCCACAATGGCCTTCAAAGTCAAATTGTCCCTCACATACCCCTTAACATCCAAAGTAAGGACTACCTACTCCATTATAGTAGGGATAGTCTTACTAAGGAAAGGATAAAGAATAAGAAAGACCTTAAAACATTAGGGTAGGCTACTCCTAGATACTTGCTCACTTCAAAACTTTTTCACACTTAAACAAATTTCCAACAAAATTTTCAAACAAGTTTTTTTCACATCCATACACGGATTATTATTAAACTATTCTGAAATTTTTTGCTATTCACACACTACACTTTCAAAACAATTCAAAAGTGAGCTTAAGTACCTAAGAGCCCATGGATAACCATGGATGAAAAGGGTGCTAACACCTTCCCTTTTCATAACCTACCCCCCGGACCCAAAATATTCTCTAAGGTCTTTCCTGTTCTTTTATAACCTTTCCTTATGGATAAAATAAAAGTCGGTGGCGACTCTTGCTATCCGCAACATTGTTTAAAGTCAGTTCTCCCACCGTGTTACAGGGTGCTAATAGCGTATTAAGCCCAGACCACAACACAAAGCAGCTGCCTCAAAATGCTACGCTTCATTAAATTGCGTGGCAGGTCCACAAGCCACGCAGGCTGGTCAAAGCTATCTGATCTGTTTATCTCATTTAGTCAATATTTTAATGCACACACATGGACAGCCAGGTCATCTCAACGGATAACAAACCAGACGCGGAGCACTGTGCTCCGGTCGTCTTCTCCGATCAACCACCAGAGTATCAGATCCAAGTCTCAACCAAAATGTGCGAAATTAAATACCAAACTAATCGCCACGCAACATAGATCACGATTCTAGGCTTAGCTTTCACTTATCACTTAAGAATAAAGAGAATCGAAGCATTAAAGAGATGAGCATCAAACGGAAAACATCACAAACATCATCCTAATCTATCCAGAATCTTCCTACACATGTAGGACTTCAATATGCAACAAGAATGGCATGAAATGGATGCCTAATAAGAGAGATATCTTGAAAAGTAAATTACCTAACGGAGCCTCTCCGTTGGGGCTTCTGATGCAGTTAAGCTTGCGCAAAATGATCCATAATCAATCAATGATCTTCAAGGAAGGTGATGCTGATGTTGATTTGGCTTCAATTGGCTTGAAATTCAGTTTTCACTTTTCACTTTGTTCTTGATTTTTTCAACTGCTCCCAAGCTCTTCTTGCACGAAAATGGCTGAATGAGGCTTCATTCTTCATCAGAAGCTTTTATATTATGGATCCACAATCATTTGGGGGCCCAATTATGGCTAGTTATGGTGAATTGAAGAAATCCATAGCTGGAATTGGGAGCTTCATACACACATGCCAAAATGGCTCCAATTCCCTTGGAGATGATTCAAATCAGTTGCTGGTGATGTGCCTTGATCAGATGGATGACAATTGCTCCTTGAATTGATCTAATGGTTGAAATTGAATGTGAGACTTATACTTGAAGTAACTTGAAATTACACATATTTTGCATATCATGAGTCCAATTTTCTTGGTGCATCTTGCTTGTCATGATAAAGTGACTCAAAATATGCACAAACATGGCATGTAAATACATTAAAATCAATTCAATTAAAATTATGACTTTTAAGTCCTTCTTCCATTGAATTTCTCCACCAATCTCTTTGTCCAACCATAATCCATGACAAATTGATGTTTAATAATGAAATTGAGTTCATTTTAAGCAAGTTTCATGTTGGAGAAAATCTCATTTGAAGTGTGCAAAAGCATGAAATGGACCTATAATCAAAATGACCTATAATCTCACTTCCCAAAATACCCTTGCCTTGCAAGCTTCATAACTTGAGTTCTACACATGAGATGAAGGACTTCTAGAACTCTTTGGAAAGCTAATGTCATGAGGAACAACTTTCATGTTCATCAAAAGTTGAATAGAAACATGATTCTAGGTCAAAAGTACCTTAGAAGTTGGTTGACTTTTGTTGACTGAAAATACATTCATCTGAGGACCCATAGCTTGTCAGCATCATAACTTGAGTTCTAGAAACCCATTGGATGCGTTATAGTACTCAAAATAAATCTAAGAACATGCTCTACAAGTCTAATGTTTATGTTAAAGTTAGGTGAAACTTTTATCTTGAGATATGTGGTCTTGAAGTTAGGCACTAAACAGGGGATTTTACACTAACAAACCTTTGACCCCTATTTTAGTAACTTCTCACACTCTTGATTCTTCCTGAATTGATCTTGAAGTGACATATTAGATGCCTTAACATAACTATCCATGATCACGATGACTTAAAACCAAGTCTTAACCTCCTTCAAATCCTCAGTTGACTTTGCACTAGGCAGATGTAACCCTAGGTGTACAATCCTTTGACTGTAACCTCTTCCACATGATATAACACTTAGATGAGCTCCACAATCACTTCAAAAGCACTCAATGATCTCTTCAACATCTCATATCCATATCCATGAACGCATGATCCTCTGATGATCTTTACTTGGCCTCCAAGCTAGGAGCTAATCCACACACATCCATCTCTTTTCTCAAAGAACTCTGACTTTCTCCTGATGATGATAAGCACTTAACCACTTAAATAAAACCTCTTGCTTAGGTTTTGACCCTTGGTAACCTTCTCTTGACTGCGCACATCTCTTGATCCCTTGCAAACGAACAATGATATGCAAATGCAGATGCTAAAAGATGCAATGAAAACATAAGCCAGGTAAAGAAAAGGTTAGGCAAATTTTGGGGTACAATAACTGGTAGTCGATAATCTTTCCTTTTAGTAATATTCCTTTTCCTACCCAGTAACAGGTAGTTGATTATCTCTCAACAAGTGGTTTACTTTTTACCCAGTAACCGGTAATAAGTAATATGTCTCTTTGTTTTTCTACCCAATAACCGGTAGATGATAATTCTTTTGTATTTATTGCCCTTATCTTCTACTTATTAACCCGTAGAAAGTATTTTACCTCTTCTCTTCGATTTGAGTATTTTCGCCCAGTAACCGGCTATTGGTATCTCTTCTTCGGTTGAATTGATTCCTTTCCTTTTTCAAGATAGAATCTTACTCTTTAGTTTTTCCTTCTCGAGTCTCTTTTCCTTTCTTTTGTTCTCCAGCAGTTTGTTTGTCTCTTATGCCTTGTTTTCCCCACAGAGGTCTTGTGTCTGTATACCATTAGCACAATCATATCATTTTGTGGCCTCTTAGGGACAAAAATTGGGTTTATTGTTATATTTAAGTCTCTTCTATCTAGTCGAGACAAAGATGTCAATCTTCATATCTCCAGATAGAAGAAACTTAAATAGGGACAACTGTAATACCCTAATTTTTACCCTTAAGATCCCACATATCATTTTCATCTCATTCCGCAAACAAGATCGTGAGCTTTGGTTCTCTTGCCTTCCTTTGTGTGTTTGTTCTTGAGAGATTACCAAGCACCCTTGTTTTCTTGTTGTTTGATATTTGTTTATGTTTATGTTTACTAACCATTAATTAAAATCCAAAAATTTGTTTTTTTTCCTTTACTAACTTTTTCAGAAAGAATTTGGATCAAGGATACCAAATACCAGTCCCTCAGCTCGAGTGAGTTTCATCTGAAAAAAGTCAAAGTTGATCTGCAAACAATTCAAATTCATCTGATCAAGAGTTCTCAAGTATTGATTGATTATTTTCAAGAGACTCCAAGGTTCATGTGTTTATTTTTATGCCTTCTTTAACAAGCAAAAAGAATAGAGCCAGAGCCAAGACAGCATATTAAAAAGCAATTTTTCACAATTTTTGCTTGTGGTAATCAATTACCAGTATTAGGGTAATCGATTACCCTATGCGTTTTTTGTGAAAATTTTTCAAACTCAAATTTTGCATCATTTTCGGCACCAAATTCAAATGTTTCATCATGAGAATATTCTAGATCACTTCATTTTAATTCCCCTACCTCATCATAATTAATTCCCACCATACACCTTCATTAATCACCATCTGATCTTAATTTTGCCTCCAAATTCAAATTCCAAGCCTGATTTTGGTTTCAAACCAAACTCCAATCCACCAAAACTTCCAAGCCTAAATCCTATAAATAGAGGCCTCATTTCATTCATTTCATAAGCTTTTGATAGCCAAGTTCACCTTGTCAAATTCCTTCTTGACTCTCTCAATTTTCTCCAACTACCAAATTCACCACAGCTCTTTCTTCCTTTGAAAGTTAGTAAGTTCATCATTAGAACTTACTAATCTTTGAATTAGAACTTCATCCATTCAATTTTCCATCTTCAGTTTATGTAGACCAAGGCTTTGGAGTATGGTTTTTGGAGTTGATTTGAAAAATTTTAGATTTGAAGTGGTAATCTCTTGATCCACTATCGTTTTTCTTGATACATCCTTCACAATATGATCTACTGTTGATTCTTGTTGCTTGATCTTTGGATCTTGCAAATTATGTTCCATTGGTGTTGTTTGTTGTTATTTCACTTAAATTTTCATGCTAAATTGCATACTTGATCATGAGGTGTTTGAAGAAATGATTGATCAATTTTTGCACATTTTCAAAGTGGATTTGTTGTTGTTTTAGCAGTGGTAATCGATTATCAGCAGAGGGTAATCGATTACACAGTGTCTTTTTTTCCTTTTTTGCTTTGTTTTGGGACTGTTTTGGTTATTTCTTCTTCTTCTTCCATTTCCATTTGGTTTTTGCTTTGGATTGCACTTTTAGATGTCCTTTTCCTCTTAGGGTGTAGATGAAGTTGGATAAACATTCACTAATTCAAATCTATCTTTAAAGTGAATTGTTCAATTCATTTTAGGTGCTTTGAGTTAATGATATGTTTAGTTCTTTAATCCACCAAGATGAGTGGATGAACTTAAAGATGGAATGACCTTGAAATTGTAATTCAATTTGGTTTTCCCTTTCCTCTTCTCCTTTTTCTTTTGATCGATGAAAATCTTTGATATCATTGGACCTTATTCTATGTTCTTGATGAAGATGAGATTGTTACCTATTTTATTTTCGTGCGGTAAGTCTTTCGGAGAGTGATCTACATATAACTTCTCTAACATACATTAGTACAAAAACATTTATTGACCGGCCTCAGATAGTCGTGATTTCTAGATAAACCTGATTATGATTGCTTAACATAGCGTTAAATTGTCCTGTAATCGGAAAATGATCATTCGTGGCTCAAAATTATGTTTGAAAGTTCAAGTATTGTTGATTATTTATCTTAGGTACCTTACTTATTAAACTTATAGATAGGAGGATTTGATTTTATCAATCCTCTAATGAGTCTTCATTGACTTTGGCCTAAGTGCATGAGTTAATCATTGTTGATCATTTGCTCTAATAACTAATCACTAACTCACTAACAATATTATTGTACTAATTTTGTTTATGTTTCCTTCTCGCTCCCTACCTCTCTTTTATTTTTATGCTCCATTATTATCATCTCATATCATATTATTGCTTGTGCTTCCACTCTCTTTTTCTTTTGTCCATTTGGACCATATCTTGTTCAAAACACTAATAAAGTATTAAACCTCTAAAAAATTTGGTGCTATTAATGTTATGGTTATGCTCATGGATGTACTTAGACCTTGGACCTCTTGGACTATTCTTGGACCCTTGGACTTAGAATTAGGTCTCTTTCCATATGCTTGGAGTATCATGGACATTTGCCTTTATTTGGCTTGCTTATTTTCTTATGCTCAAGGTGGAAGGAATTCTTATTTGGCTTGCTATGAAGTGTACTATAATTTGGTTAGATTATTCTTATCTCTAGCTTTTATTTTGCTTCCTATGGTAGTCACTTCATTTCCTCCCCTTCTTAAATTTTCAAAATTTTCTCCCTTTTTCAAAAACCTCCTTGTTTTTAAGCTTAAAACCGCTTTCTTAATAAAACCTTGACTTTGGTCAAGTGATTTTCAAACTTTATTTTCTTTAATAAATATCAATCAATATTAATCATACTTTGACTAATATCAAAATTATATTAAAAAAATACTTCACCTCATTCAAACTTTTTGTGCCTTTGTGCACTTTTTCTTTTAAAACTTTTCATAAAGTTTACACATGAGTCATTTTCATAGTTGAGATGTAATTATCCTATTCCCCATAGTATTTAAGATGTTGACATTTTCCACTTAGATGTTGAGTGATAGACTTGTTGATTTTAATCCAAGCAAGATCCTCCATCTTTAGGTGATACAAATGTTGTTTTATACTTGTGGGCGACTAGTTGTATTTTTCTCCTTAAAATAACGACTCGTCTTTACATTTAAAAATGAATCATAGCCAACAAATATTTGTTATTTGTACCACAAACTACAGGGTTTTTGATCTTATATTGCACTTTGTGGGTACGTAGACATGAGGCAATAAGTCTCTCCAAACACAAAAATCTTAAAAATATTTCTCTTCTCACCTCCCCAATATCCTTTCAAGAAAACATTTTCGAACCAAAAAATGTAGATATTTCAAAGATCTCCTATAGAGTACTATATACATTTTGGGTGCTAACACATTCATATTGCGTAACCAACCCCCTTACTCATTCTTTGTTTGTTCTTGTTTTAGAACTTGTTTAGGTTTTGTTCGCTCTTTTTCCTTTCCTTTTGGATAAAATAAAAGTGTGGTGGCGACTCTTGCATTTTTGAGTTAAGTTAATCAATAGCTTACACTCACAAATTTCCCCGCTACAACTCATACTCAACCATTCTTTCCAGTTCATAGGGAACTTCATAATCTTTCTCACCATCATCTTTAGCTTGGTAGATGGGTGAATCAAAGTTAGGAGTGAAAGCAGGGTCATTGGATTCAACATGGTTTTGGATTATTCTGCATGTTTGGATGATTTGATTTTAATAAAAGGAAAATTAGAAATACAAAAGGAAAATGTTTTTTTTGTAGTTTTGAGAGATTGTCACTTTCTTTAAAAGTAAAAGCAAAAAAATAGTAAATGAAACAATGAGAATTTAACAAAATGCCTTCATTGATCATCATTTGAAAGTTCAAAGAGAGGCTCTAGAAAATAGTCCAATAGCCTTAGGCAGAGCTATGAAATTTTTTGAAAATAACAAAAAAACACAACAAATTACTTTGACGAGGGTGTCCAAAGTAGAATCACACTAGAACACCAAATTTCTCAAATATTCATCTTCATTATCTTCATCAACAGCATTAACTTGAAATCCTCCACTGACAAACACTTCTTCAATAGTCTTCGGACGTCCTTTAGCAGAAGCAGATGCTCCATTATTAGTTGGTTTATAACCCAACACATAGCGGTCCATCTTTGTCTTGACATCTATGACTTCTCCCCAACCTTCGGAAATGCCTTCTTCAATAGTTGATCTTGTACTCTTGACAAATGCGAAAGATGGATTACCCTTATCCACTAGTTCCTCAACTTCCAACAGGACACCGTTGGCTATTGAAAGTCTGAGTTGCACCGAAGAGGGGGGTGAATTAGGTTCTTTGAAATTTTATGGTTTTAGAGACTGATTTATTACTTTCTTGAGATATGATGATGGTATAAAAGCGGTAAAGTGCAGAAAGTAAAGAACACCAAGAAATATCATGGTTCCCTTCACACTCTGAAGGTACTCCAGTCCCCTTTCAACACGAAAGAGATTTCACTATAGTTAGGTTCAGTGTACAATACTTTATAATCTATAGGTAGATCAAAGGCTCTTAAACACCTTTAAGATCTAAAACACTAAGTGCAGGAAGAACAATCCTCTTCAATGCACAGACTTACTTTCAACAATCCTGAACAGCAAGGGAAAATAAATACAATCTGATTTTGTAATGAGTTTGTAACAATGTATACAATGTTTATCAATGTTGTAGATTAATCTTCTCTTTTAATGAGAGTTTCCACAAATGTCTAAGACTTATTGCTCAAGAATTTTCTTTCAAAGGATATAAAAATTATGCAGAAAATTCTTTATGTAAAGTGATTTTACTTAGATGTGGAAAGATGAAGTTGTGATAAAGATTTTGAAAGAGAATTGAAAGAGGTTTTTTGAATTTTTGAAATATTTAGGTATTTATATTACACAAACACCTCTTGAGAAAATCATGCAAATCTCCAGAAAAAATTGATGAACAATTTCCATGTTTCAAAGGAAACATTTTATGGAAGATTGGTTGAAGAGATGCAATTTTTTAGAATGCTTTTTCAAAAATGTTCAGTGAGCAATCTATTGCACATATAGACCAATCGATTGCACCTTCACAAAAACACTTGAAAATTCAAATTTTCAACAGAGCAATCGATTGTACCAAAAGGACCAATCGATTGCACACTAAAACAGAAGCGAAAAAGGGGAGATTTTCAAGCATGGAATCGATTGCACCAAGGCACCAATCGGTTGCTTACTGAAACAGGAGAAAAAATGATTTAAAATTTTGATCATGCAATTGATTTCTCTAAGAGTGCAATCGATTGCACTTACAAAAACTTAGAGAAATTCAGTTTTAAAAAGCTTGTGTTAGTGTGAAAAGTAATGTAAAAGATTTTTAATGTTTTGAGCAATCGGGACTTAAACACTTGATGAAAATTCTCATTATACCTTCTGAGGGAAATATTCTTCATGTCAAGTCTTTGTCCTGATTTTGATATCTTGAAATGGTTGATCATCTTTGCCTTCTTTGTCAAGTGATTTGTCTTCATCAAAACATAGGTTGATCTCTGAGAATCTTGATTTCACAGCTATCTCGAGGACTTGAAAAGAAGTTTCCAAGGCATCCTCGTCAGCCTCAATGTATCGGAATGAAGACAAATTACTTGCCATAAGATCCTCTTCACCATGAATAATCACCAACTTATCATCAACAATAAATTTCATCTTTTGGTGTAAAGTTGAAGTCACGGCGCCAGCAGCATGAATCCATGGCCTTCCAAGCAAACAACTATAAGCAGGGTTAATGTTCATGACTTGGAATGCGATATCAAACACATGTGGTCTAATTAAGATTGGCATCTCCACCTCCCCAATTACTATTCTGCATGAACCATCAAAAGCTTTAACAGTCAAAGAATTTTTCCTTATCTCCGACCTTTTGTAAGCAGGCTTAACAAACGTTCTCTTGGGTAAGACATTCAAAGAGGAATCGGTATCCATAATTACTCTTGCTAAT
Source organism: Lathyrus sativus (assembly GCA_963859935.3). NCBI lineage: Eukaryota > Viridiplantae > Streptophyta > Magnoliopsida > Fabales > Fabaceae > Lathyrus > Lathyrus sativus. The sequence continues at coordinate 78,056,046 of OZ012741.1, forward strand.
GCGGCATCCGACATTTTACAAATACGTGCAACGCGCGGTTGTGATTATGGCCTTCCCTCGGTAACTCCTCTCAGCTGAAACTGAGAGTGTTACATGCAGTAATATTTGCAATCACACTATCAAACTGGCCACCACTGATATCCTGGGTGATATGGGCTTGAGCTAACAGCTTTTGCAATACACTTCGGTGAGCTGGTGAGCTCATCAAAAGAGACAAAATGGAAATTTTGGAAGGAGTTTGATGAAGTTGATCAATGACTTTATAATCTCTCTTTCTTATAATCCTCAAAAACTCAGCATCTTCATCATTGGGAACCACCTATTTATCTTTAGCAGGCACGGTGGCAGAAGCTTCTTTTGGTGGAGCCTCATTGAATTAGGGGGTATAGATACAACCACTACGTGTCATCTTTCTTGCCCCAGCTATGTTGGCCACGTCTTCAGCACTCTTCAAATCTTCTTTCAGAACAACCTTCCCAGACTCTTGGTCAATCACTATCACATCGTGCTTCTAAGGCACAACTTTAGTATCTTTGGAAGATAATGGACTAGGATTTTAAATAATCATAGGATTCGGCTGATTAACTGGAGAAACCACAATAGGTTATGGTATATTGAATACAGGCTTTAGTGTACTGAAACGGGTGTTGTAGAACTTGATTTAGGAAAATTAAACACAGACACTTTGTCACTTGATTTTGGTAGATTAAAGATAGGCTCAATCACAGACACCTCATATTTCTTCAACTTGCTACTCACTTGTAAAAAAGCATCATCTATTAGACTTTGAATGTCCCTTTAGACCATCATACATTCCTTAGGACTGGTAGCACAATCTTCGTACTCAACATGGCAAATCTTGACTAAACCTGCCTCGACTAGCTTTGCATGGAAGGCTCGAAGAGAAGTTTTAATATCAGTAACATCAAGGATTAAACTTTCATCAAATGCCTCATCAATAGCATTAACGGCCCCATGAGCGGGCAAAGGATTATTTTTTACATTAGGTTGGGAATCACCAAAAGACAAGATCTTTTTCTCCATTAGCTCTCTTACAATGTGCTTTAGAGCATAACAACCTTCTAGATCATGACCTGGCGCGACTTTGTGAAACAGAGAATGAGCATTTGGATTATAGTGAGGTGGGAGTGGATCAGGAGGCGTACCCAAAGGCTTTGTAATTACTAACCCTTTTTGCACCAATGAACGGTATAGCTCGGTATAAGTCATGGGAATGGGAGGAATATGAGGCCTAAATTGTCTTCTATTGGGAACATTTTGGCTAGGAGCTTGATTTCTCTATTATTGACATGAGGGAGTTTGGATGCTCGTTGATAAGTTGGCGGAGATTGAACTGGTTGATAAACAGGAGCTGGCTGTACAAGCTGATATACGGGAACTTGCTGATTAAATGAGGGAGTAATTGCAGCCACATACGGGTGTTGGGCAAAGTGAACAGGATAGACTGGTTGTTGAGCATAAATTGGTTTTTGTTGTTGTTTCCATGGCTGATTCTTTATTCTACTAGATATCGCTGTGTTAGTTTCCTCTTCCTTTTTCTTGTGGAAACTGCTAGAAGACTTCTTAGCATGGTCTTTGTTGGTGCTTGAGCTGTCAGTGGCATTGGTCATTTTACCACTTTTCAAACCAAGTCCTACCTTAACACCCACAACAAATATATCAAAAAAGTTAGTGGTCACACTCCCAACCATCCTTTCATAGAATTTTGGACGCACTGTGTCAACAAACCAATCAGCTAATTCCTTTTCGGTGAAAGGTGGTTCCACTTGTGAGGCAGTTTCTCTCCATCGCTGAGTGCATTCCTTGAATGACTCAGAACTATTTTATGACATGCTCAACAATTGTCTTCTATCATGAGCTAAGTCCATGTTGTACTTATAGTGTTTAATGAAGGCATCTGACAGGTCTTTAAAACATCGGATACGAGACTGATCCAAACTTAAATATCATTTAGAAGAAGCACCCTTCAAATAGCGTACAGGTTGACCTGAAGTCGTATAGGTTGACCTGTAGCAGTTAGCACATGGACAGATCCTACACGCTTTAATACTGCAGCGTATAGGTCGACCTGAAATTCGTATAGGTCAGTCTGTACTGAAGCAACAACTTCTATAGGTCATCCTAAAATCGTATAGGCCAGCTTATACTGAAGCAACAACTTTATAGGTCAACCTGAAACTGTATAGGCCAACCTGTGCAAGAGTGTTCACACATAAAACATAGTTTTTTATGTATGAAACATACCTAGACATTTTTGATCATTTTCAAAAACATTTGTATGCATCCTAAAACTAAAATGATTCAATGCAATTTAAAATTTGGTTGATACCGCCCAATATACAAAAACGTTAAGTCACACTACTAATTTTGACATCATCAAAACATGACTAAGTTTTAGAATGCACTCATGCTCAGTATTATTTTTGCATAATCCTTTTAGCTTTGGTTGAGAAGTTTCTGACTTTGACTTTGTCAGAGAAAGTCAAAGGAGAATCTTCTTCGACAATGTCTCTTGGGTCATACCAACCAGTAGAGAGAAAATCAAAGGAGAATCTTCTTCGACAGTGTCTCTTGGGTCATACCAACCAGTAGAACTACACTCATGTTTAGAAACTCCCGTGTTAAATATAGTTCTCAAATTGTAATCTTCTGGTATATCTCGATATAGGTGTTTTAATATAAAAAGAGCAGTATCGTAGTCTCGCCGGTAGCTTCTATTTACCATATAAAGAATGAAAATTACCCCGAGTCCAAAAAATAAAACCACTCAAATATGATCTAATAGTAAGATGAATATGATAATGTGAAATTCAAAACTTACGTGTGTGATCCAAGGGCTTGCAGATATGGATGTTCAAATGTCTTATCATGCACTCATAGACACAAATACACAATCATATACATCATTTTGAGCATCAAAAGTTTTATAACTCAGTCATGTGTGTTCTCATTTTGCTTAATACTTATGACACCAAAGTGTTAGAATGAGGTAGGTAACGAAAAGTAATAACTTCATACCTGAAGCATGTGATCAACTCGTCCAATTTTGCTTCTCGTCAACCTCTTCATCATTAAAGATTCATATGATGTCTCTTCCTCCTCTGCAGTACTCTCTCCTAAAATGCATATAGGTGGGAATGTGAATAAAAATATGAGGGAACAAATGTCCATTTGTGTGGCAGGATTAATTACGAAAAAATAATAATTTAACTACCAGAAAACCATTAAAGTATAAAAACAACATCAAACATATAACCATTTTTTTATTGATATCTTATATGTTATACACGTCTTTAAATCAAACCATATATGCACCAAAACACACACATATACCTATTCAAACATTCATCTCATGTGTTAAACATTGTCTTGAACACTGAAACTTGTCTTAGAGACTGACACTTCTAAAACTATCTTGAAGACTTCATTGAAATTTAAAGGCATATGTATCTAATATTCAGTTATTATATAAGACTTTACTACTTGTTTTAAGAGACATTATTTGTTTTATCCACAAATTATTTTTATTTTGAATTGATGTCGTCAAGAACAAGCTAAAATATTAGAAAAAGATTGAGTTTCTTAAACAAACACAAGAAACCCTATTAGGTTTTATAAAAGATAGAGAAGAAGGAAGAAGAAGAAGAAGAATTGGTTAAAACTGTTTTTCTATTCACTTACTCAATAAGAGTTCAAAGATTACAAGTGAATACCAACAATTAACTTCTCTCAACAACCTGAGAGGACTAGTCTATTTATAAATTATAAGTTGTACTGCAAGCTGTTGCACCCCAAAATTTGCCCTCACAATACAAGACTTTGTGTTCCAAGAAGGTTCACAAGGTTCACAAAATTCACAATTGGTCAGAAGAGTTGACAATTCCCTCAGACAATGCACCTCCTAAGCAGTGCATCCAAAACTAGGGTTTTGACTTTAATCAGGCTAAATGGACTTCCAAGACTTCAAGTGAGCTTCATAACATCTTATATGTGTATAAGAACCCCCATGTCAAGTTTCAAGACTTTTCTCAAAAGTTTGCTCAGTCAGATGATCAGATAAGTCAAAAGCAGTCAATGCAGTTAAAAGGTCAAACTGAGGTCAACTGTGGTCAAACCAAAGTCAAACTTCATGATTTTTTTTTTGCCAACATCAAAGAGAGGTTGGGTGAGAAATATTATCATAATAACTGTAATACCCCAAATTTTGCCCTAAGATTTGTCGTCGCATTTCATTGCATTTAATCAATTACTAACAAATTTGTGTAGTCGTTTGACTTTTTGCAGGTAAATATCATATGGCATGCATTTTTTTCTAAAAAGTAAAAATGGCACAATTGGCAGGAGGACATGTGTAAGGAGTTATGAGTGTGAGAGGTTGAGAGTTCGAATCTCACCTTTGTCACTTTTTTTTGTTTTTTATTATTTTTACTCTAAATTTTTCTATCTTTCATTAAAAAAATAACAAAAATAGTTTTTTATTATTATTTAATTATTATTTTCGTATTTTAATTAAATCATTTTTTAAAATATTATTTTTTTCACTTTTTTCTAAATTATTCATAAAAATATCCAAAAAATCATAAAATAAAAAATATTGAAAAAAATTTTGTTCTTTTTATAATATTTTTTATTTTAGGAATCAATAGGATTATTAGTTTTTATTTTAAGTTTATTTTAATTATTTTAAATTATTTAAATTTTATTTTTTCTTAACTAATTATTTAGTTTGGGCTTTAAAATGGGCTTTAGGGACATTATTGACAATTTGGTGTTAACCCTAATTTGTTCCCTATATATACATGTGTTGCCTTGTTGGAAAAAAGGGAGAGAAGGAAAAAAACCTAAGAGGAGTGAGTGCCGTTTGCCGTTATTTAGTTTTCTTCTTCATCCATTACTATTGTTTCTTTTTCTTCATCGTTTACCGTTATTTCTTTTCCTTCATCTATTACTGTTGTTTCTTTTTCTTCATCTTTTACCGTTATTTCTTTTTCTTCATCTATTACCGTTATTTCTTTTTCTTTATCTATTACTGTTACGTTTATATATATATAATTTTTAAATTGTTAGAGTTTATATATATAAGATTTTTGATCGAATTATGTCGATACGATGTTTGCACATTTGTGTGCATGACGCGTGACATTTGTGTTAGTTCGATCTGGTTGCGATGATCGCATTTTTGTGTGAGCAATAATACTATTTTTTGCTTAATTTCTTTTTCTTTGCGATAAATTTTGTTTCGTCCGATTTAGATCTGGTTGCGATGAGCGCATTTCTGCGTTAGCAACACTGTTGGGTTATTTGGCACATTTAAAATTCATTATTGCTTTATTATTATTATTATTATTATTATTATTATTATTATTATTATTATTATTATTATTATTATCATTATTTATTATTATTATCATTATTATCATTATTATTACCATTATTATTATTATTGTTATCATTAATTTATTAAAATTTGTTATAATATAAAAATCTGTTTTTTAAAATAAATAACATTAACATCTTTTCCAAATTAATATGAAAACCTATTATTTTTAAGAAAAAACTTTTTTTTAGATAAATTTAAAATAATAACTAAAATCTTTTTTTTAAAATAATAACTAGAACCGTTATTTATTTTATTTTATTATTGTTCAATTCAAATTTCATTATCATATTGTATCTGCTCCTCTCATGTAACCTCGCGAACTTAACAATCGCTCTTTAAATTCTGCCTTTAAATTTCTGCTTGCATGGTTTAAATTATGACATTATCTCTCTGTTTGCATGATTCAATTATCTCACGCGTTTACTATTATTTCTGTCACATTGCACACATCCGAAGGTTAGGTCTAACTGTTTGGCCGCCGCGCCAATAGTCCGTAAAACTTCACACATTCAATTTCAAATCCTCAAAACTACAAACTACAAACCCTAATTTTCACAAATGCCTCGCCGCAGGCAAAATTACAATTTTACCCTTAGCATTAGGTCAAAGAGCCGCCGCGCTCATTTTAGGGTTTCCCGCCGTGGAATCCCTAATTTAACCCTAATTACAACTTAACATTTCAACGTAGAGATTTGGAGTTTCTACACTCCACGTAAGCGTGTCCTTAAGATGCGTTTATTCCCCTTGAGACCTTGACCACAGTCAAGAAGTTTCTAACCTCCCTATTGAGGGGAACTACGATTACTCTGATTCCACTCCCGTAAGGATACGTAGGCACAAGATGCGATGTCTTGCCGAGTAAACTTAGAATTAACCCCCTTTATTATTTATTATTGCTTATTTATATTTTATTTATCTTTGCTATTTAATTATTTTGCTTATTATTTTGTAATTGTTTCTTGGATGTAAAGTTGTTTAATTATTTAATTATTATTATGGTTAGTAATTAGGGAGTGTAACAACATGTATGTAATATTAAAATAAATTTAGATCACTTTTAAATAAAGATAATTAAAATAAACACGTCACACACGTAAGTCGATTTTAATCTCCGTCTCACTTCCTAAGGATATCCCTCAAGTTGCCTACGAATAATGGTTAAGTGGGGTGTATAAAGCAAGTCCCTCAAGTAGAAAAATCATCAAAGTCCCTTATGGTTGCCTTTACGAATCGAGTCCCTTTCGAAAAATGATGATGGTCCCTTATATGTGCTTATTACATCCCACAATGGCCTGCAAAGTCAAATTGTCCCTCACATATCCCTTGACATCCAAAGTAAGGACTACCTACTCCATTATAGTAGGGATAGTCTTACTAAAGGAAAGAATGAAGAATAAGAAAGACCTTTAAACATTAGGGTAGGTTACTCCTAGGTGCTTGCTCACTTCAAAACTGTTTCGCACTTAAACAAATTTTCAACAAGTTTTCAAACAAGTTCTTAACACATCCTTACATGGATTATTTATTAACTATTCTGAAAATTTTCCATTCACACACTACAATTTCAAAACAATTCAATAGTGAGCTTAAGTACCTAAGAGCCCATGGATAACCATGGATGAAAAGGATGCTAATACCTTCCCTTTTCATAACCTACCCCCCGGACCCAAAATATTCTCTAAGGTCTTTCCTGTTCTTTTATAACCTTTCCTTATGGATAAAATAAAAGTCGGTGGCGACTCTTGCTATCCGCAACATTGTTTAAAGTCAGTTCACCGGGTTACAGAACTGGCGACTCTGCTGGGGATCTATTTAAGAGGGGTACCCTTAGGAATTAAGATCACTTTAAATTGTTTGCCTTGTTTGCTTTATTATTATATTGTTGGGGTGCTCTTATGTGTGAAAGGTCCTAACCCGGATCTAGTGTACCTTAGGTAAATGGCAATAGACCAAGGAAATTGTACGACGTATATCGATACGGTTGATCTGGTGGCCATAGTTAGTGCGACTTCTTGGTTGGTGCTTATATTCCTTAAGTCAAGTTGAGGATAATATTGAGGCTGCCATATGTTGTCAATGCACTAACTGACTTTTAGAACCCTAGTTAACTCATCTTGGCCTTTAGAAAGTAGTGAGGTAACCGGCTTTGGTGCAGACTGAAGTTGGTTGACACTCGATACTACGCTCATTGAGATCTTAAACTTGGAGGGTTTTGGTTGGCAAGTAAGTTGCCTTCTGAACAACCACCCTTGTGAAGGATCAATGATTTTGAGATCCCTTAGAACCTGGTTACTTTTGTAGGACAGGATGAACCATCTGACTTCAGGGGAGGGTACTTGCCTTTGAACCTCATGCAAGCCTTTAAACCTAGGGCTATGGTGTGACTTGTTTGTGTGTGCCACATGTTTGTGATTGAGCATGACATCATGACATCATCATGCATCATAAGCATATCATTTTCCCTAACCATTTCAAGGACCAAAGGATTTATCTTTGTTCTTTGTTGCAGGTCATGGCTTCTGCTCGTAGAAACACCATCAGGATCAACTTTGTAGGGATACCTGCTAAGCTCAAGGAGTTGGTTTCCCTAGTGCCTGATCATTCCCAGTTCAACAAGAGACATGGTCACTTATTGGATCTAGTTACTTCAGGGTTCAGTGAAGACATGATGAGTGTGTTGTTTCAGTTCTTTGACCCTAAGCACCATTGCTTTACATTTCCTGATTATCAGCTGGTTCCAACCATGGAGGAGTTCTCTAAACTTCTGGGTATACCTATTCTTGATCAGAAGCCATTCACAGGCTTAGAGAAGGAGCTTAAACCAGAAGTTATTGCTGCAGCTCTACATCTGAAGAAGTCTGACATTGTTCTAGAAACGAGAAGTGGAGTTAAAGGTATTCTTGCCAAGGTATTAGTGGATAAAGCTCAAATGTTCTTGAAGGCTATGAGCTACGATGCTTTTGAGGAGATCTTAGCCTTATTGATTTATGGCTTAGTGTTGTTCCCCAATCCTGATCAGTTCATAGACGTTCATGCCATCAACATATTCCTGAGTCACAATCCAGTGCCTACCTTACTTGGAGACATCCTACATTCTCTTCACACCCGTACTACAAGGGCAAGAGGAACTTTGATGTGCTGCATACCTTTACTTTCTAGGTGGTTTATTTCTCACCTTCCTCGCTCAGTAATGAAGAATGAGCAAGGGTTCAGATGGTCCAAGAGGATCATGTCACTTTCTCACTCAGACATCCATTGGTGCTCCAGATCTATGGAGAATGTCACCATCATTGACCGTTGTGGGGAGTTTCCTAATGTGCCACTTCTAGGCATAAGAGGAGGCATCACCTACAACCCATCTCTAGCTTTACGACAGTTTGGTTACGCCCGGAGCGATGGTCCACATGACATGTTGATTCAGGGCATTGTGTTTGATTACGACAACGATCTTCAGGGTTACCGTCAGAGATTCATCCGAGCTTGGGGAAAGGTAAACAGGATTGACAGCAAGACACTGGAGCCTAAGTACACTATTCCTATGGAGGCTTATCTCAGATGGGTACGATCTCGTGCTCAGACACTCATGATGCCATATCCTGCCGTCCTACCAGTTACCATGGAACCTGTTGCTGAAGGAGACACAGCTTATACCATCCTTCACCCAGACATGCCTACTGATATGGAAGACTTGCAGAGATCATGGATCCAACTGAAAGAGCAAAGGGGTACTTTCGAGGCTCATTACAAAGCAAGCCAAGCAAGGATCCTAGAGCTAACAAGGCTACTTCATGAGGAACGAAACCTCAACTCATACCTCAACACAAAGAGGAAACGTCCATGGGAGACTTAAAACCCCATCTTTTGTACTTATTTCGTTTTCATTTTTTGTAAGCCTAAAAGGCAAAACAAGTTATTACTAATAAAAAGTTACTTTCTTGATTGTTTAAGCAAATTTAAATCCTGCGGTCCTTGAAAACATTGCATATGCATTCCCATATCATTGCATCACAGGTTTATAATTGTGCACAGGTTTCTCATCTTCTCGCTGTTTATTTCAGCAATGGCTCTTGAACAATCAGTTAAGGATCTCCAGGCACAGAATGCACAGTTCCAAGAGCTGATCCTGAACCTATCCAAGGGGCAGGATGAATTGAAGACACTGCTGGCCAAGAAGACTAAGAAGGCTAGAAGGTCTGCTGGGCTGCTCAACATGGGAAGAAGGTTCAAAGGTCCTGTCAAGACCAAGGAACATGTTGAAGACTATGAATCTGAAGAATCTGAGCAGGAGAGAGGCAGTCTCCACAACACTATGGGGGACTCTGATTCTGAGGCTAACTACTACCATGAGCCTAACGAAGACAAATTCAAGATGCTGGTGGATAGAATGGATGCTATGGAATTACAGAAATCATCTAGGCTGGATTTTGAGGATTTGAGCTTGATATCTGGGGTGGTCATACCCATTGGGTTCAAAGTTCCTACATTTGTTGTCTATGATGGGGTCTCTTGTCCCAAATTGCATCTGAGGTCTTATGTCAGAAGAATGCAACCCCACACTGCTGATAAAAAGTTGTGGATCCATTTCTTTCAAGAGAGTTTATCTGGAGCTCAGCTAGAGTGGTATTATCAGTTGGAGAGTGTCAACATCAGAGATTGGAATGACCTTGCTGAAGCTTTCTACAAGCAGTATCAATACAATGCTGACTTAGCCCCCACTCGCATGCAGCTTCAAAGCATGTCCATGGGTGCCAAAGAAAGCTTTAAGGAGTATGCTCAGAAGTGGAGAGACTTAGCTGGAAGAGTTCAACCCCCTTTGACTGATAGGGAGTTGGTTGATATGTTCATGTGTACGCTGAATGGTCCGTTTTACAGTCATCTCATTGGAAGCTCATCATCTGGCTTCACTGAGTTGATCATGACAGGAGAGCGAGTAGAGAATGGTATCAAGAGTGGTAAGATCCAAGTGGGCACTTCTTCATCAGGTGCTGCAAAGAAGCCTCCCACTGGGAAGAAAGAATCTAATGCTGTGTATGGTCAGCCTGATCGTAACAGAAGGCATCAGTCTGTTAGTGCAGTTCATATTTCAAATCCAACTCCTGCAACAACAGAGCAGCCTCAAGGCAACCAACAGAGGGCTAGAAGACAGTTCACGAAGATCAACATGTCAATGGCTCAGGCATTGCAACACTTGTTGAAGGCTGAACTTATTACCCTGAGGGAGGCTCCTCAGAATCCCAATGTTACCTCTCCCAAGTACAATCCCAATGCACGATGTGCATATCATTCAAACTGTCCAGGACATGATACTAATAACTGCTGGGTCTTGAAGAACAAAATTCAGGATATGATTGATGCTGGAGAAATTGAGTTTGATCCACCAGGTACTCCAAATGGGATTACAGCTCCAATGCCAAATCACGAGAAGACTGTCAACGCCATTGATGAAGATATTGATGAAGATCTGCATGTCTATTCAGTTATGGAGTTGAGCACACCATTGTCTGTTATCAAAAAGAGGTTAGTACAAGCTGGGATCTTTCCAGGTTGTCATGAAGATTGTCTATATTGTACCTATAAGCCGGATAGTTGCTTCATTTTGAGAGATGGGATTCAACGTCTCATGGATAAATATACTATAGTGTTTGAAAGAAGACCAGCATCTGTAGAAAGTATGGTGGATCATCTGACTCAGGGTAAGAAGATTGAAGAGGTTGACATGGTTGACAAAGTACCACTAAGAATCACTTCAAAGGGTCCCATTAAAATCACTCATCAGGGCCCAATCAAGATTACTGCTGAAGGTCCTGTGAAAGTTGTTGCTGAAGCCAGAGTAGCTCCTCTGATCATTACCACTCCTGGTCCTATTCCTTATACATCCGACAAAGCTGTGCCTTGGCACTATGGGTCTGATGTTTACATCCATGGTGTCAAGCAGGAGCCTTTACCTGATATGCCTGTTGACATTGACAATATTGCTGGATCTAGCAAGATCACTCGTAGTGGAAGAGTCTTCTCTCCTCCAGTTGCTTCTAAGAGTGCAGTTACTCCTGCTGTTACTTCCACCACTGATGCTCGAGGCAAGGGTCCTGTTATTGAGCCTGTATCTACTGATGTGCCAGCTGCTGATGACCTCTCTAAGCAGATGGAAGAAGTATTGAAAATCATTCGCAAGAGTGATTATGATATTGTTGATCAGCTGGGGCATACTCCCTCAAAGATTTCTATGCTCTCCCTGTTATTATGTTCTGAGGCTCATGCCAAGTCATTGATCAAGTTTCTAAAGATGGCTCATGTACCCAGTGCAATTTCTGTGGACCAGTTTGAGAATTGTGTTGCTCACCTGACCTATGACAACGGGTTAGGATTTTCTGATGCTGACTTGACCCCTGCCAAGAGGGATCATAACAGGGCCTTGCATATTTCAATTGAATGCAGGGGCACTACCCTGTCTCATGTGCTGATAGACAATGGTTCCTCTCTGAATGTGTTGCCTAAGGAAGTCCTGAACAAGCTGAGTCCTGAAGATACGGTATTGAAGCCCAGTAATATTGTGGTAAAGGCTTTTGATGGTTCTAGAAGAGTAGTGCATGGGGAAATTGATCTTCCAATCAAGGTTGGCTCTCAGGTGTTTACTGCTACATTCTATGTGATGGATATTCGTCCTTCGTACTCATGTCTGCTTGGTCGTCCCTGGATCCATGGGGCAGGTGCTGTGACCTCCACATTACATCAAAAGTTGAGATATCCAGTGAATGGAAAAGTTGTTACTGTCTTTGGAGAGGAAGAATACTTTGTCAGCCATGTAAACACTTTCAAGTATCTGGAAGTAGAAGGTGAATACATTGAAACTCCATGTCAGTCATTTGAAGTGGTTCCCTGGGCTGTTAAGGATTGTGTGACTCCTCCTGCTGTGAAGAAGGTTCCTGTGGTCATCAGAAACCCTCCAACAATGGCAATGGCCTCCCTCAATGATGCAAAAGATGTGGTGGAAGAAGGTGGTTGTACTATTTGGGGTCAGCTTCCTGATATTCCATACAAGTCTGACAAGTTTGGTTTGGGTTTCACTGCAGAGTCCCAAAAGGCTGTTCGTCGTGCTCGTGCTGTTCGTATCACCAATCAAGGGGTTATCAATGCTGTGGGAGATCAAGATGAAGACTACAACTTGGAGGCATGGATTTTTCCTACTGTGGGTGCTAGACTCAATAATTGGAAAGCTGAAGATGTTATCCCTATCTCCTTTAGTCAGGAGTAAATACTATTACTGTGTTATGTTTTTAAATTTGTAATTTCTGGAACAATTAAAACTTTCAAGCCATGTGCCTTACCCGGGGCACAATGGTGTGCTTGTTACGGGTTGTCATTTCATTTGCATACTTCATTCAATAAAATCAGTGGACGTTTCGTTTTCGTAAATATTGTGTTCCTTGTCTTTCTTTTTCTTTTATTTTTGCTTTATCAGCTATGTGTTCTTACACACACCCACGTCACTAAAATGCAGATCCTCATCCACTCTGGATCCAGTTGATAACAGTTCTACTATTGCCAATTACAATTTCGAGAATCCGATCTATCAAACTGAAGACGGAAACGAGGACGATTGTGAAATACCTGTAGGGCTTGCTAGGTTGTTACAACAAGAAGAGAAAGCTATACAGCCACATGAAGAGCCAGTCGAAGTTGTGAATCTGGGAACTGAAGAAAACAGAAAAGAGGTCCAGATAGGGGCTGATTTAGAGGACAGTGTCAAGAGCAGGTTGATTCAGATGCTACGTGACTATGTGGAAATCTTTGCTTGGTCTTATGAAGATATGCCAGGGTTGGATACAGACATTGTGGTTCACCGTTTGCCAGTGAAAGAAGATTGTCGTCCAAAGAAGCAGAAGGTTCGTCGTATGCGTCCTGAAATGTCAGAAAAGATCAAAGCAGAGGTAATGAAACAGTTCAATGCAGGGTTCTTGGCCGTAACTTCTTATCCTCAGTGGGTTGCAAATGTGGTACCAGTTCCTAAGAAAGATGGTAAGGTACGTATGTGTGTAGACTACAGAGATCTGAACAAGGCTAGCCCTAAAGATGACTTTCCACTTCCTCATATTGATATTCTGGTAGACAACACTGCTCAGCATAAGGTATTCTCTTTTATGGATGGTTTCTCTGGTTACAATCAAATCAAGATGGCACCTGAAGATATGGAGAAGACTACATTTGTGACACAGTGGGGCACCTTTTGCTATAAGGTAATGCCATTTGGTTTGAAGAATGCAGGGGCAACGTATCAGCGTGCTATGGTGGCTTTGTTTCATGATATGATTCATCATGAGATAGAGGTATATGTGGATGATATGATAGCCAGATCTCAGAATGAAGAACAACATCTTGATCATCTGCACAAGTTGTTTGAGAGGTTGAAGAAATACAGGTTGAGATTAAATCCAAACAAGTGTACTTTTGGAGTTAGATCTGGAAAGCTCCTGGGTTTCATTGTCAGTGGAAAAGGTATTGAAGTGGATCCTGCAAAAGTGAAAGCTATACGAGAGATGCCAGCTCCCCGTACTGAGAAGGAGGTTAGAGGTTTCTTGGGACGATTGAACTACATTGCAAGATTTATTTCCCAATTAACTACCATCTGTGAGCCAATCTTCAAGTTGTTGAAGAAAGATCAGGTGATGGAATGGAATGATGAGTGCCAGACTGCCTTTGATGAAATCAAGAGATATTTGCTAGAACCTCCAATTTTAATGCCACCAGTTGATGGAAGACCCTTGATTATGTATTTAACAGTATTAGACAACTCAATGGGGTGTGTATTGGGGCAACATGACGAGTCTGGTCGAAAAGAGCAGGCAATATACTACCTTAGCAAAAAGTTTACCGACTGTGAAACAAGATACTCACTGCTCGAGAAAACTTGCTGCGCTTTGGCATGGGCTGCTCGCCGACTAAGACAGTATATGTTGACCCATACTACCTTGTTGATTTCGAAGATGGATCCAATCAAGTACATATTTGAGAAACCTGCTCTCTCCGGAAGAATTGCAAGATGGCAAATGATCTTGACAGAATATGATATACAGTATACTACTCAGAAGGCCATTAAGGGGAGTGTTGTTGCTGATCATTTGGCTCATCAAGCAGTAGATGATTACCAGTCAATGAATTTTGAGTTCCCTGATGAAGACATTATGTCTGTTACCAAAGAACCTGGACAATATGACGGACCTGAACAAGGATCCCGATGGACTATGGTTTTTGATGGTGCCTCTAATGCACATGGTAACGGTGTTGGTGTTGTGATTAGTTCCCCTGAAGGTTGTCATACCCCGATTACTGCCAGACTTTGTTTCTATTGTACCAATAACATGGCTGAGTATGAGGCATGTATCATGGGTATGCAAGTTGCTATTGATATGAAGATTCAGTTCCTTGAGGTGTATGGAGATTCAGCTCTGGTAGTAAGTCAGATTAAAGGAGATTGGGATACAAAGCATGATAATCTCATTCCTTACAGAGAACATGTGTTGTCTTTGATCCCACATTTCAAAGAGATTACTTTTGGACATATTCCACGAAGAGAGAATCAGTTGGCAGACGCATTGGCCACCATGGCATCTATGTTTGAGATCAGCTGGGATGATGAAGCTCCCAAGATTACCATTGATAGATTTGAGAAGCCTGCATACTGCAATGAGATTGACACTGAAGGGGCAGAGGAGAAGCCTTGGTTCTATGAAGTGAAAAACTATCTTGAAGCTCAGGAGTTCCCTGAAGGGGCATCTGTCAAAGATAGGAAGTTCCTGAGAAGGTTTTCTGCTAAGTTCTTTCTGAGTAATGGCATTCTGTATAAGCGTAATCATGATTCAACTATGCTTCGTTGTGTGGATAAGAAGGAAGCTACAGAAATTATGGAAGAGATGCATGATGGGACCTTTGGCACTCATTCTAGTGGTCATACCATGGCAAAGAAGATTTTGAGAGCAGGTTACTATTGGTCTACCATGGAAGCTGATTGCTATCAACACTCCAGAACATGTCACAAATGTCAAATCTATGCTGATAAAGTACATGTACCTCCATCTCCATTGAATGTGTTGACTGCTCCTTGGCCCTTTGCCATGTGGGGCATTGATATGATTGGTGAGATCAAGCCTACTGCTTCTAATGGGCATCGTTTCATCCTGGTTGCTATTGATTACTTCACGAAGTGGGTAGAGGCAGCTTCATTTGCATCTGTGACTAAGAATGTTGTGGCTCGGTTCATTAAGAATAATCTCATATGTAGGTATGGTATCCCTGAAAGGATTATCACTGACAATGGCTCTAATCTGAACAACACTATGATTACTGATCTCTGTACGCAGTTCAAGATTAAGCATCACAACTCTTCTCCATATCGTCCAAAGATGAATGGGGCAGTTGAAGCTGCTAATAAGAACATTAAGAAGATTGTACAGAAGATGACTGTTACTTACAAGGATTGGCACGAGATGTTACCATTTGCTCTGCATAGTTATCGTACTACAATACGTACTTCAACAGGGGCAACCCCATTCTCCTTAGTCTATGGTATGGAAGCAGTTCTGCCTATTGAAGTTCAGATCCCCTCCTTGAGAATTATGAAGGATGCAGGCTTGGATGAAGATGAGTGGATTCAGACTCGACTTGACCAGATAAATTTGATTGATGAGAAAAGGTTAGCAGCAGTTTGTCATGGCCAGATGTACCAGAAACGGATGATCAAAGCTTTTAACAAGAAGGTTAAGCCAAAGGTATATCAGGCTGGTGACTTGGTAATCAAGCGTATCATATTACCACAGGGTGATCCTAGGGGCAAGTGGACTCCAACATATGAGGGACCATTTGTAGTTAAGACAGTGTTCTCAGGAGGTGCCATGATACTGACTACAATGGATGGTGAGGACTTCCCACAACCTGTAAACGCAGACATAGTTAAAAAATACTACGCATAAAAAGAGACCCGCTAGGTTGACAGGCCTAGGCAAAAATAAGGGCATCCCGGCAAACCAAAAGGGTTTGGGCAAAAATTAGGGATATATATATAAAAAGATGTACACCCGGCAAGTCGAAAACCTGAAAAGGCGGCTTGGGCAAAAAAGGGTATCCCGGTGGATTGAAAACCTGAAAGGGCAATCCAGGCAAAAGTTAGGGATTAAAGCGTATGACTATGTCTCGTTTGGATCACTCATGAAACTGCAACCAGTTGTACTACTTACTCAAGCTCAAACAGATAAAGCTCAATCCAATCGTTTCCGTCTCAACAGCAAGAAGATGAGATACTTGAGTGGCAATAGTAGAATTGAAACTCAATAGGATTATTTCCCACATAGCTGATTCTTTTTGTAAAACTTCATGACAAAATTCTTACTAGGGTTTATGTCTCCTTGTACAAACTTATCCGTGTATGGGTCACTTTTGATATAAATAAATTCCATCTTTTGAATCCAGATTTACTTTTACCCTATTTACATAAGCGAAACGTCCATTGGTTGTGTTTGAATGTATGTATGCCTTTGAATATGATTGATGTTTACCAGAAACGCATGTATGCTTTTAATATGATTGATGTTTACCAGAAATGCATGAAAATGCAGTAATAGTATTTACTAAGGACGAACGAGGGAAGGACTTCAACGAAGCTTCGCCGGTTCATCTTTACAAGGCAGTTACAAACCATCAGTAGGAATAATCCATTTTCACAAAGTCTAATCTCCCCTGGAATTTATATCCATCTCTTTTATCCTCATACAGATATACGGGAAATTACTTTCCAATAAGGGCACGATGAACGAAGACAGGATGTTATACTTATCCTACTATCAAACGAAAACGAAGGTTATCTATACCCTACTATCCCCAACAACGGGAGGTTATCTATACCTTGTTATCCCCAACAACGGGAGGTTATCTATACCTTGTTATCCCCAGCAGACGGAGGGTTATATATTCTTCAACAACGAATCGGGATTTATTTTTCTTGGCCAGCAGTTGTTATACAAGGATATCCAGACACTTCCAGCAGTGTCATAGCATACATACATCATTTACATCATACCATAACATATATGTCTATAGTACATTACCTAAGTGCATCATGTCATACATGCATACATAAAGCATAAACTAATGTTGTTATACAGAATGCTACCTTGTTTTCAGGTTAATTATCCAACAAACAATCTTATGATCTTTGGGACTGCTTTATTGTAACCTCAGGGTTACTTTATCCTCCTGATGAGCTTCTTATTACTTTGGGACTGCTTTATTGTAACCTCAGGGTTATTTTATCCTCCTGATAGCCTCTCATGACTTCAAGACTGCTTTAGAGCTACTGATTGCTCTATCCTCCTGAAATCATCCTATTACTTCAAGACTGCTTTAGAGCTATTCATTGCTCTATCCTCATGAGGTCATATTACTACTTCAAGACTGCTTTAGAGCTATTCATTGCTCTATCCTCCTGAAGCCATCTAATTATTTCAAGACTGCTTTAGAGTTATCCATTGCTCTATCCTCCTGAAATTACATTATTATTTCAAGACTGCTTTAGAGCTATCCATTGCTCTATCCTCCTGAAATCATTACTTCAAGACTGCTTTAGAGCTATTGATTGCTCTATCCTCCTGAAGACATATCACATTATTATTTCAAGACTGCTTTAGAGCTGTTGATTGCTCTATCCTACTGAAGCCATTCTATTACTTCAAGACTGCTTTAGAGCTATTGATTGCTCTATCCTCCTGAAGCCATTATTACTTCAAGACTGCTTTAGAGCTATTGATTGCTCTATCCTCCTGAGGTCAGATTTATCACTTCAAGACTGCTTTAGGGTTATCATTATTGATTGCTCTATCCTCATGAAGACATGCTGTTACATCAGTATTACTCCAGACTCCTGACAGTTCTCATTATACTACTGAAGAACTTTCCCCTAGTGGCATCTTTAAGCCCACTCAATCATGTTCAACCAACCATCAATATCACTCCATGCACTGGTGAGTGCAAATTTTTGGGCTTTTGTGTTCAATCCCCTTCAACCTTCCAGGTTACGACTGGCAAATATACCAATCTAACCCCTCAGGTTTCAGAAAATTGAACAGGGGCAGCTGTTGCACCCCAAAATTTGCCCTCACAATACAAGACTTTGTGTTCCAAGAAGGTTCACAAGGTTCACAAAATTCACAATTGGTCAGAAGAGTTGACAATTCCCTCAGACAATGCACCTCCTAAGCAGTGCATCCAAAACTAGGGTTTTGACTTTAATCAGGCTAAATGGACTTCCAAGACTTCAAGTGAGCTTCATAACATCTTATATGTGTATAAGAACCCCCATGTCAAGTTTCAAGACTTTTCTCAAAAGTTTGCTCAGTCAGATGATCAGATAAGTCAAAAGCAGTCAATGCAGTTAAAAGGTCAAACTGAGGTCAACTGTGGTCAAACCAAAGTCAAACTTCATGATTTTTTTTTTGCCAACATCAAAGAGAGGTTGGGTGAGAAATATTATCATAATAACTGTAATACCCCAAATTTTGCCCTAAGATTTGTCGTCGCATTTCATTGCATTTAATCAATTACTAACAAATTTGTGTAGTCGTTTGACTTTTTGCAGGTAAATATCATATGGCATGCATTTTTTTCTAAAAAGTAAAAATGGCACAATTGGCAGGAGGACATGTGTAAGGAGTTATGAGTGTGAGAGGTTGAGAGTTCGAATCTCACCTTTGTCACTTTTTTTTGTTTTTTATTATTTTTACTCTAAATTTTTCTATCTTTCATTAAAAAAATAACAAAAATAGTTTTTTATTATTATTTAATTATTATTTTCGTATTTTAATTAAATCATTTTTTAAAATATTATTTTTTTCACTTTTTTCTAAATTATTCATAAAAATATCCAAAAAATCATAAAATAAAAAATATTGAAAAAAATTTTGTTCTTTTTATAATATTTTTTATTTTAGGAATCAATAGGATTATTAGTTTTTATTTTAAGTTTATTTTAATTATTTTAAATTATTTAAATTTTATTTTTTCTTAACTAATTATTTAGTTTGGGCTTTAAAATGGGCTTTAGGGACATTATTGACAATTTGGTGTTAACCCTAATTTGTTCCCTATATATACATGTGTTGCCTTGTTGGAAAAAAGGGAGAGAAGGAAAAAAACCTAAGAGGAGTGAGTGCCGTTTGCCGTTATTTAGTTTTCTTCTTCATCCATTACTATTGTTTCTTTTTCTTCATCGTTTACCGTTATTTCTTTTCCTTCATCTATTACTGTTGTTTCTTTTTCTTCATCTTTTACCGTTATTTCTTTTTCTTCATCTATTACCGTTATTTCTTTTTCTTTATCTATTACTGTTACGTTTATATATATATAATTTTTAAATTGTTAGAGTTTATATATATAAGATTTTTGATCGAATTATGTCGATACGATGTTTGCACATTTGTGTGCATGACGCGTGACATTTGTGTTAGTTCGATCTGGTTGCGATGATCGCATTTTTGTGTGAGCAATAATACTATTTTTTGCTTAATTTCTTTTTCTTTGCGATAAATTTTGTTTCGTCCGATTTAGATCTGGTTGCGATGAGCGCATTTCTGCGTTAGCAACATTGTTGGGTTATTTGGCACATTTAAAATTCATTATTGCTTTATTATTATTATTATTATTATTATTATTATTATTATTATTATTATTATTATTATTATTATTATTATTATTATTATTATTATTATCATTATTTATTATTATTATCATTATTATCATTATTATTACCATTATTATTATTATTGTTATCATTAATTTATTAAAATTTGTTATAATATAAAAATCTGTTTTTTAAAATAAATAACATTAACATCTTTTCCAAATTAATATGAAAACCTATTATTTTTAAGAAAAAACTTTTTTTTAGATAAATTTAAAATAATAACTAAAATCTTTTTTTTAAAATAATAACTAGAACCGTTATTTATTTTATTTTATTATTGTTCAATTCAAATTTCATTATCATATTGTATCTGCTCCTCTCATGTAACCTCGCGAACTTAACAATCGCTCTTTAAATTCTGCCTTTAAATTTCTGCTTGCATGGTTTAAATTATGACATTATCTCTCTGTTTGCATGATTCAATTATCTCACGCGTTTACTATTATTTCTGTCACATTGCACACATCCGAAGGTTAGGTCTAACTGTTTGGCCGCCGCGCCAATAGTCCGTAAAACTTCACACATTCAATTTCAAATCCTCAAAACTACAAACCCTAATTTTCACAAATGCCTCGCCGCAGGCAAAATTACAATTTTACCCTTAGCATTAGGTCAAAGAGCCGCCGCGCTCATTTTAGGGTTTCCCGCCGTGGAATCCCTAATTTAACCCTAATTACAACTTAACATTTCAACGTAGAGATTTGGAGTTTCTACACTCCACGTAAGCGTGTCCTTAAGATGCGTTTATTCCCCTTGAGACCTTGACCACAGTCAAGAAGTTTCTAACCTCCCTATTGAGGGGAACTACGATTACTCTGATTCCACTCCCGTAAGGATACGTAGGCACAAGATGCGATGTCTTGCCGAGTAAACTTAGAATTAACCCCCTTTATTATTTATTATTGCTTATTTATATTTTATTTATCTTTGCTATTTAATTATTTTGCTTATTATTTTGTAATTGTTTCTTGGATGTAAAGTTGTTTAATTATTTAATTATTATTATGGTTAGTAATTAGGGAGTGTAACAACATGTATGTAATATTAAAATAAATTTAGATCACTTTTAAATAAAGATAATTAAAATAAACACGTCACACACGTAAGTCGATTTTAATCGCCGTCTCACTTCCTAAGGATATCCCTCAAGTTGCCTACGAATAATGGTTAAGTGGGGTGTATAAAGCAAGTCCCTCAAGTAGAAAAATCATCAAAGTCCCTTATGGTTGCCTTTACGAATCGAGTCCCTTTCGAAAAATGATGATGGTCCCTTATATGTGCTTATTACATCCCACAATGGCCTGCAAAGTCAAATTGTCCCTCACATATCCCTTGACATCCAAAGTAAGGACTACCTACTCCATTATAGTAGGGATAGTCTTACTAAAGGAAAGAATGAAGAATAAGAAAGACCTTTAAACATTAGGGTAGGTTACTCCTAGGTGCTTGCTCACTTCAAAACTGTTTCGCACTTAAACAAATTTTCAACAAGTTTTCAAACAAGTTCTTAACACATCCTTACATGGATTATTTATTAACTATTCTGAAAATTTTCCATTCACACACTACAATTTCAAAACAATTCAAAAGTGAGCTTAAGTACCTAAGAGCCCATGGATAACCATGGATGAAAAGGATGCTAATACCTTCCCTTTTCATAACCTACCCCCCGGACCCAAAATATTCTCTAAGGTCTTTCCTGTTCTTTTATAACCTTTCCTTATGGATAAAATAAAAGTCGGTGGCGACTCTTGCTATCCGCAACATTGTTTAAAGTCAGTTCACCGGGTTACACAAGCTAACTTAACAATTGGTCTTAAAAACTAGTCCCAATTCGACATGCTAACTTAAACAGAAAGTCAACATATTTCGACAGCATGCTTGAACAGACTTCGACTACAATATATGCAACTCCTGTCGAACCATGAAGCTATATTTGTTGACGCTAGAGTTCGATCCAAATACCATAAATCTCTACCTTGGAACAAACTCTATACTAACAAGGAAACAGACTAGCTTTCATCATGTAACTTTATCAACTACATACAGTGGAATAACTTGCTACTTGGCAATTTCATGGTGATCATATCAGCAGCATTGTCATCAGTCCAAATCTTTAACACTTGGACTTTTTCATGATCGATTATCTCTCTGACAAAGTACATCCTCACATAGATGTGTTTGGTTTACTCATGATAGGTTGAGTTATTCGACAGGTGTATTGCACTTTAACTATCACATTTAACAGGGATAACTTGACCTTGAAGTTTCAACTCCTTAGTAAAACCTTCAAGCCACAATGGTTCTTTCACAGCTTCAATCAGGGTAATATATTCTGCTTCAATGGTTGATAATGCAACAACCTTCTGAAGTATCGCTTTCCAACTGATTGTTGTGCCGAACATAGTGAACACATATCCAAAATAGATTTTATGGAATCCATACAATCTGCATAACCAGAGTTAAAAAATCTTTCTATTTCGACTTTGCTATCATCACGACAAGCTCCACCATAAATCAGGACTCTACTCATAGACTCATCGATGTACCTATGAATTCACTTTAATGCCTGTCATTGCGTCTTTCCATGATTGGCCATATACCTACTTACAAAGCTTACTTCGTACGTTATGTTTGGCCTCGTAGAAACTATAACATACATCAAAGAGCTTATTATACTAGTATATGGAATTCTATTCATATAGGCTCTTTCGGCTTCAATACTAGTACTTTGAGTCGAACTCAGCTTGTACTGAGGATTAGTTAGTGTTAGAATAGACTTTGAATTCGACATACCAAACTTGTCGAGAATCTTCTTCAGGTATGCATCTTGAGATAAGCATAATCTTGACTGCTTTCTATCTCTCTGGATGTCAATCCCAAGAATTCTGAAGACAGCTCCCAAATCCTTCATTTCGAACTCCTTATCGAGTTCAACCTTCACCCTCATAACATCTTAGATATTGTTGCTTGCTATGAAGATATCATCCACATAAAGCAATAAAATAACATGTGAATTTCCAAGTCAAAATTTGAAGTAAACACAGTGGTCGAACTACCTTCTAGTGAAACCAATATTTGCCATGAACTTGTCGAATCTCCTATTTCATTGTTGAGGAAATAGTTTCAGGCTATACAAAGACCTATTTAGCTTGCACACATAATCTTCCTTTCCCTTTTATGCATACCCTTTAGGTTGACTCATCGAGATTGTTTCATCTAGATCACCATACTAAAGGTTGTCTTCATATCAATTTGTTTGAGTTCTAGGTCGAATTTCACCACCATGGCTAACAATATTCTAATGGATATATGCTTTACAACAGGTAAGAACACATCATTAAAGTTGATACATTTTTTATGAGTGAACCCCTTAGCAACCAACATTGCCTTAAAATGCTTCGACATTACTCCTTCAATTCCTTACTTAACCTTAAAGATCCACTTAAAGATGACTAACTTGGCCTCTGAAAGTTTCTCAATCATCTCCCAAATGTTATTA
Source organism: Lathyrus sativus (assembly GCA_963859935.3). NCBI lineage: Eukaryota > Viridiplantae > Streptophyta > Magnoliopsida > Fabales > Fabaceae > Lathyrus > Lathyrus sativus. The sequence continues at coordinate 78,079,674 of OZ012741.1, forward strand.
ACATAAAGATATTTCATCTCATATCCATGGCTTTCATTCATTCAATCTTGTCTCGACTCCTCATAACTTCCTTATAGTCTCTAGGTTCTTCATCAAGAATCCCACTTGCAGATATTAAGGCATAAGATATGAGATCTACATAACCAAGTCTTTGAGGTGGCTTGATGATTCTTCTCGACCTGTCTCTTGCCAGAAGGTAGTCATTATCAATCTCCTCATCTTCATCAGCAATTTGAGATTCTTCTTTGACTTCATATGGGTTATGAAATTCAGTATCATTATGCTCCACCTCAACAGGAATCTCTTCATGTTCTAGATATTCTTCAGAGATCTTCGAACTTCGGACAATGTCATCACTTTTCTTGAAATTCATCTCAGCTTCATGAAAAACTACATATCGACTTGTGATACACCTCTTGTGACCTGGCTCTAGGAACTATAACTTATAAGTTTTGACTCCTTCAGTGTATCCAAGGAACATACATCTCATAGCTCTAGGTTCGGCCTTGTCTTTCCTAATATGAAAATAGGCTAAACAACCAAATACTCTAAGTTTGTCGAGACTAAGTGGATGTCCTGGCCAGACTTCTTCAGGTGTCTTCATTTCCAGGCTGTCGAGGAACACCTATTTATCAAGTATGTTGTAGTCAAAACAACTTCGTCCAAAACACCTTCTTCAATACTTCACTTACCAACATGCACCTCACCCTCTCCAGCATGGTTTGATTAAACCTTTCATCCAAACCATTTTGTTGGGTAATCCATGCAGTAGTTTTGTGCCTTACAATACCATATGCGGCATAATAGCTATCGAAAGCCTCATTACAAAATTCAAGACCATTATCGATCATCAACCTCTTGACCTTCCTGCCAGTTTAGTTTTTGACCAGAGTCTTCCAACTTTTAAAATTTTCAAAAGTTTCATCCTTAGTCTTCTAGATGAATACCCATAACTTTCTAGAGTAATCATCAATTATGGATAGAAAATACTTTGCACCTAAGTGTGAAGGATTCCTTGCAGGTCCCCAAATATCAACATGAATGTAATCAAGGGATCCATATTCTTTTTTTATCTTTGTTAAACTTCATTCTACAGAATTTACCAAATACATAAGGTTCACAAAACTCTAGTTTTTCGACCTTATCACAACCCAGCAGATTTTATTTCGACAATTTGACCAGGCCTCCTTCACTGACATGGCTAAGTCGTTTGTGCCATAGCTCAATCTTTGACATAGATTTCGTGGATGCCATATCTGGTGAAATACTTACAACCTCAGCCTCAAGGATATACAAGCCTTGTTTCTTCATACATCTTAAGACTTTCGTCGATTCCTTCATTACCCTTAGGATATTTTGCTGTCCTTTGAAAAACATATCCTTTCTCATCAAATTCACCAAGAGAAATTAAATTCCTCTTAAGATAAGGTACATACTTAACATCGGTCAATAACCTTATTCATTCATCATGGAGCTTGCATCTCACAGATCCAATACCTAAAATTTTGCAAGCTTTGTTATTTCCCAGCAGCACCGACCCACCATCTTGATCATATAATTCTTCAAACACGTCTTTGTTTGGAGTCATGTGCTAAGTACACCCTGAATCCATAATCCACTCCTTTCTAGAGTCACTTCTTGAAACCACCAGGACATCATATGATTCATAACCATCTTTCACAATGGTTGCATTACCATCATCCTTTCCACCATGATTGTCCAGTCGATCAGGGCATACTTTTCTTATATGACCCTCCTTCTTACAGTGATAGCACTTAATAGTAGGATCATTATCATCATAAGAATTATGTAGAACTTTACCCTTATTCTTCTCAAATCTACCATCTTTCTTAAAGAAGTTCCCCTTAACGGACAAACTTTCACCAACAGAAGTTGGCTTATGCTCCTTTTGTTTGTTCAAATCCTTATAGTACAATGTAGATTAAACATCTTCAAAGGTCAACGACACTTTTCCATACAAGAGCGTTTCTTTGAAGTGAGCATGGTACTTAGGTAAAGATCACAACAGCAGCAAAGCTTGATCTTCATTATCAATCTTGATCTCGATATTTTCAAGATCAAGAATTAACTTGTTGAGCATATCCAACTGCTCAGCCAAGGCTTTTTCTTCACTCATCTTGAATGAATACAAAGCTTTCTTCAGGTAGAGAATATTTACCAAAGATTTCCTCATGTACAAACCTTTAAGTTTTGTCCATACACCAGCTGCAACTTTCTCCTTTTTGAAACCTACCGGAGAACCTTATCACCAAGGCTCAATACAATGGCATTGTGGGTTTTGTTTACCATTGTTGTCTTCTCCTTCTTCGGTAGTGAAGAATCCATCTTCTCTGATTCTTTCAACGCTTTTAACAAACCCTTTTGAACAAGAAGGGTTTGCATCTTCAAGCGCCACAAACCGAAATCATTCACACCAGTAAATTTTTTAATTTCATACTTCATTGATGGCATCTTCTCCTCCATGTTCATCGCACTAGTTTATTGTGAATTGATGTCGTCAAGAACAAGCAAAAATATGAGAAAAAGATAAAATTTCTTGAACAAACATAAGAAACTCTATTAGGTTTTACAAAAAGATATAGAATAAGGAAGAAGAAGAATAATTGGTTCAAACTATTTTTCTATTCACTTACTCAATAAGGGTTAAAATTTTACAAGGTAATACCAACAATTAATCTCTCCTAACAACCTAATAAAACTAGTCTATTTATAGACTACTAAACTAACTGAGGCTATAAGCTAACTTAACAATTGGGCTTACAAGCAAGACCCAGTTCGACATGCAAACTTAAACAGAAAGCTAACATATTTCATGAGGATGCTTGAACAGACTTCGACTACAGCAGACACAACTCCTGTCGAACCATAAAGTTATCTTTGTTGACACTAGAGTTTGATCCAAATACCATAATTTTTATAAAGACTTTATTGTAAAATGATCTTTATTTGTAGTATTCTTAATTTGAGGATCATTATCATGTAAAAATTGTAAAGCTTAACAAAATTTTTAGAAAGTGAACATCTAAACCATATTTTTAATTTAAATATTTTCCATGATGATCACACATGCAACCACGAATATGCCCTAATATATATGTGTAAGTGTGTGTGGGCGTGAGCAGTGTCCTATATTTTGGATACTAGTCATTTAATAGTGATGTGTCTACATCGGAGTCAGTGTTTCAAATATTAAGAGAAAAATCCAGATAAAAGATAAGAGGCAAGCAATAAGATTCGATTTCATGAGATGAATATAGTGTTATAAACTGAGCTCATCTTACGGTGTTGTCTTAGTGTGGGAATTGGTAAGCATGGCCATATACAAAACTTAATTTGGTACTATTCTTATGGATTAGTATCTAACCAAGCCCAAATTCAAAGAGGATTGGTCAGTTATAGTAGTTATATTTTATTTGTAGCAGTTTGTGTATTCTGTCCATTTGTGTAATAGCTTTGCTGGAAGTTATTCTGCAGTTTGTATTTGTAATAACCATCTATAATCATCCATTCATTCTATTGAATAATTACCCATACTAATAAACTCTATCATACTAACAAACTATAACATGATTCTAAGAACTTCAAGATAAAATACATATTACATTATTGTAACCTTGTGAAGTCTGAGACACGCGATCATGTGAAGTTCATACTTCTACATGAAACGCACTAACTTGTGGTCTTTGGCGCATTACCCCCCCCCCCCCCCCCCCCTCTCTCTCTCTCTCTCTACGAACACATGTTGGGATACACGATCATTGCTCAATTTGTCATGGTACGATCATTGCTCAATTTGTCATGGTTTTCATTCATAGTTCCTATAATACAAATCAGAAAGTCGTATCAAAATCAAGGCAAGTAAAATCCAGAGATGCATCTCTGTAAAAGAGGAAAGACCATATCTGGAGATGCATCTCTGTAAAAATGTGGCATTGTAGAAAAACCAAAAATTTCAGAAAATCCCCTAAACACCAACAAATGCAAATGCATGTCTATACAAACTACCTGTTTTGAATGTAACTACATACTAAATCATTTTAATCAATCTATTTTACCTAAAACATGCATCACAACTCAAAAATAGAAAGGAAATGAGAAATTTACCGATTAAGTGTTATTGTGTGATAAATGCTAAATTAGAGTGATATTGAGTGTGAATAATTGGCACTTATTGGCTTAACTTAACCAATAAACCTCAACTTTTGTGCATATGTTGTATAGTTTATATTATAGTGTATATATTGCGTATCGTGTAAATATAATTGAGTTTAATTGTTTTCTCTCATTTTTGTAGGTATATAAGCAATTATATTTTGTCATTATCTTATAGAGCATTGAATAAGTTTTCAAACGCTTCCGACCGCGCGTAAAACGGAGTTACGATTCAAAAGTTATAGTCAAAACAAGTGTTGGTTTGCTGTCATGTTCGCTAGGTGAACACCAAGTTCGCTAGGCGAACAGAAAGTGCTGAAAAGCGTGAAAACACTATTTTGGCAGTAGTTAAGGCGACATATATTCACTGGGCGAACGGGACTTCGATGGGCGAACACGGGACCCCAAATTTTCCTATAAAGTCAATTTTTAGATATTTTTTAGTTTATGTTTTTGGGATCTTTTAACCCTAACTTGATCAAACACATATTTGGAGTTTATAGAGTTTTAACAACATCAATGGAGGTTGCAACTCGATGATCCGGGATTTAAGCTTCTTTAACCGTGATTGACACCACGAGAATTTTGATTCTTCTCCTTTCTTCCCTTTGTAGTTTCCATTTGTGGGGTTTGTATGTAAGTTTACTCTGATTTTATGTATATGTATTAATTATGGCATTATATAAGAGCTATTTTACAAATCCTTATCGGTGTTATCCTTGTTTTACTCGCTTTATGTTTGGATTTAAGTTGCGGTAGACATATCCTCTTCGAATCTGGATCTAGGATATTCATCTATCTATACACAAATTGGAGAAATTTATTTGTGGTTGATATTTGCTTTGTGTTGAACTTAAAGCTTATTGAATGGGTTTTTATATGAAGAAATCATATAATGATGGGTATGGTATTTCTCACGACGCTGCTCTAGACATGGACGGTATTGGGAGAATACGTGATGATATTGACAAGTGTTTTAGGTTGCGTACAACTGATTGGTAGATTGTGTATTTGATGGGTAGAAGGAAATACAACTAGTGTCGAGTTTTCTCCTCTCTAAAGAATGTATTTATTTTCTTGTTCGTATGTTTTTCTTCTGGCTCTTTACTCTCAAACCATTTAAAATCAAGCTTAGATATGTAGAGATTGTCGAACGGCATCCTTTCCCTCGAACCGATCCCTGTGGAGACGATAAAAATCGGATACTTAATTAATTTTTGCTTGTCTCTTTACCGCATCAGCATTGTGCAAAATCTTGAATGGAGTGAATGGAATGTACTGGGATTGACTGTGATGAGGTAGAAATATTGTTCAAGTTTGAAAAATAGTGCACTTGAATCTTGCTCACAAGCCCTTTGAGGGTTTGCAAAAGTGTAGCAAATGAAGAAAGAATGGGGAAAGGTCTAACATGAGTTATTTTAATTAAAATATGTTCAAAAATGCATATATGTAAACCTCATTGAGCGTAAAACACTGAGTTTTAAAATAAGAGCTATTACAGAGATGCATCTTCAAAAATATTTTTAGGAAAAATGGGGTGGCTCACTCACTAAAGCGTTGGGGTGTGTAATTTAGGTGCGTCTAGAAACTAGAGAGTTTTGTGAGTTTCCACTGTGGTAAACTAGCATCTCATAGAATGGATAAAATAGTGCTCTTTTTTTAATTGCACTATAAACCCATTTTAAACTTCAATTTTTTAAAAGAGTGAAAATTGAAAGGTTTAAATTTTTCCGACACTTTTGTACGGTTGTTATTCCACCGACTGTTTTGTATGGTCATCCAGTGGGATAGTTAGAGGCGATAAGACTTATGCTCTCTTACGTTATTAATCACAACATTGTGCTTTATCAAATGGATGTCAAAAGTGTTTTATTGAATGAAGTTATTACTGAAGAAGTGTATGTCAAACAACCTCCTGAATTTGAAGATCCAAACCATCCAGACTTTGTCTACAAGCTTAAGAAATCTCACTATGGACTTAAACAAGCTCCAACAAGTTGGTATGAGAGACTGAGTAATTTTCTGCTTGAGAATGGTTTTTATGAAGGTAAAGTGGACACTAAAATATTTAGAAAAACTCTAAAGGAAGAAATTTTGATTGTTCAAATTTATGTTGATGACATAACTTTTGGTTCCACTAGTACATCTCTTTGCCAAGAATTTTCCAAGACCATGCAGGTTGAATTTGAGATGAGCATGATGGGTAAATTAAAATACTTTTTTGGGATTCAAAGTAATCAAAGAAAAGAAGGTCTATACATTAACCAGTCAAAGTACACAAGAGAACTTTTGAAGAAGTTCAATCTTGATGATTGCAAAGTTATGACAACTCCTATTCATCCTACCTGCAACCTGAATAATGAAGAATGTAGTGCCAAAGTGGACCCGACTAAATATCGAGGTATGATAGGTTCCTTACTTTATATCACTACTTCCAGACTAGATATTTTATTCAGTGTATGTTTGTGTGTAAGATTCCAATCAGATCCTAGAAAGACTCATTTAACAGATGTTAAGAGGATCTTTAGATATTTGAAAGGAATGACTAATTTTGAACTTCTTATAAAGAAATATTCAGTTTATAAGTTAGTTTGATTATGTGATTCTGACTATGTCGGGGATAGAATTGAAAGGAAATCCACAAGTGGAAACTATCAGTTCTTAGGTGAAAGCCTTATATTTTGGGCTAGTAAAAGACAAGCAACTATTGCTCTGTTTACAGCTAAAGCAGGATACATCTCAGCTACTAAGTGTTGCACTCAACTACTATGGATGAAGAATCAGCTACAAGATTATCATATTTTTAGTAACAGTATTCCTATCTATTGTGATAACACTGTTGCTATTTGTCTAACAAAGAATCCAATTCAACATTCTAGAACTAATAATATTGAAATCAAACACCATTTTATTAGGGACTATATTCAAATGGGGATAATAGATATTCATTTTATTGATATTGATCAGCAGTGGGCTGATATATTTACAAAACCCTTAGCTGCCGCAAGATTTGATTTCATAAGGAAAAATATGAACATGGCCTTTATTGATGAATAATGCTTAAAATATGAATGGAGTATCAAAACCTATTGGTAATCAGAAGTAGTCTGAATTAGAATTTGACAAACCATATTCTAATGATAGACGGGTTCTAAGGAACATCAGTGTTTTGAAACTCTAAAGGAAACCTGGATTCTGATAGCACTCAGTTAGAATACAGTATATCATTAAGTCTGAAAAAATTTCTAAGTATGGTCTATAAGCTTTGGCTGTAGAGTTTGCTTAATCTTTTTAATTCTTGTTGCTTTATTACTTAAGCAGACAGTAAGTGTTTAATTTTATGCTTATGCTTTGAATTAACAATTGGGCTAATTTTTAGTTCTGATAAAATAAGAATATTTGTCTTATATATATATATATATATATATATATATATATATATATATATATATATATATATATATATATATATATATATATATATATATATATATATATATATATATATATATATATATATATATATATATATATATATATATATATATATATATATATATATATATATATATATATATATATATATATATATATATATATATATATATATATATATATATATATATATATATATATATATATATATATATATATATATATATATATATATATATATATATATATATATATATATATATATATATATATCCTTTGAAAATTGAGTTGTTAAAGAACAAGTTTTGTAAAATATTGACTTGATGGTGGAAAGTAGTCTCAAAAAAAATTTCAACGAAATTGTCAAAAATATTCAACAAGGCAAACTCGGATATGTTCTACTTGCAAAAGTATCTTTAAATAATCAGTCTTGGTTATTGTGTTTTCTCAAAAATAGTTGTTCTCGAGACTGAAGGACGTTTCTATCACTCTTGCCTATTTTCAAAAATTGTCTTGAAATTTGGTTCTTAACAGGACTGTACCGACAAAGATTCTGATTCGTTTTTAATCAGATTCATTACCGTCCAAACATTCAATACATTCTTACTCATTTATCATAAATTAGCATTCCATGTATTATGTGATTATATCTAAGATTTACCCAATTTTTATGTATTATCTTGTATATAAGATAGTATTGTAAAATCATTGTTTTCTACTTGAATTTATTTCTCTTTCAAAATGTCTTCAAAAACCACCAAAAGAGAAATCTATGATCTAGATATTCTGAAGGAATATATTGTTGAACTCAATGAATTGGTGGCTATTAAACTTTCTCGGATAGTCTAAGATGTTCATTTTCAAAAATGGGATGTATATTTTGCAATGTTTAATGGACCAATCTATCCAGATCTGGTGAAAGAATTTTGGGCAAATGCTTTTGTTCATTAGAGTGAGTTATATGTTTGTCAGATTCTATCTATTGTCTATGGTTTTCCTGCTGTGATAAACTCTAAACTTATTTCACAAGAAATAAATTGTGAAGAAGATGGAGTTACTATTGAGTAGTACAAACATGACAATATGTTCCTGAATCTCATCAACAACATCTATGACAGTGTTGGTTCTGCTGGAAGCCCTTCTACTCTTACTCCTATGGCAAAAGTTTGGTACCAAGTTGTCCTAGAAAAAAGGATTAGGATGGCTTTCTCTTGAGGATAAACATTTTATTATGTTCCTAGTCTCAAGGATGAAAATCAACTTACCTCAAACCATGTTCAACTATCTGAAAAAAGAGATCTTAAAATCTCGTGATGAATCATCTTTTCTCACTCCTTTTGGTAGGATCATTTCTATGATTCTTGTTCAACAAGGTGTTGTTGCTCATGTCCAACGAGCTAGGTTGATGAACAAACTTGTTCTTGACTGGTGTTCAGAAATGAATTGTTCATAAACCATTATTAATCACTAAGGTCTACATGTCTGTTTTTATGTATTGTTATCTTTTTGTTGATGACAAAGGGGGAGAAATGGATTAAGTATTCTACGAAGATTAATCTTGGAATGGATATAATTATTCTATATAGGGAGAGTTTACAAACCTCGCCTCTTAGACTTCATAGATAGGACTCAGGGTGAGCTTAAAAACCACGCACCTTAGACTGTTAGACACAGGGGGAGCTTACAAACCTCAGACCCTGAAAGTTGTTGAGTAATTAATTTGCAACTGGTTATTTTAAAATACATAAGGTTGTCATCATCAAAAGGGGATATTGTTGAGACAAATTTGGTTCATACCATGTATCCTCTAAGGTTTTAATGATAACAAAGTATTTGAAGAACAATTAGGATTTCTAAATAGTTGTTTCATGTGTACAGAAGTCAATTTACTTGATGAAACAAGTTATGTCACGGTAACAAGTTATGGTTCGGTTCTGATCAAGTTCTGGTGAGAGAGTTTGACCGTAAAGTTATCTTTTTCATATTTTAGAATCAGAAGTGTACTAACCCTGCCTCTAAAACTGATGGATGTCAACTCAAGCTCAGAAATCACGGGACTCGAGAGTAGTTGACATTATCTTTAAAAGACTGTGTTGTAATTGTTTCATAGAAGAGTTTTCTGGACAAAGGCCTTGTTCAGTGGGTAATTTTGTGACTACGAGTTCTAACACCTTCTTTATTTGAAAAGAAGATGTGCAAAAATATTTTATTTGAATATAGTCGTTAGGTTGCTCTAACGACTCTATTTCTTCAGCTATAAAAGGAGAAGAAAAGTTGAATATCAACCAAGAGAATAACACTGCAACTACAACTGAAATATACATGCATTTCACATCATTTGTATCAACTCAAGACAAGTTAATTATATAAGAGTTCTTATTCTCGTATAGCTTAAGAATCTTTAGTGTTAAAGTGTGTTGTATTATATTTAAACACCTCTGATTATTAATCAAGTGTTGTTATAAGTTATTCCTTCTCTAAACAATCAGTTTAGATAAAGTCTCTTGTTGTGGGCTTAAGCACTGAAGTCTTGGATTCGTGGAATATGAGAAAGAAAGTCTTGGACTGTAGGTCTAAGCAAGGAAGTCTTGTACTCGAGGGTATAAGCAAGGAAGTCTTGAATCCGATGGGTTTAAGAAAGAAAGTCTAAGGATCTGAGGATCTAAGCAGGCAGTCTTGATTAGGCGTTGATTGAGCAAGGAAGAATTAGGTTGTAGGTCTGAGCAGAAAAAATCTTATACTTAAGAGTATAAGCAGCTGTAATATGTTTGATTATAGTGGAAATCTTTTGTGCTGCAAGGGAACTGGACTACTCTCAGTTGGAGAGGAACCAAGATAACTTTTGTGTGTTCTCTGCCTATTTATTTACTTCTGCTATTTTATCCACTGCACTTGTTAATCAGATTTTAAACTTCTGTTTAGATTCTGAACTCTATTTCAGAAGTAAAAACGATTTGGCATACACAATTCAATCTCCCTTCTTGTGTACTTTTTTCACCTTCAGAGTGCCATCCGCACCATTTGAAGGCGGTGGCGCGTCATCAAAAGGTACTCCAACATTAGCATGAGAAGATCCAACATGAGAAGGTCCAATATCATCTTCATGCTATCTGGGTGGAATGATGTGTAGGTGTGATATTGTAAGGTACCACTCCAAGTGCCCATCCATACACTCTACAGGGAACCAAACAACCACTACACAATCTATAATGGCACGTGTAGAACGCATAATGTTACCACGAAACCAGCTATTAATGCCCTCGGGTGAAATAGCAGGGATTGGTCATGGGATGTCCTTGACATATCCAAACTAGAGCAAACACCTCTCAAGCAAGTGTCTAGCCACTAATGCCTTTCATCGCAGATAACCAGAAAAAGTGTAGTCTCGTCGAACTCCTTGTCCACTATATGGCTTGCGTATATAATAAATAAGTTTTAAAGTATCAATAATAAATAAATTCACATCATCGGCATATTACATACATGTCTTTCCATGCCATAATCTAAATGCCACATGATCTGCATGTCCTATGAGAACAGAGCAATCATTGGGCCCACCAGGAAACCCTTCATCTATGTGTACATAATGGCTTGTCGAAGCAGGAGCAATGACATTTGTCTCATGAGGAACAGTGACATATGTCTCAACAAAAGGATTAACCTTAATATCATCAGTAGCTGACACCTCAATAGTCGTATGCGGAGTAGACACCTCAATACATGTCTCTGAAGTAACCACTATAATAATTGTCGCCTCTCGTTAGAAGGATGAGGTACCTTTGTCTCTACCGGGTGGGGGACATATGTCTCAGCCACATTCTGCATGTCATCCTGAACTGGTGCCAAAACATTAACAAGCTCATCCTCATCATCTCTCATCCATCCAGAAGCAGAACTAGATCTTCTATGATGGATAGTGCAGGATGCAAAAACTGAGTCTGATCGGCCAGCCACCTCCTGTAAGAACTTATCAATGTTATTCTCCCCGCCTGGAGATGTGAGGCCTTTACGTCACCTCCCTTCGCTCAAGCCCTTTATGTCACCTCTCTTCTCTCGAACCCTCACAGCAGTTATATCACGTTGTTGACCAGCAATCAAACCATTTGTGCCTCTGATCTTCACTGAAAAAATAAAAAATAAAAAATCTAACCTACCCAATTTTACAAAAAAATCCTGAAATTATGAACTTTCCGCATGTTTGAAAAAATTCGGTAAAAATAAAATAAAATTTAGAAAGATTTTTTGAAGTTCCTGGTTGAACATATGCTTTTTTTCCGGATTTTTTGAAAAATCCGAAAACATTTATGCTTTTTTTACCGCATTTTTCAAAAATTATATGTATTTTTATCGGATTTTTCAAAAAAATTCAATTGAACTCATGAATTTTTACTGGATTTTGTGAAAAATGCAGGAAAATAACTTTGCATTTTTATCGAAATTTTCCAAACATGCGGTAAAAAAATCATGAAAAATCCATTAAAATCTTTAAAATGTGGCAAAAAAAAAACAAACTTACTTGTCATCAATAGCAAATATCTGATAGTGTATGAAATGTCTGAAAAATTACATAATTTAAAAAAAAAAAGTTGAATTGTTCCAATACTTTTTGTAAAATAAATTATAATATTTTACATGAATAATATGCTAAAAATATCGGAGGTGTGGGTGTGTCATGTCAAAATTGGGAGCGGCGGGATAAAACCTCTTGTTCTTTTTGTAAACTCTTTGATGTTGTAAACTCTATTGAGTTGTAACTTCTTGTGTCAAGACAAGTTATCGAATATCCTTCTTTTTTTCTGTGTGTGTATGTGTGCGTGCTTGCGTATGTGGAAAGACCTAGTTGTCAAAGTGTCGAGGAGTTACCCTCGACATGAATTTGTGTCTTAAACCTAATTTTATATCTTGGCATAATTAAGTATTTTGGGATTTTGTTTTTATGTTTTGCTTAGGGAGCAAGCAAGCTAAATCTATAAATAAGGAGTAGTTTATTATTAAAAAGTGTGATTCCCTTGAATAAAATTGCAATTTTGAGAGTAGAGTTATTCAGAAATTCTTCTTCCTCTATTTTGTTTTGAATCCTTAATTTTCTTTCTACCTCAACTTAATTTTCTTTTCTTTTCTTATTTTCATCGTTATTGTACAGTGATACAATCTTGCAATTAAGGTTGGTTGATTCACACGAGTAAAGAGTGAAGAACAAGAAAAAATTTGATCAGTTAATTAAATCTTGTTCATCAAAATTGATTCGAAATTACTCAAAATCTTAAATTTAATTCAACAAACGTTTAGATTGTTGATAAATAATATAGACGAGATATTAACATATATGTACAATAATAAAATACATCTTACGAATCATTATCGGCACAATACCAATTTTATAAATGTTCTACAATATCTATTTTATAGCACAATACCTATTTTATAAATGTTGATCACTTAAATTTTATGTATGTTGGTCACTTTTAGTAACATAAATAATCGCATAGAATTGCATAGAATTCAAAAAAATTCTGGTGGTTAAGAAAAGTTTCATGAAAAATATTGCTCTCGATGAAAGTGAAGGTGTGAAAAATACACAAGAAAGGGGGGGTTAAATTGGGTATTTCCTCTACTGAAACTTTTAAACTATTTCTTTTAAGTTGCTTTCTATAGTTTTCTTTTCTTTGCGTTGCGGAAGCATATAAAACATGATATAAGATAAGAACACAAGATATATCCGGGTTCACTTGAGTAACCCTCAAGCTAATCTAGTCCGCCCTTCCAAGGTGATTTCGCCTCACTCACGCAAGGACTTAATCCACTATAACCAAACTGATTACAGATATGCACAAGCTAACTGCAAGTGACTAACAAATGGACAATGATACGTTCAGGGATCCCTTAAGGATATAACGTTCATTGATCCCACAAATGACAACTGTCACTTGTCATCTCAAGTATACTGATCTTCACAAGATCACTTGAGGGACCACTAATTCTAAAAATAGAATTTGTGTTGCAGGAGATTACATGAGTGCTTCTTGATAAGCAGGTTACTCCTAATTTAGTGCAGAGCAAGTATTGAGCAACAGCTCCTTGCATTCTAATATAGAAACTAATCTAAGGATGAATCTCAAGGAGATTATTAAGAACAGTAGTTTCCATATTGCTTAAAAGCATTCATAGGTGATCACTGCGGCTTCTTAGCATAAAAGCTTTCCTTTGGTTATGCATACTGATTATAGCAAAGCAGCAGCAACAACATCAACTGCAACCATGACAGCGTCCCCCGTTGAATGACTCAAATGTTCTTCTTTTATAGTGTATCCAAGAGATACGTTGAGAGGGCAGAGATGTCCATTCAAATATTTCAACTGTCATATCTCCAACGGATAGAATAGTCACGTGTTGGAAAGTATAGTGACATCACTTACTTTGTCTTTTGTACAGATCAGCTTCTGGCTTAGCTTCTTCTGATGATGTATCTGATGAGTAGTTCAGAAACTACTTTGGTATGATAGTGTAATAACATCAGAGTCTTACTTCAGAACTTGTTTACCAGAGTTTATTAACACGTCTTCATCTGGGTGTTGCTACATAATCTTCAACTTCAGAATCTAGTCTTCAGAACTTAATTCTTCAGAAGATTATTTCTTCAGAGTCTTGATCTTCAGAACCCTTAAGTCTTCAGAGTCTTTCTGCACTTGGTCTTCAGAGTATTTTGTCTTCAGAGCTTCAAGTCATCAGAGTCTTCAGAGCTTAGTTCTTTAGAGGACTACATCTCAGATGCATTGATAGCTTCCAGATCAAATACACTTCTCAGAACAAAATCCACAAGAGCATTGCAACAACAATATACAACATCTTTGGATCTTTCTGATTATGATCAGATACAGTGGCAAATTGTTTCTTGAGTAGGCGCTTTAAATTCTTTATCCAGAATATCACGTGGTACTTCACTCAGAGTTTCACTTTGTTCTTCATTTAGAGTTTCCTTGAGAGCTATGCTATAAGTCACGTCACACAAAGTAACTTCATATTGGCTTTCATGCAATTCTTGATATTGTTAGTTGATTTGATATATTTATTTAATAATCTGCGCACAACAAACATTAGAACATAAAATGATTCTTTCATAAATACTTAATTGTTATCATCAAAACATAGAGATAGCATGTAGAGACAAATCTTGCTCTTACAATCTCCCCCTTTTTGATGATGACAAAAAAACATGTATTTTGATAGAACATTTTATATAGAGAAATCACCAAGAGTTAACATATTCAGAATTTCAAGCAACAGCTCCTCATAACTGTGTTAAACTTAAAAAAACTTTTTATGCTTGTTCAGAGACTTTCTCTGATCCCAAAACAAAAAAAAATAGATAACAGGATAAAATAAATAAAAGGGAAGGAATACTTCACTACAATATAAGAGAAGATAAGTCTTTAGTATCTGGACTAGTTCAGCAGAACTTCCATCTTCAGATCTTTAGAACTTGTTTTCTCCAAACATCGTATCAGAGTCGTATATCTTCAGAATAGATTAGAAACTCCCCCTGAGTTTCAGACTGGGTGAAAAACAAGTATTCTGTCTTGTGAACCTTTCTGGGAGAACTCCCCCTGGCTTCAATAGATCAGATATTATTAATTTAGATCCTTGATATAATCTTCAAACAAGCTTTCAGATCCTTGATTCTATCAGAGCTCAATGAAATTAATCAGATTTGGTTCTGAGTCTGATACTAATCCTTGATTCTGATTCTGATGCTATTTCTTGCTCTCATGAAGATTTCTGATTCTTATGCTCTGACTATCATATTCACAGTCAGTTTACACTGTCTAAACATTAGTTCCAGATGACTTTAACTTTCAGATGGTATTTCAACCTCTTGAACAATATTGAGTACATCTGATTCTGAACATATGTTTATGACGCGTATAACTTCTATTATATGAACAGCCAGTCATTCTAATTCAGAGTTCATTCATATGACCTGTCTTTAGGATGCCTAGTGAACTTGTTCAGAGTTCCTCAGTAAAACATCAAACAAATAGTTAGTAATAAACACAGTTTATATCAGAGTTGATGTTTTGTATTCTTATTAGATTATATCAATCATAATCATATATCCAGATTATATCATACTAAAGTTTCTATCAAAAACAGCTCTACTTCTCCCCCTTTTTTGACATCATCAAAAAGGTGATAATCAGATAAGAACAGAGATAACAGAGAAAGGAAAAACAAAAAGAACCACTTCATAAAAATATTCAGGTTAATAGACAGATGAACAATAGAAACATCAAACATGTGCACAAACAAAAACAAAAATGAAGACTAAAGTTGGCGAGAGGCTATGATCTTCAGAAGATCTGTGACCTGAGCAGTTGATTGTTCTTGCCTAGCCATCCAAGTCTTGATTTCATCAGTAGTTTGTTCTTGTTTCACCATCCATGTCTTGATTTCCTTGATTTCATCTTCAAGATCTGGTCTCTCAGTCTTGATCTTAAACGCAGGAGGAGCAGATAAAGATGTTGTTGGATGATCAATGTCCATTGCAGATGTAGCTTGAAAATCAGAAGATGGTTAATCCACAATTATCAAAGCTGACTGATTGGGCTCCAGAGCTTCTTCTGAAAGATCATCTTCAGGCACAGATTCCACAGTAGGTGCAGAACTTGGAGAGATGACTTCTTCAGATGGTGCAGCCAAAGTTCCAGAAGAAGACAGTTCAACTTCTGACAGAGCATTTTCCAAAAACAAAGTAGGAGATCTTCTGATGTTAAGCAGAGTCACTCTTACAACTTCAGAAAATATTTTCTGAGCGTCTTCAGCATAAATCTCTTGAAGATTCGTAGAAACAGAATTAAATCTGGCTTTGAATCTTTTCCAGACATCATCAGAATTATCAGGATTCAGAGTGGACACACAATCCTTCTGTACAGTGGAGAACCACGTACTTACCTCTTTCTCAAAACAAGATATAAGATTACTAACATCCATCCTAGGTTTGGGTTTAAGGAAGGTTTCCAAAGATGATGGTTTGGATGAGGTGGTTTTGGAGAATGGTGAGGGAATAGAGAATTTGGGAATGATAAAGATAGGATGTTGTGGAGAAGATGAAGTGTGAACAGAAGATGGTTGAGAATAACTGGGAGGTGAGGGTTTATCTGAGTTAAGGTTAAGGTTTATGGATTGGATAAAAGAGTCAACATCAGATTCAGAAGATGAATCTACTGTGTCACAATCTCCAGAGGATACAGGATAAATAATCTTAAGAGGTTGGAGATCCATGAAATCAGGTTCAGGATCAGAATAATGTTGGTAATCTGGTGAGAGTGGATGTTCTGGATGATAGGGTAAAGGTTGTTCTAGTAGAATAACTAGTGGTGTTAGTGGAGCAGAGTTTGTGGGTGCAAAGGTTTGTTTGTCAGATGGATTTGCTTATTGGGGTACAGAAGATGGTTGAGACTGTGTTAATTCAGATGAAATATGTTCAGATGAAAGAGAAGGTGAAGATGGAGTTGAAGGTGTAGGTTCAGATGTTGTAGGATTAGATGTTAGTACCTGTTTAACAGTTTCTAGAATGGTGTCCATACTTGCTTCAGGAGGATTAGCTTTCTGCTTCTTGATCCTCTGAGGTTTGACAACAGCTTCGCCAGAGGCTTTCCTCTTTGGCTTTGGAGTACCTTCTTCAGAGACCTTTCTCTTCTTTTTGTGTCTAGCTTCAAAAAGATCTGGTAGAGGTGCACCTTCTTTCTGAACTAGATTTGCAGGAAGTGGAGTTCCATCTGCCAGACATTCTGCTATATACGCCAGAAGGACTTCTCTAGGTTCATCAGCAGAGAACAGAGGAAAATCATCAACTGGAATTCTCCTTTTACAAACATCAGCAGATTTTATCTTGGATGGGGCAGATGCCAATTTCTCAATCAATCTCATCTTGACTAGGTTTTTACCATTCAGAGGGCTTCCATGAATAGCCTCTAACTCTGCTGTTTGTCCTGCTTCTGTTAAATGTGCAACTAAACCATTCTTAGTCAGAATGTTTGAGATTAGTCTCCCCATAGGAATCCAGTTTCTGAATTTCTTAATTTTAGACCTTAAAACTTCTCTGGTTTGCTTGATCTGATTCCACAGATGATTAAACAAAACATAGGGTAAATCCACCTTGGTTCCTTTTCTAAAACAGTACATGAAATAGCAGTGATCAACATTCACATAATCTGGTGAGTTGGATGCTTTCCTATGATGGATGCAACTTAGGAAAATCTTGGCCCAGATTTTGTAAACGGTCTTCAAATTCTTCATTCGGCTAGATGATTGTTCAGATTTCATAATTTCAGTAAACATTTCTTCCATATTTACATGATCAACCTGAAGATGTGTAACTCCATCTGTTTCTGCGTATCCAATTAATTTCCTTATCAAATTTTCAGAAATGATAATTTCTTTGCCAAGAACAGACGATACAATGTACTTGGGATAGAGAACTGCATGAATCCAGAATTTCTTGACCAGATGAGGATAAACAAGTCCAACCAAACGATCAAAGTACCTAAACCATCATTGAGCTTTCACTGTTGGACGAAGATCAAAACCATTTTTGGCAATGCACTCAAAATCCACTAACGATTCACAGAGAACTTCCAAATCTTCAACTGGAGTAAGAAGGGTTCTTACAGGTTCCTTGTATCCAGTTGTACTCACGACGGATGAACTGATAGCAGCCATTGTTGATTGAAGTTAAGAAGACGTTGATGAGGATGAAGCCATAGTGGATGAACTTGGAAATGAAAAGGTTTTCTGGGTTTTGGGCTTGAGAGAGAAGAGGAAATCGTGTAGAAGGCAAAAATGCATATGTTGGTGATAGTGAGCGTAAACAGTGTGCAATTGATGAGATGTGGAATATATATATATGGGCAACAATTAGGGCACAGAACACTCAAACATCATTTAGCATTTAATGTCATTTAATTAACACATTTAACAAGATAAACAATGATGAAATGCATTTAATGGTACTGAAAAACGTGAGAATTTAAATCAATTTGAATAGTACCTATGAACGGCGCATCTTTTTGTGCACTTCAATCGTTTCCATCAGTCAGAAGATAAATGACACGTGGTTGAAGACTTTGTGCCACTGACGCTTTTGAGAATGTGAGACGTTTAAACCATGCTCAGATCTTCTGAAGGAGTTCCATCTTCTTTAAGCTTCAGATCTTCTGATGAAATTCTCTTTCTTCCCTTATCAGAATAATCTTCAGATCTTCTGATGAGGTTCTAGATTTAGCATCAGATCTATGCAGTTTGGCTCTGGCGAGTGTTTCAGAAAACTTGTCATCCAGAGGAACGCTTTAGATCAGATCAGATCTTCGTTCTTCAGATGTTCTTGTTATCCATAAACAATCTTTGTTGCAGACGTTTCAGAGCCATGTATAATCTGATTCTCAGAGTTTCTTGTCACAAAAGAATATGTCTTCTAGGTAGTTAAGAACCTTCTTGATAGACTTCTGATGACTTCTCCTTCTATCTGTTAATCATCTCTTCTAGGTGAGAAGATTTGATTTAGGAGAAGCTCTTCAGAGATAGTTTTCCAAAAGAAGCTAACAGAATGACATCTGGATTTGCTTCTGAAAGGAATGTTAACTGACTTATTCATGAATAACCCCAGTAACTTAAATTCCTTCAGGAAACAGATTGAATGACTTCTGTCACTGAATCTTCTTGACATTTTGACTTCAGTATTCAATCCTCATTACCTTTTAAGAAAGGATATCAGAAAAACATCTGACCAATTACAGTTTGTTCAACTGAGATAAAATCTCAATTTAATAGAACTTAATTGTTCATGCAGCATCTAATACAAACTCAGAGTTATTAAACTTCTTTACATGTGCATGCTTTAATCTGAAATTCTTATGAGTCAAATTCTCTTAGCCAACAAAATTTCTTTACTTACTAAAGAGAAATTCCCAATGAGCTTTTCATGAGAAAGTCAAGTGTGGACTAATCCGTTTCTTGAAAACATCTCATACTCACCTGGAATTAATCTTCAGCAAACAGGATTTTTTGCTACTTATGATTTGACCTTTGAGCTAATACAATGTACATCCAAACGTATTTTATGAAGCATTCAACAGAAAAACTTCTTTTCTGATGAATCTTTCTTGTCAGCTGATTCTTCAATCTTCTTTCAATCTCTAGAGGAGAATATTTTGTTGTTGAAAACTTTCAATACTTCAAACTTCAGTGAATCACTGACTTGCTCACAAAAACCTATTAAATACAATTTTAGTACTCATCTCCGTCAAAAACTGATATGAGACTGAAATTGTAAGAGGAGTGAAAAATCCCCATGAGTATTTCTTCACATGCTTTCGGATCTTTATCTGACACTGTTAGGTGTTTGATATCCATCAATAACAGAACCGGAGCTCTAATACCAACTGAAGGTATGAAAAATACACAAGAAAGGGGGGTTTTGAATTGGGTATTCTCTCTACTGAAACTTTTAAACTATTTCTTTTAAGTTGCTTTCTATAGTTTTCTTTTCTTTGCGTTATGGAAGCATATAAAACATGATATAAGATAATAACACAAGATATATCCTGGTTCACTTGAGCAACCCTCAAGCTAATCCAGTCCACCCTTCCAAGGTGATTTCGCCTCACTCACGCAAGGACTTAATCCACTATAACCAAACTGATTACAGATATGCACAAGCTAACTGCAAGTGACTAACAAATGGACAATGATACGTTCAGGGATCCCTTAAGGATATAACGTTCATTGATCCCACAAATGACAACTGTCACTTATCATCTCAAGTATACTGATCTTCACAAGATCACTTGAGGGACCACTAATTCTAAAAATAGAATTTGTGTTGCAGGAGATTACATGAGTGCTTCTTGATAAGTAGGTTACTCCTAATTTAGTGCAGAGCAAGTATTGAGCAACAGCTCCTTGCATTCTAATATAGAAACTAATCTAAGGATGAATCTCAAGGAGATTATTAAAAACAGTAGTTTCCATATTGCTTAAAAGCATTCATAGGTGATCACTGCGGCTTCTTAGCATAAAAGTTTTCCTTTGGTTATGCATACTGATTATAGCAAAGCAGCAGCAACAACATCAACTGCAACCATGGCAGCGTCCCCCGTTGAATGACTCAAATGTTCCTCTTTTATAGTGTATCCAAGAGATACGTTGAGAGGGCAGAGATGTCCATTCAAATATTTCAACTGTCATGTCTCCAACGGATAGAATAGTCACGTGTTGGAAAGTATAGTGACATCACTTACTTTGTCTTTTGTACAGATCAGCTTCTGGCTTAGCTTCTTCTGATGATGTATCTGATGAGTAGTTCAGAAACTACTTTGATATGATAGTGTAATAACATCAGAGTCTTACTTCAGAACTTGTTTACCAGAGTTTATTAATACGTCTTCATCTGGGTGTTGCTACATAATCTTCAACTTCAGAATCTAGTCTTCAGAGTCTTCAGAACTTAATTCTTCAAAAGATTATTTCTTCAGAGTCTTGATCTTCAGAACCCTTAAGTCTTCAGAGTCTTTTTGCACTTGGTCTTCAGAGCTTCAAGTCATCAAAGTCTTCAGAGCTTGGTTCTTCAGAGGACTACATCTCAGATGCATTGATAGCTTCCAGATCAAATACACTTTTCAGAACAGAATCCACAAGAGCATTGCAACAACAATATACCGCATCTTTGAATCTTTCTGATTATGATCAGATACAGTGGCAAACTGTTTCTTGAGTTGGCGCTTTAAATTCTTTATCCAGAATATCACATGGTACTTCACTCAGAGTTTCACTTTGTTCTTCGTTCAGAGTTTCCTTAAGAGCTATGCTATAAGTCACATCACACAAAGTAACTTCATATTGGCTTTCATGCACTTCTTGATATTGTTTGTTGATTTGATATATTTATTTAATGATCTGCGCACAATATTAGAACATAAAATGATTCTTTCATAAATATTTAATTGTTATCATCAAAACATAGAGATAACATGTAGAGACAAATCTTGCTCTTACAAAAAGGTCTAAAAAAATTATTATGTATTCCAATTTTTTCGCTGCAATATGATTGAAGTACCGATTCATTCTCATTGCAAGGATAATTTGTTGTTATTTGATGGGTGTTCTATCACTCATTTGTGTAAGGATAATTTGTTGTTATTTGGTGGGTGTTCTATCACTCATTTGGGTAAGGATAATTTGTTGTTATTTGGTGAGTGTTCTATCACTCATTTGCACTTGCCTGTAATGTTGAAAATGCAATTGAAATACTGTTATTTGGTGGTTGATGTTTATCACTCATTTGCACTTGTATGTAATGTTGAAAATGCAATCGAAATACTTCATGAAGTGAAACAAGACACAACCAAACCAATTAGATTCAAGAAAGAAAATATGTATAAATATTGTTCTCAATGTCCATTTGAGTACATTTGTGTTGTACAGATTCATTTAAACCCGTGCAAACGCATTCTTCTGTACAAATTTATTTTAACTAGTTTTGCTATATAAATTGATACAAACCATCAGAATTTACACGGATTGTTTTCCTTTTGTTATGTACATTGAAAGTTGGACTAATCTAACATTACTCAAGTTAGCTGAATGAAACAACCCAAATATGGAGAATCCTTCTAATGTACATTCTTTCATATATTACATAGATTTATAAGGAAATCCCATCCCAACATGTGATATGTATAATCATGTATGTAGTAAGAAATCAAATGAAGTATTATATTTGCATAATCCTTTTAGCTTTGGTTGAGAAGTTTCTGACCTTGACTTTGTCAGAGAAAGTCAAAGGAGCATCTTCTTCGACAGTGTCTCTTGGGTCATACCAACCAGTAGAACTACTCTCATGTTTAGAGCTTCCAGTGTTATATACAGTTGTCGAATTGGGGTCTTCTGGTATATCTCGATACAGGTGTTTCAATATAAAAAGAGCAGTATCATAGTCTCGCCAATAGTTCCTGTTTACCATATAGAGAATGGAATCACCTCAGTTGAGTCCTAAAAATAAAACCATTTAAATATGATCTAATAATAAGATGACTACTGATAATTTGATATTCAAAACTTACGTGTGTGATCCAAGGGCTTGCAGATATGGATGCTCAAATGTCTTATCCTGCATTCATAGACACAAATACAAAATCATTACATCACTTTGAGCACCAAAAGTTTTATGACTCTGTCATGTGTGTTCTCATTTTGCACAATACTTACAACACCAAAGTATTTTAATGAGATAGGTAATGAAAAATAATAACTTCATACCTGAAGCATGTGATCAACTCGTCCAGTTTTGCTTCCCGTCAACCTCTCCATCATTAAAGATCCATATGATGTCTCTTCCTCCTCGGCAATACTCTCTCCTAAAATGCAGATAGGTGGGAATGTGAACAAAAATATGAGGGAACAAATGTCCATTTGTGTGGTAGGATTAATTACGAAAAATTAATAATTTAACTACCAAAAGACCATTAAAGTTGAAAAACGCCATCAAACATAACCATTTTTTTATTGATATCTTATATATCATACACATTTTTAAATCAAACCATAGATGCGCCAAAACACACACAAATATACCTCTCCAAACTTTCATCTCATGTATCAAACATGTCTTGAACATTGACACTTGTCTTAGACACCGACACTTCTAGAACTGTCTTGAACACTTCATTGAAATGTAAAGGCATATGTGTCTGATACTCAGTTATTATAAGACTTTACTACTTGTTTTGAGACATTATTTATTATCTTATCCACGGATTATTTTTATAAAGACTTCATGGTAAAATGGTCTTTATTTGTAGTATTCTTAATTTGAGGATCATTATCATGTAAAAATTGTAAAGCTTAACAACTTATTTATAGAAGGTGAACATCTATATTCTATTTTTAATTCAGATTTTTGTCATGCTGATCACACATGCAACCCACGAAGATGCCCTAATATATGTGTGTAAGTGTGTGGGTGCGCAAGCGTGCAGTGTCCTATATTTTGGATACTACCCGTTTAATAGTGATGTGTCTACGTCGAAGCCGGTGTTTCATAGATTAAGAGCAAAATCCAAATAAAAGATAAGAGGCAAGCAATAAGATTTGATTGCATGAGATGAATATAGCGTTATAAACTGAGCTCGTCTAACAATGCTGTCAAAGAGTTAGTCTGGGAATTGGAAAGCATGCCATATGCAAAACTAAGTTTGGTACTATACTACTATTCTTATGGATAATATGTAACCAAGCCCTAATTCCAAGAGGATTGGTCAGTTATAGTAGTTATTATTTTGTCCGAAGCAGTTTGCGTATTCTGTCCATTTGTGTAATCGCTTTGCTGGAAGTTATTCTGCAGTTTGTGTTTGTAATAACCATCCGTATTCATCCATTCATTCTATCAAATAATTACCCATACTACTAAACTCTTCATACTAACAAACTATAATATGATGCTAAGAACTTCAACGTAAAATACAGATTGCATTGTCGGTGTCAAAAAGTTTTACATGTGCACCCGATGACGTGCTTCCACATTCTTTTTTTTAATAAAAGCTTCCACATCATTTAATGAGTTAAAATGCTCATTAAATTATGTGGCAGCAAATCATAGAATGAATGTGTAAACTATTTTATACAGACAATGTACATAAATTAAACTCTTATAATATTTACCAAAACTACATATAATAGCATTGTAACGGTTTCTTTTTTGTGGTGTGCAGGCGGTATAGTATAATACATCCTTATTTAAGGGGGAAAAACAGGAAAAGCATAATATTAAATTTATTCACATGCCTGTCAAAATAAAAGCCCTTTCCACATAAACGGCGAGCAGGAAAAACCATATAAAGACTACTAGACATTTTAATGGCTACTACATCAATGGTCTTGAAAGGGATAGAATTCTCAAACAAGCTATATAAATTTGAAATACATAAAAAGGTAATCAAATAAAAAGGAACGAAAAACTATATTACCTTCTAAGTTCTCCACGTCTGTTGATTGACAAACTGTTAGTACCCTATCCTGCGAAACAGAAATTGCAACTGTTATTATGCACTATTAGAAAATTGAATATCAGAAGAGTGAGTATGTATGGGAGTATGTTCGTATTTTCTGAACAATCAGGCTCGCCAAAAATTATGTGTTTCTTCAGTTTCAAGCTTCAATTTTGCAAGTTAGAGAATAATATTAATGTGTTATCCATATTGAGCTGGGCCTGTTACTAACTTACCAATCTAGTAATAAGTTTGTTATTAAATATTTATTTTCAACAAGAATTGTTACTCTGACTATGAAACAGTGTCTTGAACTCCATTCTAAAATTAGTACCTTCGGAAACTTGAATAATTTAGAATGAAGGACTAGTGCCAACATCAAACAACAGGGTTGTACCCTAAATGATTGGCAAAGATATCAGAGTAACAATATTAGCATTTCTGTTCGTTTCTTCATTGATTTCTCATGATGCCCTTTTATTAAGGGGGTGTCGAATGCTTCATTCCATGTATTTCTTTCTGTTAAATCGTTTCCCATTCTTCACCGTCTTAATACTAATAACTATAAATAAATAAATAAATGCTTACAGACTTTCAATCTCACTATTTTGGGAGTAAGCCCCACTAAATCATGTGGTTCCCACTATGTTTAGTAGGACCAATGTAAATTTCAACCAATAAAAGAGTGTGTTAGCATTACTCATTAAATTATTTTTCGACAAAAAAAAGGAGCTCACCCTTGCAGATATCACATAATTCTTTATTGTGTGAGTGCGAACTGCTAGATTTTCAGTAAACTCCTACAAGAAGACTCGTGTCATTTGAGACAGTAATAATGTTTCAATTTAGTCACATAACACCAGTATCCCTGCTACCTCACCTGGAATCCTATATGCAATCTTTTTCCTCCTCTGTGATAAGGAATCAAGACTGGACGTTTGCCAATGTAATCTTTGCAGACAAGTGGCTCTATCCTGTAAGTGAAATTAAAAATAGCATGTGATATCACGCATTTACTTTTTCATAAATTATACAGTATTGGAAAATAGAAAAGATTATCAAAATCACAGTCGATTTATAATCATTTCACATGCTGACATACACTAAAGAATTCTAGATTATGTAGCACTGAATATATTATTGAGATGTAATATATTATGTAACATAACACTCCTATTTATACTACTTGAGGAAAGACAGGCTCCATAACTGCCTCTGTATATTACTTTTCAATCTCTCGGGCTAAATTTTTGTTTCACTCCTTTATTTAAATTTAAATTATCGGTTACGTTTGCTAAACAGTATATATTTATTGAATTGGAAGTAAAGGCAAAATTGTAATGAAAATGCATATATAAAACATTGTATCGCCTTTATATATTGTTATAGACAATTAGGCCATGTATCTATTGCATTAAGACACATGGTTTTCACTATCTCATCTCATGCCTCTTTTTCTATTTCAACACAATATAAACATTAGTGTAGATGCTCCAAAGAGCACGATAAGAATTTAGTGAAGAGCCAGAGAATAAAAACAACTAGGAAAATCACGCGAATTGACCCGTGGCGAGAATTTATATTGTCTACTCATGTTGAATGGAACCTTTAAATGAATCGTGTAAGAGAAAAGATGATTTTTATTGATTGAATGAATTAGAACAAAAACGTGGGAAAATAATTCTTCTCCAAGCGTTTATCCTTTTACACCTAAACCACTGCTCGGTTTATGCAAAGTAACAAATCTGAATCTCACTCTTATTTAAGCTAAATTGCTCTTGTCTTGCTAACCTCTCTAACAAAGTAATCATTATAATTAACTGGTAGCTATGCTCTACTTAAATTAGTTGTAGCAAATTATCAATATTTAGGAACCTCTAACAGATATTGACTGCGAAAACTTCATTAGGGCTAGAGTTATGGTAAACCTGTATGCTACAGGATCAAAAGGGTGAAAAATGTTAAACATCTGACGACAAGCTGGCATTTCTTCACTAATATTTTCCTGTTCCCAATATTCTTGGCCTCTTCCTGGAATTAACAAGAAAGAAATTATCATCTTAGATGCATATAAAAAACTGGACATTTAAAAGTAACTGACATATAAAAGCTCTAACCTTAATTTAATAAAGTAAAACACAAATGAACATGAATTAATTTCAGAAGCACATAAAACCAAAACTGATCAAGTCATTAGCCTATTGAAGTCCAAGTTTTTCTTTATGGAAAAATAGATTATGTTAAAAAGTAGCAGAAGAAAGTGCATTATTTGGAAGAAAAGATACTAGCAGAAACAGAAAATGTAAAAGGGATCAGAAGAGCATAGGGAAATAAAAAATGCAACTGTTAGTTTCATGATTGTCCATGGTTCTATGGTTGGCTAAATTTTGGTAAAACATGATTCTGCACTAATGTTAAGAAAGATGTTATAACATCTATATCTGCTGTGGTGACAGAACTGTTGTCATGATGTCAAGACAGATGTCGTGACATCCATCTGCTGTTATGACAGTACTGTTGTCATGTGTTTTAATCAGGATGTCATTACCAATGTCATGACATTGCTGTCTGTACAGCAGGAGCTGATGACAGTACTGCTGTCGTGTGTTTTAATCAGGGTGTCATTACCAATGTCATGACATCGCTGTCTGGTACAGCAGGAGCTGCTATTTTATATCACTTGACAGAAGTGGTTTGGTTTGATGAGATTCTGTTGGATATATCTCATCAAGTGTGTGCAGGTCAAAGATATTCATAACATGAAAGTGCAGATTTAATTGGTGTTCATAAAAAGGATCTCTAAGACTTTTTAGGAAACCATAATATATTTGTTTCTACTGTTATGAAGAAGATTCTGCAGTAGTGTACTGCAGGGTGAGTTTGGTCAGCTAAGAACAAAGTGTGTTGGATGTCATGCTGGATGTTATGACATCAAGCGTATGACATCAGGGCGCGTGTTTAGGTTTACTGTTATATTGCAAGAGGAAGCTCAGGCTATACTTCAGGAAACCTGTTATGGCTCCTTAGTTATCTCAGGCGAGATTCTAGGCAGTGCTGAGCATAACATGAAATGCCTATGACCTATTTAAAAGCGCCTTGAATTATGGAAAGTGGTTTAACTTGGTTAAACCTAATTTATGACCAGCCCAAGCCCAGTCTGGAGTACTATTTAAGGAGGAGCAGAAGCAAGGGAAATCAAGCACTCACAACAAGAAAAACTTGAGTGTAAAATAAGGGTTTAGGGCTTTGAGAGTCTTTTGTGTGTGACCTTGTGAGTCACGCTTTGTATCTTTGGATGCATCGTGGTAGACATGTTTAGACTGTTATTTGTACAGTGTTAATTGTTCACTCAAAGCTTTTAAGCAAGAGTGTATTGTCCTTGATTGAAGCTGTTAAGCAAAATCAAGTATTGTGACTTTGAAGAGTGTCTTCTAAAGTCTTCTTTTGTATTGAATTGTTTATCACTGCTGTGATTGAGGGGGAGTGAGAGGTGTCTCTTGTCTAGTGGGTTCTAGGCAGAAATTGCATTGGGTGGAGATTAAGTGAGGGGTTGTAAACGGGGGAGTTTAGCTCTGAATTAATTCTGCTAATAGTGGATTTCCTTCCTGGCTTGGTAGCTCCCAGATGTAGGTGATGTTGCACCGAAATGGGTTAACAATTCATTGTGTTATTTATCTTTCAGCATTTTTAATTCTGCACACTTTAAATGGTTAGATAAATAGTTATGTCAGTCTGCAGATGTTACAACAGAGGTCATGACATTGTTAGTTTTGAAAGAATTTTAAAATGGTCATGTTCTGTCCTTGTTCTGTTTTAGCAGAGATCAATGTTCTTAGAATCTCTTGGGACATCTGAGATCTGCATACCAGAATTTCAGCAACAAAGCTGTCTAGCCTCAGATCACGCTGAATATCAAAAACTTTAATTGTCTCCAAATCAATTGTGAGAAGATTGCCATAAAGGAGTGGGCTTATATCCACCATATGATGTATACAGATTCACAAAATTGGGCTTATATCCACCATATGATGTATACAAATTCACAAAATATTATTTAATACTGCAAAAGCAATATTATAAAAGAGTCTCTTCAAAGAGATCTATCAAGATCATAAATAAATATTTTAATACTGTATAAAAGACAAGCTCAAAATTATTACCAACGCCAAGTCGGATATTGCGGAGTGCAAGAAATACACCTAGAGGGGATCCAACAGCAAAGAATGTATCAACCTGGAATAAATGCATTGTCAGTCATATGAGCAATAAGATATATACTAAGGAATTTGCAATGACCCTTTTTTGTAAGAGTTGGAGATGTTAAAAATATTAAAGGAAATGTATTGATAAAATCATGTAAGAGTTTACATTCTAGAAAGTGTAGTAGTTTTAATACCTTGAATAGAAGCTTTGTGTATTTGATATATGGAGTATAATGCTCTGTTGCATCTTGGATAGGAGGCAACTCTTGAGATAACTGTGGCACTGCCACATGCATGTAAACATCTTTAACTGCATTTTTGTTATATATTAGAAATCAAGATGAACATGGAAAAATGTCTCCAACTCTTTCAAGGACACAAACTAGAAATTACCAGAATCTACTTCTTCTTTGTTATGACCATCAACACATGATTCCAGATCATTTAGCTTGGCATTCAATGAATCAATCTAAACAAAAACAAAAATTGTCAGCTAAAGGCCAAGTTATAAAGGAAGTCATTGTTAGTAGTAAGGAAACTATTCATATAATAGTATTTCATTTCCATCACTCATATCAGTTCAATAATGAACCTTTTGTATGTAGTGTACACATACACACCAAACCCATTTGAATTACTGCTTCCCAGTATCTGTTGCAATATATTTATATATCCCATAGAATGGTGCACCCCGTATGCTATTTAACATGTTGGAAGCAAATTGATGGATAAGCCGATATTAGCTTAGCTGAATTAGTAAAATAGTTTCATGCAAATCATTCAGACAATTATATGAATTTTTCTTTTCACTGCGTCAACACTTCTCCCTGATCACCACTCACCAGTACATTTGAAGTTGTGGCCATGTATGTCATGTCATATCATAGGTTGAATCATGTCTTGTTGTGTAAATATAGGATTAGTCAAAGTTTGGTTAACTTCAAAATAATACTCTATTTCATAAAAACAATAGCTAATAATTTGCCAATTTTTGTGGTTATGACATAGGAAAGGGAAAGGTTACCCATCCAAAATGACTTATAGTACTTACAGATGGCCTACTGATGAAATATTACGAACCCAAAACATTTGAGTGAACACTACCTCCTAATAGCTGAATAAAATATTATTGAGAGCTTATTAATATAAACCGCTACCATTTTTTCTTACTGAACATCTTTATATATAAATATCCCCAATCTTTTGGCTCTTTCTATTCGGCTTTCCAACACATTTTCTTTGAGTTCCTTACAAAAGCATGCTGTCTTATTTTAAGGACTCTCAACTTGCCTCTCCCTTTGGAAGGGAAAACTTGGTGGAGAAGTCCATGAAAAAAAAAAAAAAAAAAAAAAGGTAAAATTGGAAACCAACCTCTTCCCGAAGCTTTTTGATTTCTTCATCTTTGTTGCTTGTACCATTACATTTTTCCTTATCCACTGGTAGCCCGAGATTCATATTCTCCAGTTTATCCAATGCACCCATTTTCTCAAAAAAAGTGTCGCTGGAATCAGAAACGC
This sequence comes from Lathyrus sativus, assembly GCA_963859935.3. Taxonomy (NCBI): domain Eukaryota; kingdom Viridiplantae; phylum Streptophyta; class Magnoliopsida; order Fabales; family Fabaceae; genus Lathyrus; species Lathyrus sativus. The sequence continues at coordinate 78,110,040 of OZ012741.1, forward strand.
ACTCAAAAATATCTCTCTGATTACTTGGGTTAACAGAATTATGTTCTGCAATAAAATTGTGTCCACTTGATAATGTAGGGCATAAAACTGAGGACTCCTCAGAAAATTCTGCCTCCATTTCTGAAGAACTCTGTTGTGTACTCTTCTTTTCACCAGAGAGGCTCTTCACACTCAACGTGTCATCCTGATTGATCAATGAGTGTTTGAAATAATTACTTTTCTCATCGGGGACTGGTTCCCCATTTTCACCATGTTCCTTGTACATCCAGTCCATTGGAAATGGGGATGACAGATTATTTTGATGGCAGAGAATATCATATGAGAGGACACTTCCCAGAGAATGACCATATAATGAAACCTACACAAAATTCTTTATAAAGTGAACCACCATAGATGTTAAAATGCATAGTGGAGAAAACGAAGCAACTTTTCCAGAACCATACCTTTCCATCATATCCTGGATTCCTCTTAAGAAATTTTTGATATAGTCGGTTCAGTTGGTTGGATACCTAGAGAAGTTTAAATTCACAGGTCAAAAAATGAACATTGTTTAATTCTCTATTAAAATATTAGTATAACATCTAAATATTCAAAGTAACCCATCCAAGTCAGAAAATGAAGAACATATGAATTCATTATGGACCTGGTTTTTAAAAACAGACAGAACTGCAGTGCAGTTATAAGCAAATGTAAAACGAAAAGTTGGTTTCTTTTTCTTCTTTTTTTGCAGTGTAGTTTTTACAATTGCAGAACAAGTGAGGATATAGGCATCGCATACAAGGAGGTTCCGAGAACTAAAACTCTTATCAGCCCTTAAAATGTGGAATTTAGGGCTTATGGAATCCATAGAATCTAGAGAAGAGTAAAGCAAGAATCAGCTAAACATTATGGAGGCTGAAGACCATCAAAGTTGTGCATTGTTGTTCTGTTTCCCAATTTTTTCTAATAAAATACCAAGTTACTATCAAAATCTATGCGGCTAAATGAGGTGGGCTAGCAACCATCCAAACTTTTCGAATACTGCCATTTATCGTAGGATTGTAAGTGAACTGCCTCTTTATGTTTCCTAATTTCATTTATTTTCTTTATATGATCTTTGTGCAACGCAGATGTCAAAATTGAAAATCGAGAAAATTAGGCAAGGATTGAAACTATCTGATGACTATTTTTAAGGAAGATTTGGAGAAACAATGGAAGCAGTAAACACTGGCACACACACTCTTACCGAGTTAATTATGTCTTGACAGTAGATTGGGCTCATGTAGTACAACACATCATGAACAGTTGCACTAAGTGTGACACGTAATCCCCGCACTCCATCCAAGGTTATTTTCTCAACAGTCGTTTCACCACTAAGCTTCAAACCTTTCCTCCACTACATACCATGAAATCATCAATTAATTAATAATTATAGGAAAATAAGGAAAGATTATAACATTAGAAAACACAACACCTGAAGGTATAATAATAAGGCTTCAGCCAAAAAATTAGTATGCTCTTTAGTTCTTGATTGAAGCATTTGTTTGGAGCAAAATGTCAGAAACACGCTACAACAATTTCAAAGTATTTCTCTTTGGCCTTAAACAGGCTGTGTGACTGGATAATGTACATGCTCTTTGGCATTCAAATTCTGAATGTATAAATTTATAAAAGGAAATGCTCTTTCTAACATGATGATAGACAGTGCAGCATGCTACAAGAGAGGATGTGTCATCTTTTAAAAATAAACAAATAAATTTAAAAAATTGGGGAAAAATAAAATAGAATATGCTGAATGAAGCTCCTTCCTTCTGATATGAGACATGTTTACTGGCTGATGCAAGGACAGAATATTCTATTTGATTGTTGTTAGTGTTAGTTGTGTGTTTTTTTGCTTATCTTTTTTATCCCTTGTAACCAAAAAATAAAAGTAAAATATACTCTAACTTTGTAAGATTTCCCAGTTCATAGTTCATACTAAATTCCAATTCTACAGAAAACAATTTCAGCATTTAGCATATAAGTTGCCCAAATTGTCACATCAATTTTAGTATCAATAATGCATGTTTCCAGGAAACAAAAATGTAACCACACCATAAACACTCAAAATTGGTAAGAAAGGAAAGCAAGTGAAATTGACAAATCTTCACAACTCCTGAAGAGATTTACAGGAATATCAAGGGATTTGATGCAAGTTTCTCAGGTTATAGTTAAGAAAAAGATCTATGGATCAAATCAATAATACATATGGCCATTCAATCACTACAAATTAGCACACAATAAGTATTAACTTTAACCAAATAAAAAATAAGGTCCAATGAGCCAAAATGGAACGCCAGGGGTGAGACACGGCTCAATTTTACAGTGAAGGTATACACTGCAAAAGGCCTTCAAACAGAAGAAGAACAGAAGCATTATAAAAGACTCAGAACACATAAACAGGGAAGAAAAAGACGAGATACCTGGCATGGGATATAGAGGACCCTTTGAGTGCCAAGTTGGTGTGAAGTAAGGTGCTGCTCTGCAAGACTTGCTGTAATATGGCGAAAATTGCCCACATCGTCAACCAAATTAGATTTTTCCAACCTCTGCCCAATCCCATGAACCATAAATACCAAATGTCGAACAGGCACCTACAAACAATATGCAATTGATATCAAGCAAAAGTGAGGGTGGGGACAGCTGTACAGTATGATCAAATTCAGTTTCTTGAAATAGATAAAATAAAGAGTTCCAGGTTTCAGTAAAAACTTATGGAGACTCGTAGAGAGCATAAGGCGACTAGAGTCTATAAACTATAGTATAACTATAATGATGATCATAACCTGAATTTGTGGTTACATACCTGCGAACAGTAATCATCCATTTCCTCCTCCTTCTTTTGCCTTAATTCATCCTATTAGAAGTTACATGTTAGTACAAATAAAACGGATCTGCAATCTGCACTTACATTCTTCAAGAAAGGAGTGCTTCATTTATTCAACAACTACATGCATTATGATATCAAACACAAATCAAAATGGAATTTAGTTTACCACAAAAACTGTTAGATATCTGAATATTTTGTATTATGTAAATAGAATATTCTGTAAGTAATTAGGATATCGTGTAAATAGGAAATAGAATATTATGTAATTACTATGACATTTATTCCTCCTATTATATATAATGAGCTCCGATGTGTAATTCAAACACACGGATTCAATCCAACTTTCCTCTTGTTCTCTCATTATTCAACATGGTATCTAGAGCCTAACAAGAGGCAACCCTAATCCGTGTTTTCCCGGTAGACCCACTGTCTATCGGCACCAAAAAAAAAATTTCGGTAACCGTGCTTCATTTCCGGTTTCCGAATTCTCCCGCGGCCGCCTCTCGTTTCCTCGGATTTACACTTGTTTCGTACCTTTAGGCTTCGACATGTTCTAGATCTCCATATTCCCTCTCAAATCTACGGGTTTTTGGTCACTTCTCTTACCGTCTTTGGAACCCATGGCTGCCAATCTCCCTCCAAGGGCTGAGGCCCCTATTTTCACAAGTTACATCACTACTCCTCTTGCACGTTGACAAACTGGACGGTACTAACTATGATTCTTAGGCTTCCGACGTCAAGTTATGGCTCCGGGGACAAGCCTATGAAGATCACCTCACTACGAAGGTTGACTTGGTGGCTGCCACTGATAGTGCTCGTTGGAAGAAAATTGATGCCCAACTCTGCAGTCTCATTAAGTCGACCATTAGTCCATCCTTAAAACAGATCTTTCGCTCTCATGAGACTTGCGAGTCTGTTTGGGCACAGGCTAAGATCCTTTATACCAATGATATACAACGCTTATATGGAGTATGTAAAAATTTGCAGAATATTATTTCCCCTCGTCGCCTGGATGGTTCTATGGCTGAATACTTGGGCCGTGTTCAAGGCCTCCTTCATGATTTCAATGAATATTATTTCCCCTCGTCGCCTGGATGGTTCTATGGCTGAATACTTGGGCCGTGTTCAAGGCCTCCTTCATGATTTCAATGAATTGTTGCCCCCAGCTGCCACCACTACTAAGGAACTTAAGCAACGCCGATCCTTCTTCATGCTTCTGGCTATGTATAGCTTACCTCCAGAGTATTCGTCTGTTCGTGATCAGATATTGGGATCTCCTACAATCCCCACTCTGGATACTGCATGGTCTACCTTGCTACGTGTCCCAGCAAAATCATCATTTGACGGCGGAGTGGCACCCACATCAGTTGATTCATCTGCTTTGTTTTCTCAGGGAGGTAATCGTGCTCCAGGTGGTGATCGCGGCCACTTTTAGAAGACAGGAAAGCCTCGTCCTAAGTGTGATCATTGTCATAAGCTTGGTCACACTATTGATCAGTGTTATGCTTTACATGGACGTCCCTCTCCTCAGACTGTCCACGTTGCCCAGACTGCTCCACCTCCACAACTCCGACCGATTCTGCCACCTCACCTACTATCTTCAACGACTTTATCAAGTGATATGAGGGCCGTCAGGCCGCTAGTTCCACTGCCTCTGTTGCGCACACGGGTAATTCTTTTGCTGGTCTCTCTCACTCGACATCTATTGGCCCATGGATCCTTGATTCAGGCGTCGGTGATCACATTACAGGTAATAAATCTCTTTTTCTTCATTCTCTACTTCCAGATTATTACCCTTTGTCACATTAGCAAATGGCTCCCAAACTCAATCTCAAGGTACTGGTACTATCCACCTTTTTCCCTCGCTCTCCATTACTAATGTACTTTATGTACCCGGATCTCTGTTTAACTTATTGTCTCTAAGTCGTTTGACTCGATCTCTTGATTGTACTATCTCATTCACCAAAGATTCTTTTTTCTTGTAGGACCGGAGTTCGAGACGGATGATTGGCACCGGATGTGAGTCTAATGGTCTTTATCTTCTTCAACCATCTGCACAGGCTGGTTCTGTGGTGGATTCTCCTCTCCTGGTTCATGCTCAGTTAGGACATCCAAGTCTTGCAAAGTTACAAAAGTTGGTGCCAAATCTTTCCAAGTTATCTACGTTGACTTGTGAGTCTTGTCAGTTAGGAAAACATGTTCGTAGTTCTTTTCCGAGTCGTGTCAATCGTCGGTCTAAGTCTCCGTTCGCTCTAGTTCATTCGGGTGTTTGGGGTCTTAGTCGCATTGTTTCCACTTTAGGGCCTAAGTATTTTGTTACTTTCATCGATGATTATTCTTGATGTACTTGGTTATTTTTAATGGAAAATCGATCTGAGTTATTTGCTATTTTTCAAACATTTTATAATGAAATCAAAAATCAGTTTGGTATTTCCATTAGTACTTTGCACAGTGACAATGCTCGAGAATATTTATCTACTCAATTTCAAACTTTCATGGCTACTAACGGTATGCTTCATCAAACGTCTTGTGCTCACACACCACAACAAAATGAAGTCGCTGAACGTAAAAATAGACACTTAATTGAAACCACTAGGACACTCTTACTTCACAATTATGTTCCTCAACATTTTTTGGGTGATGTTGTCCTTCTGGCTTGTTATCTCATAAATAGGATGCCATCCTCTCCTCAACAACCAGATCCCTCGTTCTATTCTATTTCCTCACCAGTCTCTTCACTCCTTACAACCTAGAGTCTTTGGGTCTACGTGTTTTGTCCATATGTTAGTCCTGGGCTAGACAAACTCTCAGCTCGTTCTCATAAGTGTGTGTTCTTAGGCTACACAAGATCCCAAAAGGAATATAAATGTTACTCCTCGTCTCTTCATCGATATTTCGTCTTTGTTGATGTCACATTCTTTGAGTCAGTCCTCTACTTTGGGCCGTCTACAGGGTCCGAGTCCCCATCACCCATGTTTTCTTCATCTCCCACTACTGCCCCACCAAACGTAGCTTTGTCTCTTTTGCCAGCCAATCCACCCCCTTCAGCTCCTTTGCAGGTTTATCAGCGTCGACCACGGCCACCACCACTACCATCAACTAATGCAGGAATCACCATAGACTCCCCTCCGGATCCAATTCCTTCGTCCTCTCCGGCCCTGCCGCCTGAGACTGATCTCCCAATTGCACTTCGCAAAGGTATACGTTCCACTCGTAATCCATCTCCTCATTATGTTAATTTGTCTTATCATCGCTTGTCTTCTTTGCATTATGCTTGTATTTCTTCTTTGTCTTTTGTGTCTATCCTAAGACTGTAGGTGATGTTTTATCTCACCCTGGCTGGAAACAAGCTATGCTTGATGAGATGTGTGCTCTTCAAAACAATGGCATGTGGAACCTTGTTCATCTTCCTCTTGGGAAATCTGTTGTAGGTTACAGGTGGGTTTTCACAGTCAAAGTTGGGCCTGATGGACAAGTTGATCGTCTCAAGGCACGTTTAGTGGCCAAAGGTTATACACAGATGTTTGGCCTAGATTATGGTGACGCCTTCTCTCCCGTGGCTAAAATGGCCTCGGTTCGATTATTTCTCTCTATGGCAGCTATTTGCCACTGGCCCCTTTACCAGCTTGACATCAAGAACGCGTTCCTCCATGGTGATTTGTGTGAGGAAGTTTATATGGAGCAATCTCCTGGGTTTGTTGCTCAAGGGGAGTCTTCTGTACTAGTTTGTCGTCTTCGAAAGTCTTTGTATGGTCTTAAGCAATCTCTTAGGGCTTGGTTTGAGAGATTTAGCATTGTTATTCAACAGTTTGTTATGACGCGATGTGAAGCTGATCACTCAGTGTTTTATCGTCACTCAGCTGTTGGGTGTATTTACTTAATTGTGTATGTGGACGACATTGTCATTACAAGTAATGATCATCATGGAATCACACAGGTAAAACAACACCTTTGTCACCATTTCCAGACAAAAGACCTCCGCAAACTTCATTATTTCTTGGACATAGAGATTGCTCAATCCAAACAGGGGATTGTAATTTCACGAAGGAAGTATGTTATGGATATTTGGAGGAGACAGAACTGTTAAATGCCAAGTCAGTTGACACTCTGATGGATCCCAATGCTAAATTTATGCCAACTCAAGGGGAGCCACTCTACGATCCTAAAAAATATAGAGGATTAGTTGGAAAGCTGAATTACCTTACAGTTACTCGCCCAGATATTTCATTTCCTGTTAGTGTGGTAAGTCAATTTCTTAACTCTCCTTGTGAAGGGCATTTGGGAAGCTGTGATTCGCATCTTAAAATATATCAAAGGAGCTTCAAGAAAAGGCTTACTTTATGAAGACAAGCGACACACTTAGGATACTCAGATGCAGATTCAGATTGTTCTCCTTCTGATAGAAGATCCACCATTGTCTTTTCTTGGGTGGTAAATTAATTTCCTGGAAGAGTAAAAAACAAAGTGTAGTGGCAAGGTCAAGTGCGGAGGCAGAATATCGAGCCATGGCAACAACAACCTGTGAGCTTATATATGGCTCAAACAGTTGCTTCACGACCTGAGATTCGGGGATGTTTCACAGATGACACTTATGTGTGACAATCAGGCAGCTCTGCATATTGCATCAAATCCAGTGTTCCATGAGAGAACCAAATACATTGAGATTGAGATTGATTGTCATTTCATCAGAGAGAAGATTTTATCTGGAGATGTCAGCACTAGTTTTGTCAACTCAAATGATTAGTTAGCTGATGTTTTCACCAAGTCTTTGAGAGGTCCTCGAGTTAATTCTATTTGTAACAAGCTTGGTGCATATGACATATATGCTCCAGCTTGAGAGCTTGAGGGGGAGTGTTAGATATCGGAATATTCCGTATTATATAAATAGAAATTCTGTAAATAATTAGGATATCGTGTAAATAGGAAATAGAATATTATGTAATTACTATGACATTTATTCCTCCTATTATATATAATGAGCTCCGTTTGTAATTCAAACACACGGATTCAATCCAACTTTCCTCTTGTTCTCTCATTATTCAACAAAAACAATTTAAACATATAATATTGTTATACCAAAAACAATAAAATTTGACTATTCCCATTGTTATTGTTATTAATGGACATATATTTTGTAATTATACTAATAATTAAATTCGTTCTGTTAGTTAGGTATAATGTAGTCTATATAAGTGTAGTAGTGTCTGCACTCTAGATATTTTAAACAGTACTCATATTTTTACACATGGTCTCACGAGCTCTAAGTCTTGATGGCCTTGTTTCCGTGCAAAACCCTAGTACCTCCAATGTGGTTCCCTTTTTTGCTGCCTTCATAGCAGCCCTTGGGATCTTCAATGTTGGCTGTAGCCCATTGTCAGCCATTTTCCCCAAGATCACTGTCCAACACTGTTGGGAGGTGTTGACCATCGTTTGCCGCTGATATACCGCTAAAATTTCACAATCAAGTGATGCTGCCATTTCATCCAGTCTTATTGGTCGATGTCACCCACACCTGTGTCCTTTTTGGGGGTCAACATCATGTTCTGAAATTATCTTTTCTGTAGCCAGGCATTTTGTCATTTGGTTGTTCTATTTTAGATGGCAGCAGGCAATAGCTCCGCCTCCAGTCTAGATCACATGGCCTCCACTAAACCCTAATGGCCTTATTAGAATTTGAGATGGGCCTAACCAAACATTACGAGACCCACTTGTTTTGTGAGAACTGCCCTACTTATAAACAGTGTGTCTTTTCCCTCAATGGAAAAACAACACTAAGCAAGAAAGTCTCACAGTCACCAAATATTACGGAATTCTCAATGGACTCTTGTTTGACTTGGATCAGTATCAGCATAGTAAAATGTGTATTAAAAAATCAAAGATAAATATTATCAGTATCACCATAGTTATCATTGCTGAGTATGATGCAGCTCCTAATTTTATATAATAAAATCTGTACTAAAAATAACAGATAAATATGGGTAAAAGGGATATTACTATGCCAATACTCTTGTATGCCAATATATAAACAAGCTTTCAAAGTCACGAGAAATACATAAGATACAATTACAAAGCAAAATTAGGATCTATTGTCCATATCAATCTTTAGAAAGATTGAAGAGTACTCTAATGGCAGACTATCTCTACATTATAGCACTAATTCGTGAGGGGGGAAAGAAACCTGGGTTGGTTTTGGCGAATTTGATGGGGAATAACCACGTCTTAGTTTGATTCCACTTCTACTAAGACTCACTAAATTAGAAAAGCCAGAAGCATCAACATTTAGCCAGGCTTCCCATGTATCATCTTCTCCTGTGAAAAGGGCATGCAGGCCCTGCATGTTCAACATCAAAACACAATAGCACACCAGGTATTAAAATGCAAAACACACTCTATCTATAAAACAATCAAATAAAATAAACAAAACAAACAAATAACATATCATCATTGTCAAAATAATCTGCTTACTTGGGTGGAGCCTTGCAAATCAACTCGAGCAGCAAAAAGTCCCGACAGTTGAAATGTTCGTCTGTGCCAAACCTATATAAACCGGTCAAAATATTTTTTTTGCATTCTGAAGCAAAAAATGAACGCAAATTGAAAACTGGCTATTCTCTTCCCTGCCCTAACCTAACCCCCCAAAGAGGATTTAAAATGCTAAACTAATACGTGAGACCCAGAGATAAAATTATCATCTAAATAACAGTACCTAATCATATGTGTAGTTGCTTAGCGGTTAACGTCGGCTTTTTCAATAACAAAAAAAAGACCCAAATTTGGAGGAAAAAGGAATGGTTTTGTGAAATTCTAAGGACAGTGCTCTTTGGAAATGCAATATTTGATGCACACCACTAAAGAGGATGCTAACATTTTCAGATACATCTACTGGTACGTCTTTTATGAGAAATTTGATGAAAAAATTGAGCAAGAATCAAACTACTAATGTATATTTTGAATTTTATGTCAGAATCATGTATACAGCTAGTCATTTGTAAGATTGTAGCAATGATTTCTATATTAAAAAATGTACTTTGAACAACTATACATACCTGACTACGATAAGCAATCTCTAGTTGCTCAGCAACATCTTCGCGAATTGGTAACCAGTCGAGGCCCCCTTTACGAGCAAACCAATGGCCTCTTAGAACACGTCGATTTTCTCCATTCCAATAAACAGGGAAACAATGTCTTCTAACCAAATCTACCTGTATTGATGAGCATCACATCCTTGGAAAGAAGTTCCCAATTTATTTCTTTTTAATGTAATGATAAGCATTCCATCAAATTATGAAAATGTTCAACTTTGATGTGCTTAGAAACAACAGTTCAAATATCCTTAGAATTTAAAAGTGTACGCAATAGATAGTAAGATTTAAAAATAAGAACTATGATCACAACACATTTTCTTTTATTGGTTAAAGTTCATGAGTACCACAAAATTTATATGGGATCCACATAATTTGGGGGGTCCATATGAATTTTAACCAATAAAAGTGTGTGTTGCTAGCACTTTTCAACACATTCTCTTTAATTGTTAAAATTCATATCGGTCCACCAAATTTATATGGGACCTACATGATTTGGCGGGATCGGTATGAATTTAACCAATAAAAGTGTGTTAAAAAATGTGTATTAAAGAATGTGTTGCTAGCACCGATCAAATAATAAATAATTGCATAAGCACTTCATCTTCCGATGTTGTTGAAAAATCTATGAATGCTGTTAGATAGGATCCTGTATCAAATCTAACTAGCGAATATACAGAAAAGGCAACAAAGATTCACGTGTGAAAAAAAAAGTTTGTCTTATGGGAAGATGATCTAAAAACACAGATATTTGTACAGCTCAGCGGTCAAACTTTTAACACCCAAAATTTCATCTACAAATCAGCCTAGAGGTGGAAGAATTAAATAATGAACTATTACATGGAAAACAACTTCAAGCTAAATGTGCTAAGAAAAGACAGAAAATTAACGATTAACATTGTTAGACTACTGGGAAAAGATGACACAAAATATAAAACAAGTACCTCGTAGAGTCCTCCCTTCACAGGAACCCCAACTCTCTCTTCATCAGATTCACAAAATTGATGTTTATCTAACTTGCTACTGGAACTTTGTTGTTCTCTCGGTCCTTCACTACACTCTGCATATTCTCTCCACCAACAAGAAAGCAATTCTTCCTCTCTCTATGAATAAACACAAACAAAAAATCTCACAATCTAAAGGTCACCAAAGCCACGATTAACATCAAGATAAGCACAAGAATTTAACCTAGTATACATTTCATGAAACAACCTGCAAGAAAGATGCTTCAATTGCTAGAGAATCTCTCATGCCAAATCGAAAATAGCCACTCTTCCCCACTATCTCTGTGCTTGGGACCGACGCTGCCAATTCTGCAACAGAATAACAAAAAAACTCATTCAAGATGAACATAGACCAAAACCCAGAAAATATGATTCCTCTGATCCACTAGTCCTGTGAGGATCACAAACAAAAAGCTTTAGTAAATCTAATGAACTTCCTAAATCATACATGTCTTCGTGAACTCAATACAAATATAAGTCCATTTACTACTAATACAGAAGGAGGAAGGAAACTTTCCCCGCCCTACAACAACAACAACAACAACAACAATCAAGCCGTATCCCACTGAGTAGGATTGACTACATGGATCAACTTCCGCCATATTGTTCTATCCAAGACCATGCTTCTGTAGTAACTTTCTCCTTCCTAGATTTGTATTTTCAGATGACATAACTTGGCCGAAAGTGTACTTCCAAACAACACAAAATATGTGTTTTTTTCATGTGTACACAAGAAATCATGTTCAGGGTGCATAAAGTTTCTCATAATACATAACCCAAAGCCAAACCAAGCATAAGGCAGTTCAAACCCTTACTTAATGCCACCAGCAAAAAAAACTTATTTGCCATCGGTCTTTGAAAAACATTCACACTTAGTCGCAGGGAACACATTTCAATCTTTAATTGAGCAAAAACCATATTAAGATTCCGTAAGCCCTAACTTTTGATTTACTCTCATTTAAGATCTCACTTCAACATATCATACACTACTCATGTAAGCTACATATAGATACATATATCAATAGGTACTCAAAAGCACACAAAAGACTAAGCAAATTTCATATCTCATATAAGCTCAACAAAGGTTTTAAACTACCGATCCCGATTGATTTGACCTTAACTAAATCTGATTAAGTAATTACTTGAATCCGACCACAATTGGTTCGACTTTAACTGAGTCCGATTAAGTAACAACTTGAGTCCAACCACTTGGTTGAGCAAAATAGAGGTTAATCATTAATGAAGTAATTTAAAATTGAATTGGTAAAACTAAAGGTATATCCACACAAAAAAAGCCTACAATACATTGATAGGTTTAGAATTGATGGATAATAGATGCATACCATTAGGTGCCAAAGAGGTTTTACAAAAGTACCAACGAACATCACCGCCATCAGAAGGACTAGTTGTTTGAGCGAGATACTTATGCCTTGCTTTAGAATGTTCAATCACATCTTCCAATCTAGCAATATTGGAAGGCGTGTTTTTGAGCAAGTCAGGAAGAAGGCTAGGGGTAGATGCTTCTTCCACCCCTTCCGCCATTTCCAATCAACAAAGCTTCGATTCCTCTTCTTGGATGGTTAATTAATCAATGTAATTGTTCGGAATTGGACTTGGATTTGGATTTAGGTTTAGGTTACGTGACTTGAAGAACACGAATTGAATTGAAAGAAAAGAAGGAAGAAAGGAATGAAGGATTTGAGAAATGTGAAGAATGGTAGGAATGATGATTGCATGCGTTGAATTGAATGTCAGGTGAAATTCAATGGATGCACCGTTGGCTGGCTGTTCCGAAAATCATATAATCGCACTTTCTCGCAATTCTATATTTTTCAATTTTGATCCTTTAACTTTTTCTGTGTTCATGTTCTTTGTTTTTCTTTAATAATTTACGGAAATTATAATATTTTTAAGATTTATGATAGTTACACCATAGATGGAGTAAATTGAGAATAAATAATTAATTTAGCTCGTGTATTATTGGTCATTCTAAATTAAGAATATTTTTTTGGTGTTAGAATATTCTGGAATAAATGTATGAGATCTCAACTTGTTCAAGCATTGATTTTATTTAATATTTTTTATAAAACATTTTGTACAATTAAGATTCTTGAATTTAGATTTTAAGAGATTTATAAAATGAATTTTTAAGATTTTATAGTATTTTTTTAGATTTAAATAAGAAATAAAAAAATTTTAAATTTTGACTGAAGTAAAATAAAATTGATAGAATTTAAATCTTTTATTAACAAAGTAGAATCTACTTAGTAGATATTGTCTAAAAAACTGATAACTTCATGTTATAAGTAGTATTTTTCCTCATATTTGAATTTATAATAATCATATTTATAAATTAATATTTTCTTTTTCACCTCTTTCATTTGAAAAATAAATTATAATTATTGCTTATGAAAAATGTTAACGTCAAACGTAATGATTTGACAGAAAATTCATCAAAAATTGGTTATTTTAAAATGATATTTTTAGTTGTCAAAAATATAATTACAATGTAAAGGAAAAAAGGTTGATGCACCGACCCTAAAACAAAACAATCAATGACCATTAAATTATATTAAAAAATTTAAATTAATTAAATAACATAGTAAAATGATACTCCTTCTGTTTTTTTTATAAGTCGTGTTAGACTTTTTACAGATACCAAAGAAGTTATTAACTTTTGCTAATTTTGTGAATATATTGTAGGGTATTCCAATATTATTTTTTTTAAAAACACTCAAAATCTCTTGTTTCAAAATATACCAGATTAATCATTATGATTTGTCGATGGAATATCTAAATTGCATTTATTCCAATATATTTCATGAATAAAATATTAAATTAATTAAATTTATACGTGTCTTTTTCTATCCTACACTAATTCCTTATTTTTCTCCCTCCTAAATTTTCCATCACTCGCCAAAAGATACTCTAAAGCACTTGGGAGAAAAAATTAAGATTTTTTTTGTTAAATTTTTCCCTCCCGATTCTTATGGATCTTCATTAATTTTTTTTCAAATTTTTTTTTATTATGATAGGAAGAAGGATTAAAAAATGCACAATATATAAAACTTGAGAATTCACATTGAGTTTTGAAAAAATCACAAATTAATATAGAGTTTTATGAGAGGAAGACTTTTTCTATAAAAAGTGCATTGGAATACAAGATTCACTGAATTATGAAAATTATAGTATATTTTTTAAGTGTGTATGGATGCACTAACCATTTAATATAAATCAATCTATTTTTAAAAAGGTTCATGCACTAACCATTTAATATAAATCAATCTATTTTTATGGTTATGGTTTATAAATCAATCCATTTTTATAATTATGGTTTATAAACCAAATTATTTGTTCTAAACCGGTTTAAAACCGATTCTAAATGTATTTTGATTTTAATTTAAATTATTTAGTTAAATTTAAATTTAATTTTCTTTAAATTATATTAATTTTTAAATTTAAATACTTAGATTTTAATATATATTTTCTTTGAAAATAAAAATTTTATAAAAAAATCTAAAAATTTAAAAAATTAAAAATAAAATTGATAATAAAAAATTTCAGCAAATTATATAAACTTAAAATAGTAACTAATATGTTATAATACATATATTTGTATATTTCAAAACATTTATTTATTTTAGGAGAAATCTATAATATTTATAATCATTTTTTCATAAAACTTTAATGGTGTTTCAGATTTATAAATGAAAACTAAAGTCAAATCCAACAAATCAAAATTTGATATATTTTTTTGCACATGTCAAATCAAACTCGATACACTAAGATCTATATAAGAGCATTTTTAGTGGGAGTATCTTAAGTGGATAAACTAAGATATTTTTTGTGGGCACAAAGTGATTTGTAGAATTTAAAAAATTTATAGTTGATTTAAGTTATTTTTAATTTAATGATACTTGCTTATGAAAAACTAAAACTTGACCCCATATTTTATATTTTTTAGTTGTAATTATTTTTTTATTAAAATTATCATTAATTTAATTATTTTAAATAAAATACATAAAATATTCATTATTTTTTTAAAAAATATATTAATTATTAAAGTTGAGAAAAGTACTTTAATAAATTTTGCCCAAAAAAGTTGTAAATAATAAAAATTGTATTTTATTATAAAATTAAAAATGATATAAAATTAACAACAATAATACATAAAAAATTACATTTTCATAAGAATATAAAATAATACATGAAAATAAACAACAAATTAAACTTTAACAGAAATACAAAATAAGACAAAAACTAACTTTCATTATTCTCATGACCAAATCTCTCCCAAATATGCTCCATTAAGTCTGCTTGAAGTTGATGATTGTAACACCCCAGTCTAACCCGACGGATAATTAAGGAAAACAGAATCAGAGTGCAACAAATTTTGTAAACATGACGGTCGTAAGGAAGTTGTGACAACCGTCACATCAGCAAATTCTGGGCGTTACAATTTCAACTCATAGAAACATACATTTCACAACTCAATTAGACATCACGCATTTAGTAATGATACATAGCACAGAAGCCTGGATGAACATACAACAATAACTTGATTTACATTTTGATTGCAAGGCATCTTATTAATTTGCAGCGGAATATAAAATATTTCCAACATTTAGCATGATTAAAGCAAGACCATGAAACTTGCAACAAAACTCCATTAAAATTCAGCGAGTAATTATCTTGCATCAATTCAACATAAACAACAAGTTTCAACCATAAAAATCAGCACTACTAATTCATCGGTATAGTGCATCCAACCAACATTTGGCACTTAACAGCAGCCGTCAATTTAATAAAAAATACTTGATAAAATTCAGCAATAAGGAAATTAAATAAAAGCAATAACATCAATCGTTCATCCCCCCAAGAGTGTTACGTATCAGAGCGACCAACAACTTTAAACGGAAAGCTACACTTATTCCGGATTACCTGCAAATTACCACCAATGGAGGTAACACACAACGTAAAGGGTGAGATATCAACAACATAACATAAGGCATGATAAAAGTCATGTCAGAATATTATCACAGCATTATAATTCTAGCAGTTCGCATAAATATTAGTAATAATAAACTACAACCACCCTTTATTCATAACCACAACAATTATCATCATATCTCAGCAACTCATCAAAACAACTCAACAACGCAACTCAATAATGCGACTCAACAATGCAACTCAACTGTGCATATGCATGTGGTACCATTTTGAGAGACACACTCCACAATAATTCAGGAGACAACTCTCCACAATAATTCGGGAGACAACTCTCCACAATCATTTTATTTTGTCATTAAAGACACAACCGTCGCCAATCCAGGCCAAATGATATGCTATGAGATGCAACTATTATGGACTATAACACAACAACAACAACTGTGCAACAACTGTGCAACAAGGCATCACGCCTACAACCAATTATCCATAACAGAAACATCACATTTCGCATACATCAGGTACTCACCACTTCAATCTGTTCATATAGAGAACTACCAACAGTATCGTTCCTACGAATAAGACTTTAACACATTTTTGCAGAGAACAATTAAAAACAACCTCGTCTCTACAATTGAGAACTCAACACCATTTTTCATGTCAGAGAACAACTGACAACATCATTACTACAAATAAGAACTCAACACATTTTCATATACCTTCATACGGGTAATATAACTACAACTTACCCACATAATCCAAGGAGAATATTATAATAACATTTTCTCAACAGTGACATAACAACTTCATATGCATCAAGTATTCATCATTTCAATCTGTTCATGTAGGGGAACAATAACAACATACTTTCGACAATTAAGAATTCAGCACATTATCGTAAGAACAACATTACAACTTTTACTCACTAAATTAATTATAGTTCCTGAAAAGGTTCGTTAACTACGGGGCAACTAATCTTGCCTCATTAAGGGCAACCATACAACATCGTACAACATCGACGATATAACACATTCATTCCTACACAGAAAAACCTTGTCCCTAGCATTTATCGAGTAACGGGAACTATATCTATGATTCAATTCCCTACCTGAAGTCGATCAAGTAAGAGCATAATAACAACCTTTTCTCAACAAAAGGGAAATTAGCGCGTGTCAGCGCCGATTCCCAACATTACTACATAAACTAATGACATAAACACTAATGCAGGCGTAGACAAACATTAACCCTTAATATTTCTCAACCTACGGAAACATTTACCCTTAATATTGCCCAACTTACGGGAACATTACTACGAGAATATTACTACGGGAACATTACTACGGGAATAGTTCCACGAGAATATTACTACGGGAATAGTTCCACGGAAATACTACTACGGGAACATTACTCCTTAATATTTATCGATCTACAGGAACATTAATCCTTAATATTTATCGATCTACAGAAACATTAATCTTTAATATTTATCGATCTACAGGAACATTAATCTTATGATTCCATACCCTTCATGAAATCCATCATACCCACAGTTATAGAATTGAACCCCACTCTTACCTTTGGAATTGAGGTCAACTATACGCTTTCGGTTCCGGTTTGCTCTCCCGGTGACTCTTCTGCAACAACCTTCAATTCTCTCCAGCGGTTAATTCTTCTGTTCTTCCTTTCTCCACAGCCACGTCCTTTTTCCTCTTTTCTCAGCCTTTTTCCTCCAATTTGGTTTTCTGAGCAGTTTATCGTTCTTTTGCTCTTTCTCCCACAACTTCTCTAATAACTCCCTAATTCTCATTATTCCATCCACTAATAATAATAATAATAATAATAATAATAATAATAATAATAATAATAATAATAATAATAATATTACTACTAGTTATTAAATTATCATCATTATTAATTATATTATATTATTATCAAATTCAATGATTTATTAAATGGTTCCCTATACTTTAAGGACACCCACCAACGCTCTCAGACACACTCCCACATAAAGGCACACCAACAATTCATAAATAATTTAATTAAAATGAACGGTCGTTACAACTCTCCCCTACTTAAAAGAATTTCGTCCTCGAAATTACCTCAATCAAACAGCTCCCAACTAGACTACTTTCGCCAAAGCAATCTCTTCACCTCGAAGTTGCTTCTCGTTCATCCACCCGAACTAGCAACGCCTCAACAGTCAAATTACCTTTCACTTGTACACCATCCATCTGAATCAATGTACTTCTTCAACTTAGGCACATGTCACATCATGTAAATTCCCACGAGTGACAGCGGTAAAACAGTCTAACCTGCTATTTTTTCCATGTTTCCGCTGCGCCACTCTGGTGCAGATCACAAAACACAGTGTGCTTCTGAGACCTCAAGCTCGACCAACATCAGTTACTATCGTAACTCTCAAAACACGTCTTTCTTGGATCCTTTGGATTTTTTTTCAGTCGTCTCTTGCACAATCTCAGTTAGCTTCAACAGAGAATGATTAGTCTCACTTGTTAGGAAAAGAGCCAAATTCTATCCAAAATCACCCAAGTAAAATTATATCCCTCAAATTCTCTGGAAAACCCAACACGGAATCCAGGGGAATACTATCCGACCTCCACTCTGGAATATTCAACGGTTGCATCGGACCCAACGGTCTCTGACGTTTATTCTTCGACTTCCAACAAGTTTAACCAGCACATACAAACTCAACCACTTCTCTCTCCATCTATAGCCTTCGAAATAATTTCCTCAAATCCGGTTACATCTTCATAGCACCGGGATGGATACTCCATCTACCTCAATACTCTTATTCCACTCAATAATATCTCGAACACAAACTCTATCACGACATCTCATGATACCATTTCCATTAATCTGAAAATCATCCCTTCGACTTTAGTTCTTCAGATTCAACCAATCTACTAACTCAAACCAGAATTCTGACCTTATCGAATCTCGTCAAGAATACCCTTAGTAAGGTCCAACATACTAAGCTAAACTCCATAAGAAATCTCTTCACAAACCAAACTCATATCACAAAAATTACTCAATCAGTCCTAACTCTTTTCACTACCATCATTGGCATATGCAAAGATTTTCAAATCACTGCATAGGCTACCACGTTTTTGCTTTCCCGAATGGAAATTCAATCCAAACCATAATTCTTCCGGAGTCCCAATTATTTTCTATGCCTCATATGCAACTCTTCCAAATCAAATAAATACCTTAAACTCTTGAGATCACCAAACATATCAAATCTCAAACTAACTAATTGAAGCTTCCAACTCCGGCACAACCACAAACCAACTCTAAATCACTTATCAGATGATTCCTCTTATGAACTTTGAGTTTCCTTAAAGTATAACCAAAACTCGCTGAAGCTTCACTTAGCATATCAACAGGGCATCATAAACACAACAAATGGTCCTGTCGAGTTCGGCAAAAATCAACACACGATATATTTTCAATTTTCTGCTATAATTGAACCAGGTACAGGCCTCAAAACAATTTTTCCTAGAAAGAGCATCTCGTTAGCTTTCCAACACTTTGAACGGGGGTCAAAACGGACATACGGTTCAAGAGTTATGAATTTTCGAAGTTTTTCCAAAACAGAATTTTTCTGCATAAAGACTGCTACGGGTTTGAGCATTTTCGCCCGAAAATCCGACCGATTCAATTATTTTCTTCGAAACAAACACATACTCATTCATACCAAACGTATATTAGTGATTTAGAACCATCAAACGTGAAATCTACGACTTTCGATTTCAATCCGAATCTTAAATCCTCAACTCTTCAAAAATGCAAAACTTACCAAATCAATCAAATTCGATAAAAACAAGCATACTCGATCACGACCTAACATTACCCGACACAACGACGTAATCTATTCCAACTTTCGTCCGTAAAAACGTTGATTCCGTAACAAGCTGCGATCTCGGAATTCGACGTACGACAACAATTTCACACTCAGAAGTTCATTAAACACATCTTCAACTCTTGGAATATCTAGAGGTTTAATTATACTAATATCACATTCCACATCTTCCTTTCTTTAATGATCATCAAAAGTCACTATCCACCTTTTATATACTCAACCTCAGACTCTGTTGCCTTAGCACACATGCCAGACCCAAGTCTCAACACTACTTAATCAGTTTAATCCATTGGCCATCCAAACAGACATAAAATACAGAGCTCTCACTCTCAGACTAGTTTCCGTATCTAAGTCGGTCACAACTCCACTTCACGTCTTCACTATATATCACTATCTTGCCAGGGAAGTTTCCAGACAATCACAATTAACTGGCAACCCACCAACTTCTCCACTTTCATCAACACTCACAGTTCCCATCAAAATTAAACATCTCGGCATCATCCTATACCGACTCATCAACACAATTCTTAAGCATTTAGCATGACTCAAGATAATTCGTTGCTCACGCCATCTAAGCTTGCAAGACACGTCTATCCCCTCCAACACAATCCCAACTACTATCGACAAGAGATTAAGGGCGATCAGTTCCTCAATTTGTCAATAGACAGCTGAAAATCATGATGGGGTATAAACCATCTTTACCAAACTATAAGAGCGTTCCACCACACACTGGGCTACAACTCCTCACTTGCAGCATCTTGTAGAAGCACAATTTTCTCCCCCACTTGAATCATTCTTACTCCTGCAGACAAAGGTTCTACAACGAAACATGTACCGACAGTGTTTTCATATACATGTCGCATACCAGGGAATACACAACATTAGACAACTTGGCCGGACGGACCAACCTGCTCTGATATCGCTAATGTAACACCCCAATCTAACCCGACGGATAATTAAGGAAAACAGAAACAGAGTGCAGCAAATTTTGTAAACATGACGGTCGTAAGGAAGTTGTGACGACCGTCACATCAGCAAATTCTGGGCGTTACAATTTCAACTCATAGAAACATACATTTCACAACTCAATTAGACATCACACATTTAGTAATGATACATAGCACAGAAGCCTGGATGAACATACACCAATAACTTGATTTACATTTTGATTGCAAGGCATCTTATTAATTTGCAGCGGAATATAAAACATTTCCAACATTTAGCATGATTAAAGCAAGACCATGAAACTTGCAACAAAACTCCATTAAAATTCAGCAAGTAATTATCTTGCATCAATTCAACATAAACAACGAGTTTCAACCATAAAAATCAGCACTACTAATTCATCGGTATAGTGCATCCAACCAACATTTGACACTTAACAGCAGCCACCAATTTAATGAAAAATACTTGATAAAATTCAGCAACAAGGAAATTAAATAAAAGCAATAACATCAATCGTTCATCCCCCCAAGAGTGCTACGTATCAGAGCGACCAACAACTTTAAACGGAAAGCTACACTTATTCTGGATTACCTGCAAATTACCACCAACGGAGGTAACATACAACGTAAAGGGTGAGATATCAACAACATAACATAAGGCATGATAAAAGTCATGTCAGAATATTATCACAGCATTATAATTCTAGCAGTTCACATAAATATTAGTAATAATAAACTACAACCACCCTTTATTCATAACCACAACAATTATCATCATATCTCAGCAACTCATCAAAACAACTCAACAATGCAACTCAACAATGCGACTCAACAATGCAACTCAACTGTGCATATGCATGTGGTACCATTTTGGGAGACAACACTCCATAATAATTCGGGAGACAACTCTCCACAATAATTTGGGAGACAACTCTCCACAATAATTCGGGAGACAACTCTCCACAATCATTTTATTTTGTCATTAAAGGTACAATCGTCGTCAATCCAGGCCAAATGATATGCTATGAGATGCAACTATTATGGACTATAACACAACAACAACAACTCTGCAACAACCGTACAATAAGGCATCATACGTACAACCAATTATCCATAACAGAAACATCACATTTCACATACATCATGTTCTCACCACTTCAATTTGTTCATATCAGAGAACTACCAACAGTATCGTTCCTACGAATAAGACTCTAACACATTTTCGCAGAGAACAATTAAAAACAACCTCGTCTCTACAATTGAGAACTCAACAGCATTTTCATGTCAGAGAACAACTGACAACATCATTACTACAAATACGAACTCAACACATTTTCATATACCTTCATACGGGTAATATAACTACAACTTACCCACATAATCCAAGGAGAATATTATAATAACATTTTCTCAACAGTGACATAACAACTTCATATGCATCAAGTATTCATCATTTCAATCTGTTCATGTAGGGGAACAATAACAACATACTTTCGACAATTAAGAATTCAACACATTATCGTAAGAATAACATTACAACTTTTACTCACTAAACTAATTATAGTTCTTGAAAAGGTTCGTTAACTACGCGGCAACTAATCTTGCCTCATTAAGGGCAACCATACAGCATCGTACAACACTGACGATATAACACATTCATTCCTACACAGAAAAACCTCGTCCCTAACATTTATCGAGTAACGGGAACTATATCTATGATTCAATTCCCTACCTGAAGTCGATCAAGTAAGAGCATAATAATAACCCTTTCTCAACAAATGGGAAATTAGCGCGTGTCGGCGCCGATTCCCAACATTACTACATAAACTAATGACATAAACACTAATGCAGGCGTAGACAAACATTAACCCTTAATATTTCTCAACCTACGGGAACATTTACCCTTAATATTGCCCAACCTACGGGAAAATTACTACGGGAATATTACTACGGGAACATTACTACGGGAATAGTTCCACGGGAATATTACTACGGGAATAGTTCCACGGGAATACTACTACGGGAACATTACTCCTTAATATTTATCGATCTAAAGGAACATTAATCCTTAATATTTATCGATCTACAGGAACATTAATCTTATGATTCCATACCCTTCATGAAATCCATCATACCCACAGTTATAGAATTGAACCCCACCCTTACCTTTGGAATTGAGGTTAACTCTATGCTTCCGGTTCCGGTTTTCTCTCCCGGTGACTCTTCTGCAACAACCTTCAATTATTTCCGGCGGTTAATTCTTCTGTTCTTCCTTTTTCCTCTGTTCTCAACCTTTTTCCTCCAATTTGGTTTTCTGAGCAGTTTATCGTTCTTTTGCTCTTTCTCCCACAACTTCTCTAATAACTCCCTAATTCTCATTATTTCATCCACTAATAATAATAATAATAATAATAATAATAATAATAATAATAATAATAATAATAATATTACTATTAGTTATTAAATTATCATTATTATTAATTATATTATATTATTATCAAACTCAATGATTTATTAAATGGTTTTCTATACTTTAAGGACACCCACCAACGCTCTCAGACACACTCCCATATAAAGGCACACCAACAATTCATAAATAATTTAATTAAAATGAACGGGCGTTACAACGATGATTTTGCCTTTGATGAACATGTGTTATCCTTTCAAACAATGTTGTCAAATTTGGATCAGGACCAGTAGAGACTTCAGTTGTGGAGAAATTATTATCAACGTGCTCGTAATCAAAATTACCAACATATGTGTCTCGCTCATCTTCGACAATCATGTTATGCAATATGATACATGCTAACATTATGTGTTTCATTGTATTCACGTGTCAAGCACGCGCTGGACCACGTACAATAGCGAATCGGGCTTGGAGCACTCTAAATGCACGTTCAACATCTTTACGTGCTGATTCTTGTCGTTGGGCAAATAACTTTCTCTTTTCTCCTTGCGGCATAGGGATGGTCTTGACAAATGTCGCCCACTCAGGATAAACATCACTCGCTAGGTAGTATCCCATATGATATGTTGTTCGATTCACCGAGTATTGCACTGCAGGAGCTTTTCCATTCAAAACATCATTAAAGACATCATACAACATGGGAATGCTCTCTGCCAACCTTGTTTCAGCTATTTCACTATAGATAGCTAAATTATTTTTTGAGGCATTTTCCATGCCAGTCAAATCCACTGTGGGTGTTATAGATGGAGATGTTTTTCCCTTGCCTTTTCTTTTTGTTGCCTTTTGTCCTGTTGGACGGTCGGTCTGAGTTGCGCTATTGTATTCTGAATAATCTATGGGATTTTCTGGATTAGATGTCGATGAATATGTCCCAGTAGAGGATACTTTTGAAGAGTTGTTCATTTCTTGTCCCTTCCATTTAGGCTCATCCTTCCACAACCTCCATGCGTGCTCTATTATGAAACGTTGATGACGTACTTGTACAAAAAGTTTACAGGCCTCATCCATGACGTCTTTCTCAGACTGTCCACTTTTCTTGTTAGCAACAGCTAGTTTGTAGTTGCCGCAAAACCATTGACAATGTTTATTCAATAGATGCCATCGAGATTTAGAGAGAACATATTTTGAATTGAAATTTGTTTATAACATTGATAATTCATAATCAGTAAAAAAAATCTACGAAATCAAGAAGTACGTTAGAAGAGTGTTGATTGAAATTTACCGTGAAGTTGATTTGGATACCAAGAAGAGGGTAGAGAGACGAGGAAGATGGGAGTTGCAAAATGGAATGACGATTGAGAAGTGAGAAGAGAGCAAAAGAATCGTAATGGGCAAAGAATTGTAACATTGAGACGCCGAAGAATCATGAACTATTCTTATAACTCAACAACGCAACTCAACAATGCGACTCAACAATTCAACTCAACTGTGCATATGTATGTGGTACCATTTTGGGAGACAACACTCCACAATAATTCGGGAGACAACTCTCCACAATAATTCGGGAGATAACTCTCCACAATAATTCGGGAGACAACTCTCCACAATCATTTTATTTTGTCATTAAAGACACAACCATCGCCAATCCAGGCCAAATGATATGCTATGAGATGCAACTATTATGGACTATAACACAACAACAACAACAACTGTGCAACAACCGTGTAACAAGGCATCACGCCTACAACCAATTATCCATAACAGAAACATCACATTTCACATACATCATGTACTCACCACTTCAATCTGTTCATATCAGAGAACTACCAACAGTATCGTTCCTACGAATAAGACTCTAACACATTTTCGCAGAGAACAATTAAAAACAACCTCGTCTCTACAATTGAGTGTTAGAACACAGATTGGTTCTTAATAATAACTCTTTGTTTTGATGATAACTGTTAGGAAATTTTATATTTAAGAATTATATACTCTAAAATTTGTTTGAGAGTTTTACTGCAGATTGAAATGAAATTAACTCTCTAGAAGCAAATCTGTTGTATACAAGAAGTTATCCTGACTCTGAAGCGCCAGATGCATCTTACAGAAGAATTTGATTGCTCTTTACAAAAGATCCTGAGCGTAGTCTCCAGAAGGATCTGAAGCAAGAAGCTCCAGAACATTCTGAGTCAGAAGCATCTGAAGATAATCAGAAGCATCTGAAGCTGAAGCATCTGAAGAAAAGAAGAATATTGTTTGAAGAGTTTCTCAAAGCATAATTCTACAGAAGTTTCTGAAAGTACCAACGCTGCCAAGTACTGAAATTCTGTGTCAAATATGCTCTAATGATCAACACGCTGAAAGCACACATGCTGCAGAAAACTCTGATACAGCAAAGTTCTGAATATCATTAGAAGACTCTGATCCATTCAGACTCTGAAGAACTTGCTGAAAACTGAAGAAGAAATACTCAAGAATATATCCGTTGGAGTAAATCAACGTCTCTTTCCTCATTTGTGCTAGACACGCTTACACAGACAAAAAGGATTTTTCTGTGCTATCTACTTCTAGGAAAGGTCACTTGATGTGAAGACAAAAAGGCTCAGACCTTTTTGGGACTCTCTTTTCAACGCTCAGCATCCTTGGATCAGCTGCCTATAAAAGGAGAACTTCACCACATTCTCCAGTTACACAATTTGCTGAAAAGAAATCATATTATTCTAAGCTCTCATTATTTCATATTCTTCTTAGAATCTTTTGTACTTAAACTTAAGAGAAAAATCACTGCTGTGATAAAAGCTTTATAGAAGCATTAATACTCTTGTATTTAATTTACATTGATTGTAAAGGTTATTCCTTAAGAGGATTCAGTTGAAATCAGTAGCTCTTGAGAAGACTAAGAACAGTTGTTCTTAGGTGTTACTATTGTAATCAGTTTGATTTGATAGTGGATTAAGTCCTTGTTGAGAAAGGCAAATCACTCTAGGAAGGGTGGACTGGAGTAGTTGTTTAAACGAACCAGGATAAAAATAATTGTGTGATTATTTTTTAAGTCTTAATCTTTCATACTTATTCAACCCCCCCCCCCCCTTCTAAGTATTATCTCACCTTCAGTTGGCATCAGAGCTCTGGTTCTGAGTGTGCTACCACTTAACAGTGTCAGTAAAGATATAGAGAGAAATACTTTGAGATATATTTATTTGTTACCATGGCTGATAATTCAATGTCCAATATTAACAATAAATATGAAGAGAGGGATAGGATCAGCACCAAACCCCCAATGTTTGATGGGGAGAAATTTGACTACTGGAAAGACAGAATTGAGAGTTTTTTCCTAGGATATGATGCTGATCTATGGGATCTAGTCATAGATGGATATGTCCATCCCACAGATGGGAATGGCAAGAAGATTGACAGAAAATCTATGACAGATGCTCAGAAGAAAGATTTCAGAAATCACCACAAAGCCAGGACTATATTACTGAATGCAATTTCACATACAGAGTATGAGAAAATTACAAGCAGGGAGACTGCTTTTGATATGTTTGAATCCCTAAAAATGACTCATGAGGGAAATTCTCAAGTTAAGGAGACAAAAGCTCTGGCTCTGATCCAGAAATATGAGGCCTTCAAAATGGAAGACTCTGAATCTGTTGAAGCCATGTTCTCCAGATTTCAGATACTCACTGCTGGGCTGAAAGTTCTGGACAAGGGATACTCTACATCAGATCATGTAAAGAAAATCATCAGAAGTCTGCCTACCAGATGGAGACCAATGGTGACTGCCTTGAAGATGACTAAAGATCTGAACAAGATCTCTCTAGAAGAACTCATCAGCTCACTGAGGAGCCATGAGATTGAGCTTGAGGAAGATGAACCTCAGAAGAAAGAAAAAGGTAAATCTGTTGCATTAAAATCTAACAGAACTGCTAAAGCTTTGCAGGTCATTCAAGAAAGCTCTGAAGAATCTTCTTCTTCTGAAGAAGATGAGTTATCCATGCTGTCCAGAAGGATTAACAGACTCTGGAAGCACAAGGGAAAGAAGTTCAACAACTTCAGAAGATCTGATAATAGAAAGGAATCTTCTGGACACAGAAGATCTGCCAAGAAAGAAGTTGTGTGCTATGAGTGCAAAGAACCTGGGCACTACAAGAATGATTGCCCCAAACTTCAGAAAGAAAAACCCAAGAAGAAGTTTACCAAAAAGAAGAAGGTTCTGATGGCAACATGGGATGACTCAGATGAATGTGAATCATCTTCTGAATCAGAAGAAGAATGTGCAAATGTTGCACTGATGGCCAGCACAGAGGATCAAGAGGAAGGTACCTCAGGATATGAATCAGAATCTGAATCTGATGATGACGCAGAACAGGTAATGGCTAAACTTACCAAAGAAGAACTCATAAAAGTTTTAACAGAAGTTCTTAAAAGTTATAACAATATCAAACTCAAATACAAGAAGCTGAAAAGCAATCTTGAATCTGAGAT
Organism: Lathyrus sativus; assembly: GCA_963859935.3. Classification (NCBI taxonomy): domain Eukaryota; kingdom Viridiplantae; phylum Streptophyta; class Magnoliopsida; order Fabales; family Fabaceae; genus Lathyrus; species Lathyrus sativus. The sequence goes on from OZ012741.1 coordinate 78,137,640, forward strand.
TGATCTTCTGAAAACAGAACTTGTTGAGCAAAAAGAAATAAATCTGAAAATCAAAAATGACTTTGAAATAACTCAACAAGAATCTGAATCTGAGACTAAGTCATGTGAAAATATTTTAGAAAAATATGACTCTAGCTTTCAGAGATTTCTCACTAAGAGCATAGACAAAAGCAAGATGGCTTCTATGATCTATGGTGTTAGTGGAAACAACAGAAGGGGTATTGGATATGAATCTTCATTTGGAAGCAATCCAAAACCTGTTGACAAACTTTTCATCAAGAAGACACCTCTGTATTCTCAATTTAAATTTGGTCACTTGAATGACATTAAACACACAAGCTCTGAGAAGAATACTTATGTGTTTAAACCTAAGGCAAGTCAGAATAAACATTATGTTGAAAAACAGAAGTTTAGACAAACCTACAAACCAACTAACCCCAAAGGACCCAAGAAGATCTGGGTACCTAAAAACAAAATAATTCCTGTTGCAGATGTTCTTAGCAGCAAGGTCAGGACACCAATCATGGTACCTGGACTCTGGATGCTCACGACACATGACAGGAGAAAAGTCTATGTTCCAAAGCCTGGAACTTAGATCTGGAGGTGACGTGAAGTTTGGAGGGAACCAGAAGGGCAAGATCATTGGATCTGGCACTATTGGAAATGGTAAACTTCCCTCTATTACTAATGTTTTACTTGTTGAAGGGTTAAAGCATAACTTATTGTCCATAAGTCAATTAAGTGACAATGGTTATGATATTACCTTTAATCAAAAATGTTGTAAAGCTATTAGTCAGAAGGATGGCTCTATCCTATTTAGTGGTAAGAGGAAAAACAACATTTATAAAATAAATCTTTCAGAACTTAAAGTTCAAAATGTTAAATGTCTCTTGTCTGTTAATGAAGAGCAATGGGTCTGGCATAGAAGATTGGGCCATATTAATATGAGACGTATATCTCAGATTAATAAACTTAATCTTGTCAGAGGACTCCCTAATCTGAAGTTCACTTCAGATGCTCTTTGTGAAGCATGCCAGAAAGGGAAGTTTTCAAAAACATCTTTCAAATCAAAAAATGTTGTTTCTACTTCTAAACCACTAGAACTACTTCATATTGATCTGTTTGGACCAGTGAAAACTGCATCCATCAGAGGCAAGAAGTATGGTTTAGTCATTGTTGATGACTTTAGCAGATGGACATGGGTAAAGTTCTTAAAACACAAGGATGAGTCACATTCTGTGTTCTTTGACTTCTGCAAGCAAGTCCAGAATGAAAAGAATTTCAAAATTATAAAAGTCAGAAGTGATCATGGTGGTGAATTTGAAAATAAATATTTTGAAAAATATTTTTCTGAAAATGGCATTGCTCATGATTTTTCCTGTCCTAGAACTCCACAATAGAATGGGGTTGTAGAGAGGAAAAACAGAACTTTGCAAGAAATGGCCAGAACCATGATCAATGAGACAAATCTGGCAAAACATTTTTGGGCAGAAGCAATCAATACAGCATGCTACATTCAGAACAGAGTGTCTGTTAGACCTCTTCTGAAGAAGACTCCTTATGAACTGTGGAAGAACAAAAAGCCCAACATTTCATATTTTCATCTTTTTGGATGTATTTGCTATATGTTAAACACTAAGGAAAATCTGAGCAAGTTTGATTCCAAAGCACAGAAGTGTTTCATGCTTGGATATTCTGAACGCTCTAAAGGCTACAGAGTATACAACACTGAGACACAGATTGTGGAAGAATCCATTCATGTCAGATTTGATGATAAGCTTGGCTCTGAAAAGCCAAAGCAGGTTGATAACTCTGCAGATAGGGAAGTAGTATTTATTGACTCTGAAGTTCCAGAAGCAGACCAAATTCAAGTGAAGGAACCAGAAGCAACTCCAGATGCTACTCCCTTAACTTCTCAGATGAATAATTTAAACATTTCTGAAGAGTCAACTATCAGAGGATCATCATCCAGAATTAAAGCTTCTCATCCAGAGGATGTCATTATTGGAAAGAAGGATGATCCCATCAGAACAAGATCCTTTCTAAGATCATTTGAAGCATCACTATTTGGACTAGTGTCAGAAATTGAACCATCTTCTGTAGAAGAAGCTCTGCAAGACAATGATTGGATTATTGCCATGCAAGAAGAGCTAAATCAATTCAGCAGAAATGATGTATGGGATCTATTTCAAAGACCTCAAGGATTCAATATAATTGGTACAAAATGGGTCTTCAGAAATAAGCTGAATGAGAAAGGAGAAGTTGAGAGGAATAAGGCAAGGCTGGTTGCTCAAGGGTACAGTCAGCAAGAAGGTATTGATTACACTGAGACTTATGCTCTAGTGGCAAGGTTAGAATCTATACGCCTTCTTATTTCCTTTGCTGCACAAAATAACATCACTCTGTATCAGATGGATGTTAAAAGTGCCTTTCTTAATGGTATTATAGAAGAAGAAGTTTATGTCCACCAACCTCCTGGTTTTGAAAATGAAAAATTTTCAGATCATGTTTTCAAATTAAAGAAATCTCTATATGGATTAAAACAAGCTCCCAGAGCTTGGAATGAGAGATTGAGTAATTTTCTTCTGGAGAAGAATTTCATCAGAGACAAAGTGGATACAACACTGTTCTGTAAAACAATTAAGCAAGATCTTCTAATTTTCCAAATTTATGTAGATGATATTATTTTTGGATCAACAAATATTATGCTTGGAAAGGAGTTTGCTACATGTATGCAGGCAAAATTTGAAATGAGCATGATGGGAGAACTCAGATTCTTTCTAGGAATCCAAGTTAATCAAACTCCAGAGTGCACCTACATACATCAGACAAAGTATGTTAAAGAACTTCTGAAGAAATTCAACATGTCTGACAACAAGATGACAAAGACTCCAATGCATCCTACTAGCTCACTTGGCAAAGAAGAGGTAAGTAAGAAAGTAGACCAGAAGCTCTACAGAGGTATGATTGGCTCTCTTCTTTATCTTACTGCTTCTAGACCTGACATATTGTTCAGTGTTTGTCTGTGTGCTAGATTCCAATCAGATCCTAGAGAATCACACTTGACAGCTGTCAAGAGGATTCTAAGGTATCTGAAAGGTACTTCTAATATGGGTTTGTGTTACAGAAAATCTGATGATTTCAAGTTAGTTGGATTCTGTGATGCTGACTACGCTGGAGACAGAGTGGAAAGAAAAAGTACTTCTGGAAGTTGTCAATTTCTAGGAAGAAATCTAATCTCCTGGTACAGCAAGAAGCAACCCACAATTGCACTTTCAACCACAGAGGCTGGATACATTGCTGCTGCTGGATGTAGCACGCAGATGCTCTGGATGAAGAGTCAACTAGAAGATTATCAAATTTTTGAAAGTAATATTCCTATCTTCTGTGATAATACTTTTGCTATATGTTTGTCCAAGAATCCCATTTTACATTCTAAGGCAAAACATATAGAAATTAAGCATCATTTCATCAGAGACTATGTTCAGAAGGGAATCATAAATTTAGCCTTTGTTGATACAGATCATCAATGGGCAGATATTTTTACAAAACCCCTTGTTGAAGATAGATTCAATTTTATTCTGAAAAATATTGGTATGGATTTTTGTTCAGAATGATATTTATCAGAAGCAAATTGTTACAAATGCAAAAATGCTTAAATACTCTGAAGTATTTCTTCTGTTTATTTATTCTATTCTGATCAATATTTCTGATGTGAAACTCTGAACTAACCATCTTTAGAAGATCTGAACGTTGACTAACATTTCATTTCTTAAGAGAATTCAGAACAACATGCAAGTAAACACGTGTCACACAAAATCTGAAGAGGTGGCGTGTACATAACTGAAGAGACGTTTGAGGTGAAGTTTGAATAGTAAGAATCTTGGTTTTCCCCCCAAATTGTCAGAAGCATTTAATGTTTTGAAATGATTTTTATTCTCTTCATTTAATGCTTGTCCAAATGTGCATTTTTCTGACTGTTGATGTGCCTAAGTGTTTAGTATAAATACTTGTCTTGTATTCACTTTCACACTTTTCACTCTCTCAGAATTACATGCGTTTTCATCTCTTATTTTCTCTGCACAAAAACCCAAAACCTAAGTGTTTGTCTAAGCATTCTTCAATGGCGTCTTCATCTTCAACAAGTGCTCAGTTCCAATCTTCTATGGCTGCTGTGACTTCAGAAAACTTGGGTGTTGCTCCATATTCTCCTCCCAAAAGAACACTTCTAACACCTGTTGATAAACTAGAAGTTCTGTGTGAATCTATGGTTGAGTTTGATTCTCTGGCAGATAATGGGTTTGAATTTCGTTCCATAATTAGAGCTCAAGGATGGATTAAGTACTTTGATAGGTTATTTGGACCAGTTTACCCTCTCCTTGTGAAAGAATTCTGGATTCATGCATCAGTTTATCCCAAGTTCATCTTATCTTCTGTGCTGGGAAAAGAGATTATCATCACAGAGGATCTGATAAGAAGACTGATAGGATATGAAGAAACAAATGGTGTTTCCCACTTGCCAGCTGGGCGTGTGGATATGGATGAGGTTTATGAAGAAGTTATGACTGCTGGTCAAGCTTCTAACAGATTCAAAGATTTGAAGCCTGATTACAAGATCTGGGCCAAGATCTTCATGGGATGCATCCACCACAGGAAATCCACCAATTCTCCAGACTATGTCAATAATGAACAGATTTATTTCATGTATTGCCTTAGTCAGAGCACCAAGGTAGATCTTCCATATATTCTGTTCATGCATCTGTGGAACCATATCAATGCATCTAGAGAATCTGTGAAAGAGAAAGGCCAGAAGATCAGGACTTGGATCCCCTTTGGAAGGTTGATCTCAGATCTTCTTACTGAAAATGGTTTAGTGACTGCTCTGTACGCTGCTGGAGTTACAGAGGAATTAGAGTTTATTATGGGAAAGCCTCTGAACGCTAAAAGTCTTCTGAGACTCAAAATTGTTGATGAACTCACTACTGCTCCAAAGAGGCTGAATATGTCTGAATTGAATAAAAGGGTTCCTGTAGCTGACTTTCCTCTATTCTTTGCTGAAGAACCCAGACATATAGTGCTTATGTATATAGAAGAATGCAAGAAGGAAGGAATACCTGTTCCAGCCAATGTGTTTCAGCTTGTTAAACAACCACTACCAGATGCAGGAGAAGAAGAAGTACCACTTCAGAGGAAAAGGACTCAGCCTGCAGAAGTATCTGAACCTGTCCAGAAGAAGGTCAAGATTGCTGAGAAGCCCAAGAAGATCTTGAAGAGGAAAGATTCTGAAGAAGCTGCCTCTGTCCCTGCCAAGAGGATTAAAGTAAAAGGTACTAAGTCATCTGTCCCTTCTGCAAATCTTGTTATTAATGATTCTAATATTAAGTCTGTTCCAAAACCTCCTGTTACCCAAACCACTTCTGTTACTGCCTCCAGTTCTGTTTCACCTCAAAAACAATCAACAGTTTCTGTATCAAAACCATCTCAACCCAAAATACATATCAAACACTTTGTTCCACGTCAACAACCATCAGATCCACAACCAACAGATCATCAACCATCAGAACAACCTCCATCTGAAAAACAAACACCTGTTCAACAACAAACCTCAGAACATCCAGAAAACCAACCAAAAGAAGTTCAACCAGAAAAAGACTCTGACATTCCACCATCAAATAATCCATCTTCTGAACCTATTGCACCTGTTACTTCTGAACCTACAAAAGTAACCTCTGCTCCTGTTTCATCAGAACCACCATACCAACAATCTAATATTCCTTCAGAACCTACTCACATCCCTGAGACAGAAGTTCTTGATGTCACTCCACTAAAAACAGTGTTTCAAGTATCTTCTACATCTTGTACACCTACAACATCCTACAATTCATCTGAATCAGAAATCCACCCAGATTTTCTTGTCTCTCCATCTGCAAAATACTCTGAGATGAACCAACCTGAACCTGAACCTACCTTACCTTCTAAAACTCCCATTTCAGATCCTATGCCTCCACCTGCACCATCTTCTGAGTTATTAATCCCCAATTCCAATCCAACATCATCTGGTATATCTTGTGCCCAAGTTTCTTCTCTTTATCATAATCTCTCTTATGGTTTCAAACTGAAAGATTTTTATGATAGAGTTGAACCTTCTGAACCCCTCAATCCTCTGAAACCAAAACTCAGACAGGCTCTTCCATCTGTGATTCTATCATATATTCAATCAATGAACAATGTAGGATCCTTAGCAACAATATCTGCAACCTCTGGTAAAGCTGTTGTTTCAGCTCTGCAATCTGCATCTGATAACACAGTTGCATCTGCTGAATCACCAAACTCTGCTTTCCTACCATACTCTAATGAACCCTTTGATGATGTTTGCCCACGCACAAGACCAAAACCTCACCTGCTTAATGCTTTAAACAGATCCCTACCTCAAAAACCAGAAATTCCTTTCATTCCATATTATCCTCCTCCTCTGATTTCCATCCAAAAAGCACTTCTTCTACCAACTCCCAAACCTAAACATATAACTTTGGAAACCTTGCTTAAACCACAGCCCAGACTTAATATTGATCATTTATTTCAAACTTTTTTGCAAGAAATACAGATGTCTTTAGGTACTGTTCATAAGAAATGCTCTGAAACTATGGATGCAAATGAATCTGACATCATCTGGAAAGGATTCATCAATAGATTCAACATTGTAGCTTCAAATTTGAAGAACGTCTGTTCTGATGATGCAAAGCTCAGAGCTGAAAGGACTCTATTCTGGACTGTCAACAAAACTGAACCTCTGCTTCGTTTAGATGCTCCTCCACCTCCAATAGAATCTACTGCTAATGCATTGACTATGACTCTGGTAGAACCCTCTTCAGGATCTACAGAACCAATGGCAATTGACTCTGTTCAGGCTACAGAACCTCAAACTTCTTCATCTGAGATAAAGACAGAACATCCAGACTTTGGAGACAAGATTGCTGCTCTGGAGGCTGGACAGTCTGAGATAAAATCCTGGATGGCTAAGCAGGACAAGAAGTCTGAGGATATGACAGAGTGAATGTCAAAGCAAGATGAGAAAAATGAAACTATGACTAAGTGGATGTCCAAGCAAGAGCAATCCTCCTCTGAGATTACAGATCTATTGAAGATGCTTTTGTCCAAACACTCTTAGATTTTTCTTCATATTTTTTCTTGCATCTGTTGTTTGCATCTGAATTTTAGTGTTATATCTTCTGATGTTTACCTATGTACTCTTGCTCTGTTATTTTGAATGAATCAGTTTTTTCTCCATTGAATTATCTTATTTATTGTTCCTTTTATTTGTCTTTTTAAAAGTTTTTACTTTTTGCTTATGACAAAAAAGGGGGAGAAAATATAGATCTGAACTGTTTAATATAACTTCACCAGAATGAATCTTCAGACATATCTATTCTATCTAACATTTAACTTGACTATTTCAGAACATTTGATAAGAACACTCTATAAAAGAAACTCTGAGTCTCTCAGATCATTTGTATTTTATCAAACTCTGAATCTTATATCTGCAAGACATTTTGATCCTAAAATGTTATAAGAACAAACAAGATCTAACTCTGAAGATTACTCAAGACAAAAGGGAAGTTTTTATTCCTTTTTCATATTTAACTCAGGGGGAGATTCATCAACTCAGGGGGAGTTATAATTCTTTATGTTCAGTTAAATAAAATTTCTGATACTTTTTGTCATCATCAAAAAGGGGGAGATTGTTAGAACACAAATTGGTTCTTAATAATAACTCTTTGTTTTGATGATAACTGTTAGGAAATTTTATATTTAAGAATTATATACTCTAAAATTTGTTTGAGAGTTTTACTGCAGATTGAAATGAAATTAACTCTCTAGAAGCAAATATGTTGTATACAAGAAGTTATCCTGACTCTGAAGCGCCAGATGCATCTTACAGAAGAATCTGATTGCTCTTTACAGAAGATCCTGAGCGTAGTCTCCAGAAGGATCTAAAGCAAGAAGCTCCAGAACATTCTGAGTCAAAAGCATCTGAAGATAATCAGAAGCATCTGAAGCTGAAGCATCTGAAGAAAAGAAGAATATTGTTTGAAGAGTTTCTCAAAGCATAATTCTACAAAAGTTTCTGAAAGTACCAACGCTGCCAAGTACTGAAATTCTGTGTCAAATATGCTCTAATGATCAACACGCTGAAAGCACACATGCTGCAGAAAACTCTGATACAACAAAGTTCTGAATATCATTAGAAGACTCTGATCCATTCAAACTCTGGAGAACTTGCTGAAAACTGAAGAAGAAATATTCAAGAATATATCCGTTGGAGTAAATCAACGTCTCTTTCCTCATTTGTGCTAGACACACTTACATAGACAAAAAGGATTTTTCTGTGCTATCTACTTCTAGGAAAGGTCACTTGATGTGAAGACAAAAAGGCTCAGATATTTTTGGGACTCTCTTTTCAATGCTCAGCATCCTTGGATCAGCTGCCTATAAAAGGAGAACTTCACCACATTCTTCAGTTACACAATTTGCTGAAAAGAAATCATATTATTCTAAGCTCTCATTATTTCATATTCTTCTTAGAATCTTTTGTACTTAAACTTAAGAGAAAAATCACTGCTGTGATAAAAGCTTTATAGAAGCATTAATACTCTTGTATTTAATTTACATTGATTGTAAAGGTTATTCCTTAAGAGGATTCAGTTGAAATCAGTAGCTCTTGAGAAGACTAAGAACAGTTGTTCTTAGGTGTTACTATTGTAATCAGTTTGATTTAATAGTGGATTAAGTCCTTGTTGAGAAAGGCAAATCACTCTAGGAAGGGTGGACTGGAGTAGTTGTTTAAACGAACCAGGATAAAAATAATTGTGTGATTATTTTTTAAGTCTTAATCTTTAATACTTATTCAACCCCCCCCTTCTAAGTATTATCTCACCTTCATTGAGAACTCAACAACATTTTCATGTCAGAGAACAACTGACAACATCATTACTACAAATAAGAACTCAACACATTTTCATATACCTTCATACGGGTAATATAACTACAACTTACCCACATAATCCAAGGAGAATATTATAATAACATTTTCTCAACAGTGACATAACAACTTCATATGCATCAAGTATTCATCATTTCAATCTGTTCATGTAGGGGAACAATAACAACATACTTTCGACAATTAAGAATTCAACACATTATCGTAAGAACAACATTACAACTTTTACTCACTAAATTAATTATAGTTCCTGAAAAGGTTCGTTAACTACGGGGCAACTAATCTTGCCTCATTAAGGGCAACCATACAACATCGTACAACACTGACGATATAACACATTCATTCCTACACAGAAAAACCTTGTCCCTAACATTTATCGAGTAACGGGAACTATATCTATGATTCGATTCCCTACCTGAAGTCGATCAAGTAAGAGCATAATAACAACCTTTTCTCAACAAATGGGAAATTAGCGCGTGTCGGCGCCGATTCCCAACATTACTACATAAACTAATGACATAAACATTAATGCATGCGTAGACAAACATTAACCCTTAATATTTCTCAACCTACGGGAACATTTACCCTTAATATTGCCCAACCTACAGGAACAGTACTACGGGAATATTACTACGGGAACATTACTACGGGAATAGTTCCACGGGAATATTACTACGGGAATAGTTCCACGGGAATACTACTACGGGAACATTACTCCTTAATACTTATCGATCTACAAGAATATTAATCCTTAATATTTATCGATCTACAGGAACATTAATCCTTAATATTTATCGATCTACAGGAACATTAATCCTTAATATTTATCGATCTACAGGAACATTAATCTTATGATTCCATACCCTTCATGAAATCCATCATACCCACAGTTATAGAATTGAACCCCACTGTTGCACCCCAAATTTTGACCCCTTAGATTCTCATTATCATTTTAGGAGCATACTCATGAGTTATCTAACCTTAACCCAGTGCAAGTTTGTCTTGGTCAAGTTACAGATGAATCAGAGTTTTGTACAGTCAAATCGAAGCTTCATGGATTGTGATCAATCAAAGTTTTAGACTAATTCAATCATGAAACAAGATCAAGCGTATCATATAATGTCAATTGAGAATACAATTTGAGTTTGTTACCCCAGAATCAAGAACAGTGTATTTCAGGGTACCCGATTAGGGTTTTGACCAAGTAAAAGTCAACTGTAGTTTGACTTTGATGTTGGAGGATGTTTTAATGGTGGGATTATGACTCATGAAGTTCATATAGCCTAATAAAGTTCATCCAAGAAGTTTCAAAGTCTCAGAAGGTCCAGAGTGTCAACAGACGACTCGGTAGTCACTGATCGATCGTACGGTTGAACAAAAAGTCAACTCTTCAAATTTAAGGAATTGGACTTCAAAGTGTGAATAAAAAATGTTCCTTTCATCATATTGCACTTGCCTATCAATTTTCATGACCATTGGATCAAGGATGAAGGAGTAATCGAAAAATAGGGAAATTAGGGTTTTGAAAGGGGCTAAACCATAACTCCTTAACCACACATCCAATTGAGTTGGTTCAAGGCTCATTTGAAAGCTCTTGACAAATCCTATAAAAGTACCTAAGTGGTCCATGATCAGAAAATGCATAGATTTGGAGTTATGATCAATGTTATTTCTAGAAGGGAAAAAGACTTAGAGAAATTTCACTTTTAAGTTCATTTTTTAGCAACTTTGGGAGACCTTTTGACCAAGTTCCATTGGGAAATTGAAATTCATGAAAACATGAATGTTTTAGAGCTATTTGAGGGCTTTCTAAAAAGTACTAGCACATATTAAAAGGATTTGTGAGCTGAAAGGTATGGTTATGGCAAGTTGGTGATTTTACACTTTAGTCCCACATTGTCAAAATTTCAAGAATCTATTCTTTCATCAATATGACCAAACTCAAGCCTTTGGATTTTTTTTCTTCTAATATGTAGAGGGTTTGAAGCATAGAAATGTGAAGGAAATGCAGAGGAGATGGAATTAGCCAAACTTGCAAGTGGGCTTGCAAGTGGCTTTACAACTTGCTTTTGAAATCATATGGCAAGCATGAGGTGGAAAAGTGAATCTGAACTAGCCATCAACCTACACTCTCTAGCCTACATTTAGCCCATTCAAAATCATCATTTTGCTTGACTATTGGGCTTACCCATCAGCCAAGGAAACCCTTTTGTGGAGGTTTGATCCAAAGGTGTAAAACCTTTCTTTCATGTGAAGAAATCTCCAAATCTGCCCCCTCTCTTCATTTTCCTATAAAAGGGAGCCCTCATCACTTCATTTGACACAATATTGATTCTAAAAACCAGAAAAACACAAAGCTCTCACTCTTTCACATCTTACTTCAAAAATCACCAAAATCACAAAATTGTCAAAAACCACCAAAAATCTGTCTTGGTAGTTTTGCTGCCAAACTCAGTTCTCTACATTTAAACACCTCAAAAATCATCCACACAATCTCTAAATATGATATAGAAGGTGTCTAAGACCTTAAACCATTCAAAAACCTCACCATTCAAAAAGTCAACTTCCATACCAAGTTACTTTGACCAAAAGCCATAAAATCAGCCAAAACTGGTTCTATGCATTTGCTTGGTGTTCTAATCACTCAAACACCTCTCATATATCATTTCTCAACTGTCTAAAGCATTAAAGATCATTTGTGGAGTTTATTTCTCCAACTGTCACAAGGATTACATTCTTGCTTCAAAAAGAAGAAAGTTTCAAAGCTAGTGTTATTTGGAATTCTCTCTGGGTTTCTTGGTGTACCCTACTCAAGACAGTCCACTAGAGGTATGTAAACACTACATCTTTGCTTTGCACCACTAGAGGTATGTAACATAGGATTGTCATGTCTTGTATCAAACTCTACCATAAATATACCAGGTGTGATCTCAGGCCTAGAGATGGTTAAATTTGTGCTCAAATTCATCCAACATCATGCATTCAATATGTGTGTGGAGTTAATTTGGTCAATAGTGTTTAAAATGATGAACTGCATGTTTCATATCTTGCATCAAAATGGCCAAGTTTTCACTCAAACCCTCATTTTTCATGACAGTCCTATGTTAGCCCCAAATTGTGTTCGAACTTACTCAATATCATGTATGTATGCTATGTGTGTGATTAATTGAATCAGAAAGTATGTGGAACTGAAAATTCATATCTCATGCCTCATTTTCATGACAACTTGCATTTTGTGAATCACTTTTCATGACAGTCTGTTTCCAACTTATTTTGGTGTTTGAATCCACTCAATATCATGAATATAAGATGTGTATGTGTTTGAATTGGTCTGAAATTGTTTTGAACAGAAATTGAACATGTTCATGCATCTCAATTCACAAACCTAGCACTTTGTTCACCAAATTTTACACCAAGCATGTTTGAACCTTTTTTCTTGCCTGGACTCACTTGTTTGCATATATGAGGAATGTGTATATGATTCATATGATCAAAATGTGCCTAAATCTGGTTTTGAGTAATCTACTGCATCATCCTAAAACCAAAAAGCAACTTAAATGTCATTTTCTGCACCAGCCAGTTTTGAGCCATTTCTTTTGCTTGATTTCATTTAACATGTTTGCAAGGTGTATGTATGATTCACTTGACTTAAATATGCATTAAACTTGATTTTGAACTTTTCATGCATCACCAAACCTCAAAATGCAACTTATTGGTCATTTTCCATGACAGAGTGTTTTGAATTTCAATTCTTGCTTGATCTCACTCAAAATCATGTATGTAAGGTGTATATGTGTTTGAAAGGGTTTGAAATAACTTGGAATTAAAACTGGATATTGCCCTGCACCTCACAAGCACAAATTGGTAGTTTGAAAACCACTTTTTACACCAGTTTGTTTTACATCAAAAGTGTGGTTTAGACTCATTTAATATCATGCACCTGTGCTGTGTGTATGAATGATTTGATCAGAAAATGTTGGGAATTGGAACTGAACCACAACATGCATTTTTTTCAAAATCAACCTTGCACATAAAATGCCATTTTTCATGACAGACTTATTTGATCCCTTCTTTGTGTTTGAATTCATTCAACAATATATATGTGAACTATGTATATGATTTAATTGATCAAATTGTGCCTAGAATTTGAACTGGACATCAACATGCATCTTACATGACAGTTTTGCATATTGAACACCACTTCTCACCAGAACTTGTTTTGAACTTAACTTATTACTCACACTTGTTCATCAACCTGTTTGCAATGTGTGTATGTGCTGGGTTTGGTCTGAGAATGTTTAGAACTTGATGTGAACATCAAAATGCATTTCAAAAGCTCATTATGCATGTGCTATCGAATTTCAAAATGGAAGCTTGATCTTTTAAAATTACCACCACCACTGAACTCCTTGTTAAAATCCACTCAATTTAGACTAAAATTTTGCTTAAATCCATTAGGAATTGACAAAGTTATGAATCTTCATGCATTTGCTTGTTCTTGGTTCTTGCCTTGCCCAGGTTTTCAAATTGAACTTACCCATATATATTTATGGGGTGGCATTTACAAACGGATGTATAGCCACCCCAGTGGTAGTCACCTTGTCACTTAAGCGCCTTGCATGCCATGAACCTGGGTTCGACCCTTGAGGAGGGCAACCCTTTTGTTAATTTTTGTCATTTTTCATCCTATCTTTAAAAATTCATATCTCTCTCAATTTTAATCATTTTTCACCCATTATTTTTTCATTTTGTTCATCTTAATATCTACTTTCATGTCATATTTTTTATTTCCATGTTTTCCTAATTTTTCATCTCTTTTGACTATGTGCAAGTTGTGTATGTTCTGTGATCGTTTTCGCATACGCAGATGAATTTTTCTTGTGATATACTTGTGGTTGTTTATGATACTTGTTTGCATTCATGTTCTTAAATGTTAGTTAACATGTTAGGATTTTATCTTTGGTTGTTACCATGTTCATTTTACTTCATCTGCTAAATACACTGAAGCTTGACTGTCACTCTTCCTGCTTAACCAACTGCTTTGATTGTCATCAATGCATTTTCATTTTTATCATTTCACATGCTCACTCAATGGTTGTCACCATGGATGCATATTTATTATGTTGTTATCTTGTTCAAAATTTTCTTTCCCCCAAGTGATGAAGTTTGTTAACTCTCATCCAAGTTGCCTCTCTTGTCCCTCTCCAAAGGAAAAGCCTTTCCATTAACCCTAATGTTATGGATAACTCATTCACCCATTTCCTTGACTTTGTTAATTCACTTTAAACTTAGTTTAGAAACCTTTAGACTTTGCTTTAAGTCTAAAAGACCCACATGTACTAGGAGTGCTCTTCAACTAGAACCCTAGGATAGAGTTTGTCAACTCTATGTAAGAATCATCGTCATGATTTCTTACTTCCCCTTTTGAATATTACAACTTAGAATAGGGAGTTTTATCAAACTCCACACAAACATTGTCATGTTTTTTCCCCCCTTGAACCTTTATCATAATCAAGTGTTCTTCATCCCTTGTGAGGTGAACTACGATTGCTCTGATTCTATCCTAGTTAGGATACGTAGGCAGAAGATGCGATGTCTTTGCGAGCAAACTTAGAAAACCATCTAGGTCTTTACCTATCCCTAATCCATATCCCAATCCATAGTACATATTCACAAACTTAGTAAACAATCAAACAAAAGGTTCCTGTAGAGTACTACAGATGCTTAGGGTGCTAACTGTTGCACCCTAAAATTTGCTCAACCTACTTCACTTGGTTTATGTTTCAATTACATTAGCATTTGCATATAGAGTCATGTACATAGTCTAATCATTTGCATAGCATAGCATAACAAGTCATCCAACAAGGGACCAAGTACTATTCTCATCTCTATGAGCCTATCAAGAGGTTATTATTCAAATTCAAGCTTATCCAAGTCATCAGAAAGAAATTGAAGTCTAGGAAGTAAGTGGATCAAGCAGTGGGTCTCTTTCCTATCTTGAGGGTATTTGAAGATCATCAAAGAAGTTGTGAGTTGTGAATTGAGCATGGAGGGTATATAGACATCATAGAGGACTTAGAGAGTCATTTTGAAAGTGAGACAAGTCATTGATGTGATCAAGAGTTGCAGTTGAAGACAGTCAACTAGGGTTTCATCTGGGTCAACCCTAGGTCAAATGATTGATTGAAAGGCATCAAGGTCTGTTTGAGAGATGTGGGGTTTATCATTTGACATGTAGATAAGGATGTGGTGTTGTGCCAAGAAGAAATCAAGAGAAATCAAGAAGAAGAGGAGTTTCTAAATTAGGGTTTCTGTGTAAAATCCTCTGATTTAGGTCAAACTTCCAAGCAAGATAAGTCAAAATGCAAGCTTCAAATGGATCCTTGGCCAACATGAAACTTGTAGAGGATCTCAAGACCTTTAATTTGAGTGATGGAAGACATCAAGGGGATTTATAGAACTCGAGTTATGGTCCTTGCAAGTTACAGGTCATCTGAGGTATCTGAAATTTTGTCTGTGAAAGTTACTGGTCTTCCAAGCAACTTTTACCCCTCAAGGAGCTTTCAAATGAATTTCTGGTAAACATAAGAGTTGTTCCTCATTGTCTTATATTTCTAGAAAGGTATGGTATGCCTTCATATGATTTTTGGAACTCTACTTATGGTCTTGGCAAGCAAAGGGTATTTTGGTCATTTGAGAATTACAGGTCATTTCAAGCCTATGCCCAAAACTCATACATGGAAGCTTCAAATGAAAAACTTCACAACATCAAACTTGCTCCAAATGACATTTTGAGTCTAGAAAAGTGATCATGAAAGTTTGTAAAGGCTCATAGCTCAAGGTTTCAAATTTGGTCATTTAAAAGTGAATTTAATGAATAAAAGTGACCTAAAATTGAGAATTTTCATAACACGGCCAAATGGGATGAAATTATAGGTCATTTTGATTGGAAAAAATGTTTTAAGAACATTGGAAAAAGTAGATTTTTGAGTTTAGGGCAAAGTTTGATAGATACCATTGGTTACTTATGTATGAAGTTAACATATCCAAAATTCAAGGAAAGTGTGCACAAGAAGTTTCTACCAAGTTCTAGAGTGTTCTATGAGTGTCTATATATTGAGTAGAGTGGCTTCATTCAAGGTTTGGTGATTCATTTTGATCAAAATACCAAGTTTCATCTCATTCTTCCATTTTGCAAATCACATAAGAACTCTATCAAATCTTCATCATTTTCCACACTTCTTGATCCCATCATCATCTACATCATTCAAGGATCAAATTTCCATCAAAATCTGTTTGAATTGAGGAAGAGATCGTGTGCTACCAACTTCATCATCCAAAGTGCAAGAAGATTGTGATTGCAAGATCCAAGAGGTTTGAGCAAGAACTATTGCATACAGAACCAAGAATCAAGTTTATTGAGCAGATCCCAAGCATTGCAAGCCTTGGATCCAAGGAATTCTACACCTGTTTTCATCTCTAAACCAGGTTGGTGTTTTCTTCGAATTAGCATAGATTAGTTAGCATAGTAGGGAATTTTAGGGTTAGAACTGTTAGGGTAGGTTAGATGATTGAATTCAGAGAGTTTGAGAGGATTCCATGAGGTTTGATAACATGATGTTGAATCTTTGAGGATCAAGAGAATGTTATATAGTGAGTTTTAATCAACATCCATTAGCATGCTGAGACCAGTGCAACATGAAGAACATCTTAGTACCATTAGAATCTAGAATCGTTAGGGTTGATCACAGTGAGAATTCTTGGAACCAGAGATTTCTACCTATCGGGTTTGGAGTTCTAGGGCGTTTTAATGAAAAATATTAGTATGGCTGGATTCCTGGGAGATTGTAGTGTAATTTTGGTCTTTGAAGTTTTAAAATCCATGGCCAAATGAGAGAGAACGATGAGGTATAAGATTCTTGCATGGGAGCTCGATTCTGAAAACCCTAATTCATTTGGGGAAGATGACTTTTTACCCGTTAGATCAAGTTGGAAATCGTTGACTCATGACCTGATCCAATGGCTGTCATTCAAAGTTGGAAACAGAGGGAAAGTGAATGCAGCAATACGCTGCGTTTCACTTAAAACTCAACCCTGGGCTCAGCAAATGTTACTAATCCCACCCCCTCAACGTAGGCCCATTCCAATTATAACTGAAATTATTACTCTTTGCACCGCTTTTGGATTTTTTTTTATTTTCTTTTGAGTTTGCTGAGTAGCTGGGCCCAGACGCGCCTTGCTATGCGCGCCCCCCAGTCTGGGCCCATTGTTTTTTTTCAATGCTTTTAGTTACTGATTGCACCCCAGCCCATTTAACTCATATTAATTTCTTCCATTTTTTTCATTTCTTTAAAAAATCACAACAAATAGAAAATTGAATATTTTTAAATGGTTGTTTTTGCATATTTTTCATAATTCTGTTAAGAAAATTTTCACATAATAAAATTAGCATTTCATTTTATTTTTATATTTTTAGTATATTTTTCTTTTAAATAGGTTTTGAATAATGTTTAGCTTAATGCAGGATATTGTTGATTTTAGTTTAGTTAGATGCTTTTACATTTTGGATCCATTCTTTTTAGGGTGACTAACTTAGAGCTTTAGCTTGTATATAAAATTTAATTCATGATTTTAGGACTTAATTTTAGATGATTTGTTTAGGTGTGATTAGGAGAATCAAAACTAGGGTTTAGAGATAACATAGGTGTAGTAAATCATTTCTTTTAGGAGTTGTAGATTGAATTTTGGGGTATGGGACTATAGGGGAATTATGGGTAGCTAATAGATCCCTTAGAAATTACTAGGTTTCCCCTATTCTACTATTACTATTAGTATATTGCTTGTGCTTGCTTGACTGTGTGGTGTGCCCTCTCTAGGGTTATTATTTGACTGTGTGGGGTATTGGGCTTGCTTGGGGCTTGGAGTTTGAGCTGAAGACTGTGCTGATGAAGCCCATTGGAGATCAAAGAGAATGAAGACCAACTTCCAGAGTTGATGAAGAGCATCTTGCTGGCAGCTGTTGAAGGCTATAGGGTTTAGGAGCTAGGCAGAGCTCTAGAGTAGAAAACTTGATTCACAAACATGGAAGGTCTTGTTTGCCTCCATCCTTTCTCTATGATTCAAAGTCTCTTTTAAATATCCACCTCCTTCCTTTGGAAGGATTAGTGAATGTATTTAAAAGATAGAACTTTTGAGAGAAAACTGTCTGTATCATGTTAACAGTCAGTAGGCCACCCTTGGTAGGCAACTGATTGCTTAACATCCAATTCATCTTGTTGACTGATACTCATCTTGGAGAGTGAGACTTGAAGAAAAACCCTGAAGACTGATGATAGAGACCTTGACTGAAGGCTTGAAGATTGAAGACAAAGACCTTGCTTGAAGACTGTGAAGATAAAGATTGATGCTTGCTTGAAGCTTGTAGATAGTTGATGATGACTTGAAGACAGATGTTGATGAAGACTGTTGTTGCTGTTTATTTTTGCTGTTTATAATTCTTGATGTATTGATTGAATTTCCCTGACTGTATTGCTTGCTGTTTAACCTGTTAGGTTGAAAGTGAATTCTGTTCACTTTTGCCTATTGTTTTCTAGGTTCGAGGTTGAGTGGGACTCCCTTGCCTCGCTTGTATTGCTGCATCCATGCATTTTACTGCTTTATTGTATATATGCTATTGTTTCTGTTTCCGTTTATCCCTTAGGATCTCTGTTTCTCTCTGCGCAAGAGAGGAGCATGATAGACATTAGGTCTTAACCCATGCATGATAACATTAGGTTAGTTTGATTCCCTTTTCAACCATAGGTTAGAGTTCTGTCTCTTCTTTCTCAAAACAAACAGAAAAAACACAATAAATATTCCAGACACAATAAAAGACACTTCTTCCGTAAAAGAATGTGAACTCATCAAAACGTCATTTTTGTCCGCTTGGACCAGTAGTCAGAAAAAACCTTTTTCAGAAGGAATAAAAAACAATCAAGACAGACTTGTGTTGTACGTGGCCCGAACTACGTTTGCTTTGATCTTTCATGCTGTATGAAAGTACGTAGGCATAGGATGCGATATCCTAGCGAGCAACCTTCCCCTCCTTTCCCGTAGGTAGGCGAACTACGTTGACTCTGATTTCTCGTTCCAGACGGGAATACGTAGGTATAAAGTGCGACACTTTACCGAGTCATTTTCTTTCCTTTTAACCCTTAACCCTTAGTTTAGATAGAAATAAAAATCCGTACCAGAAAACAAGCGTGGATCCCGTCGAGTACGACGGACGTGAGGGGTGCTAATACCTTCCCCTTGCGTAACCGACTCCCGAATCCAGGATTTGGTTGCGATGACCATTCCTTTCCTGTCTTTGCGGTAGGTTTACTCTGAGCGTTTCCTTTCCCTTCGTTGGGATAAATAATGCACAGTGGCGACTCTTATGTTCAGCCGACGCCGATTTTCGCGGTAGCAACAACTGGCGACTCTGCTGGGGATCCAACGTCCCCTGGCTGCTAAGGACTGCGATAGTTCCTTATGCATTTGGGATCCAACGTCCCTTAAGAGAGTCAATCCTAGCGCTTGTTTTCCCGTCGAGGATTTTGTATGGATTTATATTTTTGTCATTTACCTTCAACACTATATTATAGTTATTATTGCTGTATTGGGGTTGTGACGGGTGATTCTATGATTGAGAGATAAGCCGGACCTGGGCTTGAGTGCACTTAGAATTAGAGTAGAAAGTAGTGGGCGCGTGCCGGCTTTGCTTGCATTAGTGTCCCACGAAATCTACACTCGGACGAGGTTCTTCTGGTTGACTTCTTTTTCTACCCTTTGGGTCGAAGGGGTTGTTGGTTAGCTGAATTGTCGACTCCGGGAACCGATCATTTGGAAGTTGGCTAAGTGAGGCCTCTTCAGGATTTGATGATGCCACTCCTTCTAGGAATCGTATCATCAACCCTGAAAGTCTGTGACGCTGACGACCGCATAGGATGCCATACCATTGTCAGTTACTAGGACACCTACTTGTGAGAGGGTTTGGGGTTATGCATGTAACTAGACCTCCAGATACCGGTTTGTTTCTTGATCTGAGATTCTGGGTATTTATGGACAGTTGAGAGGTCTATCAGAGACCAGTTGGAGTTATGTTATGGGGTCTATCTGAGACCAATGTTGGAGCTTTGTATTGGGTCTATCTGAGACCAGGGTTTGACGAATTCTGGAGGGTCTATCTGAGACTTTTGATATGGTTCAGGCTTCTCAGCCATGGCATTTGGTCCCTGTTGCATGTACTTGCATTGCATTGCTTGCATAACCATTATCATTGCATCCCATTAACGTGTGTCTGTGCTGCAGGTGCATTTGCATATTCCCTGGTTCTAGTGCCCGGACTTCTGCCTATTGATCATGGCTGGTTTGAGGAAGACAGTTGCGTATAAGTTACCTACACCTGACATTACTCCCTTACTTGGTCTGATGTCCCTTGCTGATGAGGAGGTTAGGAGAAGTTTCAAGATGAGTCATGGGAGATTGCTGAGATTAGTCTGCAAGCCAACTGCTATTGAGATGAATGGGCTGTATACGCTGATGCAATTCTATGACCCTGCTTTGAGATGTTTTACGTTTGCTGACTTTATTTTGGGGCCTACCATTGAAGAGTATGTAGAGTTCACCGAGCTACCAGTACAGAATAAGGTTCCCTTTATTCACTCTGCCGCTGAGCCCAAGTTGGAGGACTTAGCTAAGGCCTTGCACATGAACGCTGTTGAACTATTAGTGACTTCTTGGCTAGGGGTTCCAGGTTTCTCCCTTGATTTTCTGGTTGGCAAAGCTCAAGAGTATGCCAAGAACGGATGTTGGGTAGTCTTTAATGCTATCTTGGCTCTATGCATCTACGGAATAATGTTGTTTCCCAACTTACCCAATTTTGTGGACTTGGACGCTTTCCATCTGTTTGCTGCTGGCAACCCGGTACCCACTTTGATTGGAGATCTCTCTCATTCATTGCACTACAAAAATGAAAACAGAAGGGGAAAGACCGTTTACTGTTGTGCGCCGCTGTTGAACATGTGGTTTAAGAGCCATCTTCCCCTGAAGGGACCTTTTGTGGATAATGCAACTACAGCTGACTGGCCAGAGCGCCTGATGAGGCTATCTTCTGAAGACATTGAGTGGTTTGACCGAGACTTGTTGGGGTCTGAGCTTATTTTCAGTTGTTCTGGGTATCCTAATGTTCATGTGATAGGAAGAAAAGGGTGTATCAATTACAACTCATCTCTGTTCGTTCGCCAGTTTGGATATGCGTTGAAGAACCCACCTAAGGAGGAAGAAGTACAGGAATCTCTGTACTTCACCGGTGATTTGAATGGAGAATTACTAGCTAAGCTTCAGCACGCATGGATGCGTATCAACAGAAGAGGGAAGCCACTGTTAGGGAAGAACGATTGTCAGGCTTATGCACCATACAAAGTTTGGATCCAAGAGAGAGCAAGACGGTTGCTGATGCCATTTCCAGTTGCACCAGTCCCTGTTCATATTCCAGTGGAAGAACCAACTACTGTTACTAGGCTGGCCTACGAGCAAGTTGTAAAAGAAAAAGAAGCTTTGATGAAGATCAATGAAAGGTTAGAAAAGGAACTGGCTCAGATGCATAGTGAGAAGAACAAGGCTATGCACTCCTTCCGATAGCAGGTCGAGTTAGTAAACAGGCTGGGGGCTGAATTGACTGAGGAGAAAAAGAAGCACGAACGTCTGGGTCAAGAGTTCAGAAGCTCTCTTGACATGTTGGAGTCCAAAAAGAAAGCACTCGACGCTGCCCACCGGGAAATCTCTTCTTGTAACAAGACATGGAATGCTACGCTAACCAACAACAAAAAGAGGGAAGACAAATTGAAGCAGCAAATCTCTGAACTCGAAGAGCAGTTGAAGGCTAGCATTAAGAAGCATGAAGAGGAGGTAATGGCCAGATATAGTCTCCAGAATGCATTGAACAAGGCCATCGAAGGCAGGAACGAAGTTGTGTCTCAGAAGCAGAAGCTAGAGGATCGCTTCGGAGAAGGGGCATGGGAGGAAACCGCTGGTGACGTGCGACGTATTCTCAAGCGAAGAAATCAACTTGTTGAGGGTCTGCTTACCCGACCAAGTCATCCAGAGACTAAGAAGTTACTAGAAGAGTACCAGGCTTATGAGTGTACTTGACCATTTCATGTATTGATGCTTTATTTGCATAGTGCTGACCATCACCAGGATTGTTGGTTGAGGTCATGCCTTCTTATTGTACATTCAATGATATTGTATTCTTGGCTTAATGGATTTCTCTGCAATATATGAGGCTTTCTATGATTCGGCTCCGATCTCCGTATTGCTAGCACTGTCACTACACTGGCACATTCGCACTAGAATCGGGGAATGTCATTCCCTAATGCACAGACCCATATTGCATTGCATTCCCATTCATATTGCATTACAGGTGATTATTGAACGGTATCTCATTTCCTGCACTGTACCAGGTCTTTTCAGGATTGAAGATCAGCGCCCTCACCGATACTCCACTCGCACCAACTGTCGAAGAATTATGGATCAAATGCAGAATGAGATGCAAGACATGCGTGAGAAGCTGGCGCTCTTCATGCAGACAATGGAGACCATTGCGAAAGGGCAGGAGAATTTGCAAGCTTTGGTGCAGCCTCTGTTGGTAAGAAATGCTGGGCACGGAAATGAGGATCATCAGTCTGTGCGAGTCGACACTATTCACGGGGATGGTACCCCCACACCAGTGGCTCCACATGTAGTCAACATGCCTGCTGTCAATGTGAACAACGGCGCTGCTGCCGGGAACGGTAACGTTGGAATTGGGAACGAGACTATCGTTAACAACGTTGGGCTCGGAGATGTCAACCTGGGTGATAATGCGGGAGGCAATGGCTTCGGTAATACTGGATTCGGCTTCAATGACCAGGGGTTTGACCAGGCTAGGAAATACGGTTTCAATACTCAAGGCTTCGGACAAGACGGATTTGGTATGACTAATCAGGGTTATGGCGGATTCGGAAATGGAAATGGCGCTGGGTTAATGACTTTTGGACCTGCTGGAGTTGCTCCGGGGTACGGCAACAGAGGGCGAGGCCCGGTAATGAATCAGACCAGAGTTGGCCGTAACAACGGATACGATGGATATGGAACTGGGAATGGTAATTGGCAAGAAGACCAGCAAGAGGATGCTTTCTCCGGTGGAGGTTTCGAGGGGCCTATGGATGACTCCCAAAGGATCAGGATGCTCGAGGAGCATATGAAGGGGGTCGTAAATCAAAGCGTTGTTGGCTTAGATATGTCAACAATGGGTCTGGTGCCTGGCCTAAGGGTGCCAATCAAATTCAAAGCTCCCGCATTTGACAAGTATAAGGGGGACACCTGTCCAAAGGTGCACGTGCGGTCATATTACAGAAGGATGTCGGCGTACTCGAACGATGAGAGGATGCTAATGCATTTCTTTCAAGATAGCTTGTCTGGTCCTTCCCTCGAGTGGTATATGGGATTGGAACCAACTCATATAAAGACATGGAAGCAGCTGGCTGAAGCATTTGTAGCTCACTATAAGTATAACAGCGACTTGGCACCCAACCGGGTCCAATTGCAGGGGTTGTCCCAGAAGAAGGGCGAGAGCTTCAAAGAGTATGCGCAGAGATGGCGCGACATGGCTGCTAGAGTTCATCCCCCTTTGGAGGACAAGGAAATGAATGACATGTTCATAGGAACATTCACCGGCATGTTTTATGACAAGTTGTTTCACACTTCTTTGGGCAGTTTCTCAGACTTAATCCTGATGGGAGAGAAGATTGAAAGCAACATTAAACAGGGAAGATTCCAAGCTGAGGAATCCACTTCGGCTGGCAGTAACAGAAGGGCTTTTGGTGGGCGCCGTCAGGGCGATGCAAGCGCAGTGTTTGGGGGCCGAGGCCGAGGCCGGGGCAAAGGTCGAAACCAGTACAATCAGCCGCAGCAGGTGGCAAGCGTTACTATTCCGTTTCAGCAATAACCATTTCAATAACAACAGCAACAACAGCCACAACAGGGGGCACAGCCTGCCCAGCGTAGATTCCAGGGGGGCAAGCCAAGGAGGGTGTTTGAAAAGCCTCCTTCAACGTACGCAGATTTGCTACAGACACTACTGGGGTTGAACTTGGTGGAGAAGAGAACTCTGGCGCCAATAACAGGCACTCCTCCGTATGGGTATGATGCAAGCAGGCACTGTGAATTCCACTCCGGGGCTCCTGGCCACGATGTAGAGGGCTGCCACGCGTTCAAGCATGTGGTGCAGGACCTATTGGATAGTAAGGCTATCAATTTTGGACAGGCAGGTCCAAACATAGTGCAGAAGCCCATGCCCAACCATGGGGCAAACGCCATTTTGACTGAGGAGGGTTTGAACCTGATTATGACTGTCGACGATCTAAAGACACCGTTGTGCGAGATAAAGAGCAGATTATTGCAAGGTGGTGCGTATCCTGGATGTGACGAGTATTGCTTAGAGTGTTGGACCCAAGCTGGGGGGTGTGCTGACTTAAAGAAAGGTATCCAGGCTTTAATAGATGGAGGCACATTGCAATTTGACCGAGCAGCAATTCAAGAACCTGCAGGGGTATTAGCAGACAAGCAAAGTGATGTAGCTACTGTGACGATTCCCCGAAAAACGATCACTATAACAGCACCGGCCAAGCGACCGCCAATCACTATCACCAAGGCAGGGCCAATCCCGTATGAGAGCACCAAGGCAGTCCCCTGGTCCTATGGGTTGGAAGTGTATTGTGATGGAGTAAAAATGGATGTTAATAAGCAGCCAGCTGAGACTGTAGACAATGTTGTCGGTACCGGAGGTATGACAAGAAGTGGGAGGATCTTCATATCGCCTGAGGTAGAGGCTGAACGACTGGCAAAGGGGAAAGGAAAAATGAATGAAACTGTCCCGGTGCAGAGAAACGAAAAAGAAACGGCGTCGAAAGATGTGGAAGAATTCATGCGTTTGATTCGTAAAAGTGATTATAAGATTGTTGAGCATCTGCAACAGACGCCGTCAAAGATATCTATACTGTCGTTGCTATTGTGTTCTGAAGCTCACAGAAATGCATTGTTGAAAGTCCTGGATACTTCCTTCGTACCCTAAGATGTTTCCGTGAATCAACTGGAGGGGGTGTTGGCGCATGTAAACGCATGCCATAGCTTGGGCTTTACCGACTTTGATTTGACCCCGAAGGGGAGAGAGCATAATATGGCGTTGCACGTCTCTGTGGAGTGTAGAGGATTAGTCATGTCTCATGTACTGGTAGATACCGGATCGTCCTTAAACGTGCTGCCTAAGAAGGCGATGATGAAACTGGATGTCAGAGGAATCCTGTGCACGCCCAGTGACTTGGTGGTCAGGGCATTTGATGGTACGCGAAGAACAGTCTTTGGATCTATAACATTACCTCTACAGGTGGGGCCGGAGGTCTTCGCGACTGAATTTTATATCATGGACATCCAGCCAGCATACAGCTGCCTTCTCGGACGACCCTGGATCCATGGTGCGGGGGAAGTCACGTCTACCTTGCATCAAAAGTTGAAATACATGGTAGGAGACAGCGTGGTCACTGTATGTGGAGAAGAAGATATACTGGTCAGCCATCTGTCATCATTTAAGTATGTGGAGGTCGACGGCGAGATTCACGAAACACCCTGTCAGGAATTTCAAGGGTTGCGCATCAAAGACAAAGGTCCCGGGCCGAGTAAAGCGTCAGAGTTAGTCGTCTCGTCATACAAAGAAGCTCAAGCTCTAGTGGAGGCAGGTGAGACAAAGGGTTGGGGCAAGGTGCTGGATATTCCCGTGAAGATGGACCGATTTGGGCTGGGATATCAACCGTCGTCATCAACACCTGTTGTGGGGCACCCCGTTTCAGAGGACCAATAACCATCACTGCTAGTGGAGTATGTCATGAGACCATCAACGCTGCTTCAGAGTCTGACGAAGGAGACAGCGATTGCGACATGGACGCCTGGATTCAGCCGAGCGTGCCAGGACAAGGATTATGCAATTGGTCTATTCAGGAGATTGTTCCTGTGACTCTTAAACAGTAATGCTTTGTTTTTTTTAATTGTTGAACAATCTCGTGTCTTACCCGAGGCATCGTGATTTGCTTAGGGTTGTGCTGTTATGAACATTGCGTGTTTAATCATTAAATAAAAGGCGTTTTTTTCATGTGCAAATATTGCGATCTCTGTTTTTCTTGTTTTGTGTTTACAATAAAATGGCAACGTGGTTATTCGCTTTATACGCATTTTGAAGCATTTAACCATTCCTTTTGTAGGATAACATTTTCAGATGACATCATCGAACCACCTATGACTCGTCTCGACTTTGAGCACCCGGTATTTCAGGCCGAGGAAGAGATTGTTGAAGATGGTGACGTTCCCGAAGAATTGTCTTGGTTGGTGAAGCAAGAAGAACGAGTCATTCTGCCTCATGAGGAGGTCATCGAAATTATTAACCTGGGGTCGGAAGGGGTTGAAAAGAACATCCGTATAGGAGCCGCGCTGCAGAGCGACGTCAAGCGAGGATTGGTCGAAATGCTCAGAGAGTATAGTGATGTGTTCGCTTGGTCGTATGAAGACATGCCGGGGCTTGATAAAGATATGGTTGTGCACTGCTTGCCGTTGAAAGAAGAATGTCCGCCGGTCAAGCAGAAGCTTCGCAGAACTAGACCTGATATGGCAGTGAAAATTAAAGAGGAGGTTCAAAAACAGTGGGATGCTGGGTTCCTAGCTGTTACAAAATATCCCTCATGGGTCGCTAATATTGTACCAGTGCCAAAGAAAGACGGTAAAGTGAGAATGTGCGTAGATTACCGTGATTTAAATAAAGCGATCCCAAAAGATGATTTTCCGCTTCCTCACATCGATGTGCTGGTTGACAACACTGCTCAATTCTCAGTATTCTCCTTCATGGATGGCTTCTCGGGCTATAATCAGATTAAAATGGCGCCAGAGGACATGGAGAAGACTACTTTCATAACGCCTTGGGGAACATTTTGTTATAAAGTGATGCCCTTCGGATTGAAGAATGCTGGGGCAACGTATCAGCGTGCAATGACGACTCTTTTTCATGATATGATGCATAAGGAGATCGAAGTTTATGTTGACGATATGATTGCCAAATCCCAGACGGAGGAAGAGCATTTGGTGAATCTGCTGAAGTTATTCAAAAGGCTTAGGAAGTTCAGGCTGAGACTGAACCCTAACAAGTGCACCTTCGGGGTGAGATCGGGTAAACTGCTGGGGTTTATCGTGAGTGAAAAAGGAATAGAGGTCGACCCTGCTAAAATAAAAGCAATACAAGAGATGCCGACGCCTAGAACAGAGAAAGAGGTGTGCGGGTTTTTAGGGAGGTTGAACTACATCGCTCGGTTCATATCTCACCTAACGGCTACGTGTGAACCGTTATTCAAGCTGTTGAAGAAAGACCAAGCTGTAACGTGGAATGAAAATTGTCAAAAGGCGTTCGACAAAATAAAGCAGTATTTGCAGGAGCCTCCTACTTTGATACCTCCAGTGGCAGGGAGGCCCTTGATTATGTATTTGACAGTTCTTGAGGGAAGTATGGGTTGTGTTCTCGGTCAACACGACGAGACAGGAAGAAAAGAGCATGCGATCTATTACTTGAGTAAGAAGTTTACGGAATGTGAATCTCGATATTCGATGCTCGAAAAAACTTGTTGCGCGCTAGCCTGGGCCGCCAAGCGTTTGAGGCAATACATGCTGAATCATACAACCATGCTCATCTCGAAGATGGATCCTATCAAATATGTATTCGAAAAGCAGGCATTATCGGGGAGAATTGCCCGTTGGCAGATGGTCTTGACTGAATATGATATCCAGTATGTCTCGCAGAAGGCTATAAAGGGGAGTGTGTTGTCTGAGTATCTGGCAGAGCAGCCTATTGAAGATTACCAATCGATGAGGTTTGATTTTCCTGACGAGGATATCATGTACCTAAAGATGAAAGATTGTGAAGAGCCGTTGCCAGACGAAGGACCAGAATTGGGTTCCAAATGGAAGTTTATCTTTGACGGAGCTGTAAATGCCTACGGTAGCGGAATAGGGGCAATCATCACTACTCCACACGGGTCGCACATCCCGTTTACTGCCCGATTGAACTTTCCCGTTACCAATAATGAAGCCGAATACGAAGCTTGTATCATGGGGCTTGAAGAAGCCATTGATTTGCGAATCAAAAATCTGGATGTATACGGAGACTCAACTCTGGTGGTGAATCAGATAAAAGGAGAATGGGAGACACGTCAGCCCAATCTGATACTGTACATGAATTACGCGAGGAGATTGTTGCCTTTCTTTGACAAGGTTGAATTGCATCATGTGCCGCAAGCAGAGAATCAGATGGCTGACGCCCTGGCCACTTTGTCTTCCATGTACAAAGTCAACTTCTGGAATGAGGCTCCCAGAATTGTTATCTCTCGGCTTGACAGACCTGCCTTCGTGTTTGCCATTGACGAAGCATCTGATGATAAACCGTGGTATTTTGATATCCTTAATTTCCTGAAAAATGAAGAGTATCCGGCTAGGGAATCCAGTCACGATCAGAAGACTCTCAGGAGATTGGCGGGTAATTTCTATCTGAATCCGGACGGTATCCTGTACAAGCGAAATCACGATTTGGTGCTGCTGCGTTGCATAGATGAAAGAGAGGCAAAGTTGCTCATGGAGGAAATACATGAGGGTACCTTTGGTACGCATGCTGGTGGGCATGCTATGACGAGGAAGCTGTTGCGGGCAGGTTATTTTTGGCTAACTATGGAAACTGATTTTTTCAAGTTTGCGAAGAAGTGTCATAAGTGCCAAATCTATGCTGATAAGATCCATGTGCCTCCGAGTCCTCTAAATGTGATGTCATCGCCATGGCCATTCTCGATGTGGGGAATTGATATGATTGGAAAGATCGAGCCGACGGCTTCTAATGGGCACCGGTTCATTCTAGTAGCAATCGATTATTTCACCAAGTGGGTGGAAGCGGCATCTTACGCAAATGTAACTAAGCAGGTGGTAGCCAGATTCATCAAAAGAGATATCATTTGCAGATATGGAATCCCCGAGCGGATAATCACCGACAACGGTTCAAACCTGAATAACAAAATGATGAAGGAGCTCTGTCAGAATTTCAAGATCGAGCATCACAACTCCTCCCCTTACCGACCCAAGATGAATGGCGCTGTTGAAGCGGCCAATAAGAATATAAAGAAGATCGTTCAGAAGATGGTGGTGACCTACAAGGATTGGCATGAGATGCTACCTTTCGCTTTGCACGGTTATCGTACGACGGTACGCACATCAACCGGGGCAACCCCGTTCTCGTTGGTATATGGAATGGAAGCAGTGTTACCACTGGAAGTTGAGATTCCTTCTCTGAGAGTACTACGAGATGTCCATCTAGACGAGGCAGAATGGGTGAAAGACAGGTTGAACCAGGTGAGTTTAATGGATGAGAAGAGGCTAGCTTCTCTAGCATACGGTCGTTTGTACCAGAGCCGAATGAAGAAAGCATATGATAAGAAGATACATCCACGGAGCTTTCAGACGGGCGACCTTGTGCTGAAAAGGATTCTCCCGCCACAAGCAGATCACAGGGGCAAGTGGACCCCCAACTACGAAGGGCCATACGTTGTCAGAAAAGTCTTTTCAGGAGGGGCTTTATTGTTGTCCACTATGGACGGTGAAGACTTTACGTCGCCTGTGAATTCGGACGCAGTTAAAAAATACTTTGCTTAAAATTGACCCGCTGGACAGAAAAAAGAGAGTCCAGGCAAAAATGGGGCATCCTGGAGAACCAAAAACATAATGAAAGGTTCGGGCAAAAGTTAGGGATAAATTGAAAAAAATGTACACCCGCGAAGTTGAAAACCTACACTGGGCGGCTTCGGCAAAAAAGGGTATCCCGGTGAACTGAAAACCCGTAAAGGGCGGTTCACGCAAAAGTTAGGGATTTGAAAAGCAAATGACTGCGGTCCGAATTTGATACTGCTCTGAGCATTGGTGCGGGAGAATACGCCTGAGGGGTCGATTATCAGATACAATCTCTTCGGAAGTGTGGATACCGGGAAAGCATTAGAGTCGGGCGAGTCATAGGAGGATCAGCTCATGATGTTCGTCTGCATCCCGTTGCCGACATGTGTACAAATTTGATTTGTCATTATATTTATGCTTCTTGTGCATACTTGTATATTTGTTGTACGTAGCTTCCTCTTTTCAGGAGTTACATACCGTGTACAAAACTCCGCCCATTCAGGGGCCCTATCAATAAAATATGTTATTCAGCACTTGATGCTGGTTCTTTACTGTTTTGTGCATGATAAACGCCTAGGTTTAATGAAACTAACATGTGCATAACGTCGCTGGCCCTTGCCAATGATTGCTAAAACTTTGAATTAACTGAAAATGATGTCACTAACGCTAACCTGAATAGATTTGGTTGCGTAGACTTGTCTTGTCTTGTTTGTGGTGTTGCAGGGTTCGTAGCCGTATGAAGAGGACGATCAAAAGATTGCAGTATGGATCAGAAGCTCGTAACGAAAGACTCGCTCCCCACGCAGGTCGTGCTTCCAAGATAGCAATGTTCCTTACTGAAGAAGGATCAAATTCCCCAGCCAGTTGTGGCTTATCCAGAGGATATTCTCCAGCAAAGTCGTTTATCTTCAGCAGAATTGATGATTCCAAGACTGTAGGTTGTATTCAGACAGTGTGGTGTCCCCCAAAAGGATTCCCCTATCTCAAGCAGAGTGGTTTAGCCTCAAAAGATTAATATTTCCGACTTGTGAGCTGCACTTAGACAGTTTACCCTTCCCAGTAGGGTCATTTGCTCTCCCCCAGCGGAGTCAGTTGATTTTCCCCAAGAGAATCGTTTCGTCCCTAGTGGAGTTCTCTTTTAGCAAGTGTTTTCTTTCCTCCCAGTGGAACTCGAAGATTAAAACTATCCCCAGCAGAGTTAGTTGTGTATCCTGGCATTTATTTTGTCAGAATACCGTGTGATATCCGTTCACTCTCCAGCAGAAGTCCAATCTTAATTAACGCATTCAGTTATTCCTCAGCGAAGCAGGCTTCACTCTTCCAGCATTTATTTTGCTGGAATAATTCTGTGGTACTTGGTTATCCCCAGCGGAGTTGGCGTTGTCTTCAGCATTTATTTTGCTGAAGTGGTTTCTGTATCCCAGCAGTTCGAGTCTGCATTTGCATCGGCATATAGTGTCATACTTGCATCCACCAAATAAAAACACGTAGCATTTCCATGTCGAATTGAGCATTACGCCATTGTCAAACATATGCATTTTGAAATATGAACCAGGTTGGCTAACCGTTTGTGTTCAAGTGTTGTTTCCTCTGCAGGTTGAGGGAGCTCTTGCTCAAATTAATTACCAAACATTCGAGGTCTCGCCGTGAGACGTGTGATGATACGGTTCATCTTACTATTTTCCCCACAGAGTTATTATGTTAAGTTTCCCTTTGTCCCCGAGCAGAGTTATTCGGTTGAATTTCTCTCGTTTTCCCCGCCAAAGTTGCTTGTTGAAGTTTCTCTAGTCCGGCCAGCGGATTATTGTCTTCAAATTTGTTGTTACGTCAGCATCAAAGGGTTTTGTGAATCAGAATTTCAGAGGCTGCCGCCGGTTATCAGAACAAGCGTCCGGTAGTTTGGTTTCCAAATATCCTCAGTAGAGTCCGCCTCAAAGTCGCTGTCACGTCAGTGCTAAAAAGTTTGTGGGTTGGGACCAATGGAGTTAGTTACTGTGGAGATAAGCAGAGTACTTTCCCGTGGACAGATTTATTTCCCCGGATCGATAAGAGGTGCTAGTCCTAACATGGACAGATGTGATTTCTCCGTATTGATTGAATGTGGAGTCCTGACGTGGACAAAATTGATTACTCTTCGTGTTGGTGTCCTGGCGTGGACCATTTATTCCCAGCAGATATCTTTCTTCGTAATGGTGAAATGTGTGTCCTGACGTGGACAAGTTTATAGTTCTTAGTGATGACAAGATGCGCGAGTCCTGACGTGGACAAATTTATCTTTCTTCGTGTTGGTGAAGCGTGAGTCCTGAGGTGGACAAGTTTTATTTCCTCAGCGGGTCGAAGACGTGAGTCCTGACGTGGACAAATCAAGACAATATGTGATTCTTTACGTGGAAAGATGTGATTCCTTCCGTGGAAAGATGTATTCCTTACGTGGAAAGATGTATTCCTTACGTGGAAAGATATGATTCCTTACGTGGAAAGATGTATTCCTTACGTGGAAAGATGTATTCCTTACGTGGAAAGATGTATTCCTTACATGGAAAGATGTGATTCCTTACGTGGAAAGAGATTTATTCCTTACGTGGAAAGAAGTTTATTCCTTACGTGGAAAGAAGTTTATTCCTAACGTGGAAAGGTGAGTCCTAACGTGGACGATGTATTCCTGGCGTGAAAAAGTTTAGTCCTAACGTGGACAGGTTATTCCTAACGTGGACAGGTTATTCCTAACGCGGACAGTTTATTCCTAACATGGATGATTTATTCCTGACGTGGAAGATTCATCCCTATGTTGATAGGATCCCTTCATGCTAATGAAATGCAGACGAGTCATCCCCAGCGAAGTCGTCGAGATTTTCCGGGATGACGGCAGATGGAGTCCTGACGTGGACAAGTTTTAGCTGAGATTTCTTCGTGTTGACGAAACAGACGTTCTAACATGGACAAAGTTCTATCCCTGCGATGATAGAATCTTCTTCAGGCTGATGAAAATAATCCCCAACACGGTCGCTAATGGATCAGTTGGTTGCCGTAACAGTTAGATTCAGTTGATGAATGTCGTTCCCCAAGCAGTGGTGCAGTTTATTTCTGCGGTTGGCAAATTTCCGGGTTCTTAGTATTCAACCGTCTCGTACCTCGAATGTTTGAAGTCCGTTCGCTCTTCACCCAATCGGGTCCAAGTTGCTTGAATAGGGGCAGCTGTTGCACCCTAAAATTTGCTCAACCTACTTCACTTGGTTTATGTTTCAATTACATTAGCATTTGCATATAGAGTCATGTACATAGTCTAATCATTTGCATAGCATAGCATAACAAGTCATCCAACAAGGGACCAAGTACTATTCTCATATCTATGAGCCTATCAAGAGGTTATTATTCAAATTCAAGCTTATCCAAGTCATCAGAAAGAAATTGAAGTCTAGGAAGTCAGTGGATCAAGCAGTGGGTCTCTCTCCTATCTTGAGGGTATTTGAAGATCATCAAAGAAGTTGTGAGCTGTGAATTGAGCATGGAGGGTATATAGACATCATAGAGGACTTAGAGAGTCATTTTGAAAGTGAGACAAGTCATTGATGTGATCAAGAGTTGCAGTTGAAGACAGTCAACTAGGGTTTCATCTAGGTCAACCCTGGGTCAACCCTAGGTCAGATGATTGATTGAAAGGCATCAAGGTCTGTTTGAGAGATGTGGGGTTCATCATTTGACATGTAGATAAGGATGTGGTGTTGTGCCAAGAAGAAATCAAGATAAATCAAGAAGAAGAGGAGTTTCTAAATTAGGGTTTCTGTGTAAAATCCCCTGATTTAGGTCAAACTTCCAAGCAAGATAAGTCAAAATGCAAGCTTCAAATGGATCCTTGGCCAACATGAAACTTGTAGAGGATCTCAAGACCTTTAATTTTAGTGATGGAAGACATCAAGGAGATTTATAGAACTCGAGTTATGGTCCTTGCAAGTTACAGGTCATCTGAGGTATCTGAAATTTTGTCTGTGAAAGTTACTGGTCTTCCAAGCAACTTTTACCCCTCAAGGAGCTTTCAAATGAATTTCTGGTCAACATAAGAGTTGTTCCTCATTGTCTTAGATTTCTAGAAAGGTATGGTATGCCTTCATATGATTTTTGGAACTCTACTTATGGTCTTGGCAAGCAAAGGGTATTTTGGTCATTTGAGAATTACAGGTCATTTCAAGCCTATGCCCAAACCTCATACAAGGAAGCTTCAAATGAAAAACTTCACAACATAAAACTTGCTCCAAATGACATTTTGAGTCTAGAAAAGTGATCATGAAAGTTTGGAAAGGCTCATAGCTCAAGGTTTCAAATTTGGTCATTTAAAAGTGAATTTAATGAATAAAAGTGACCTAAAATTGAGATTTTTCATAACATGGCCAAATGGGATGAAATTATAGGTCACTTTGATTGGAAAAAACGTTTTAAGAACATTGGAAAAAGTAGATTTTTGAGTTTAGGGCAAAGTTTGAGAGATACCATTGGTTACTTATGTATGAAGTTAACATATCCAAAATTCAAGGAAAGTGTGCACAAGAAGTTTCTACCAAGTTCTAGAGTGTTCTATGAGTGTCTATATATTGAGTAGAG
The DNA here is from genome assembly GCA_963859935.3 of Lathyrus sativus. Classification (NCBI taxonomy): domain Eukaryota; kingdom Viridiplantae; phylum Streptophyta; class Magnoliopsida; order Fabales; family Fabaceae; genus Lathyrus; species Lathyrus sativus. Next base: position 78,172,036 of record OZ012741.1, read on the forward strand.
TGACTTCATTCAAGGGTTGGTGATTCATTTTGATCAAAATACCAAGTTTCATCTCATTCTTCCATTTTGCAAATCACATAAGAACTCTATCAAATCTTCATCATTTTCCACACTTCTTGATCCCATCATCATCTACATCATTCAAGGATCAAATTTCCATCAAAATCTGTTTGAATTGAGGAAGAGATCGTGTGCTACCAACTTCATCATCCAAAGTGCAAGAAGATTGTGATTGCAAGATCCAAGAGGTTTGAGCAAGAACTATTGCATACAGAACCAAGAATCAAGTTTATTGAGTAGATCCCAAGCATTGCAAGCCTTGGATCCAAGGAATTCTACACCTGTTTTCATCTCTAAACCAGGTTGGTGTTTTCTTCGAATTAGCATAGATTAGTTAGCATAGTAGAAAATTTTAGGGCTAGAACTGTTAGGGTAGGTTAGATGATTGAATTCAGAGAGTTTGAGAGGATTCCATGAGGTTTGATAACATGATGTTGAATCTTTGAGGATCAAGAAAATGTTATATAGTGAGTTTTAATCAACATGCATTAGCATGCTGAGACCAGTGCAACATGAAGAACATCTTAGTACCATTAGAATCTAGAATCGTTAGGGTTGATCACAGTGAGAATTCTTGGAACCAGAGATTTCTACCTATCGGGTTTGGAGTTCTAGGGCGTTTTAATGAAAAATATTAGTATGGCTGGATTCCTGGGAGATTGTAGTGTAATTTTGGTCTTTGAAGTTTTAAAATCCATGGCCAAATGAGAGAGAACGATGAGGTATAAGATTCTTGCATGGGAGCTCGATTCTGAAAACCCTAATTCATTTGGGGAAGATGACTTTTTACCCGTTAGATCAAGTTGGAAATCGTTGACTCATGACCTGATCCAGTGGCTGTCATTCAAAGTTGGAAACGGAGGGAAAGTGAATGCAGCAATACGCTGCGTTTCACTTAAAACTCAACCCTGGGCTCAGCAAATGTTACTAATCCCACCCCCTCAACGTACGCCCATTCCAATTATAACTGAAATTATTACTCTTTGCACCGCTTTTGGCTTTTTTTTTATTTTCTTTTGAGTTTGCTGAGTAGCTGGGCCCAGACGCGCCTTGCTATGCGCGCCCCCAGTCTGGGCCCATTGTTTTTTTTTCAATGCTTTTAATTACTGATTGCACCCCAGCCCATTTAACTCATATTAATTTCTTCCATTTTTTTCATTTCTTTAAAAAATCACAACAAATAGAAAATTGAATATTTTTAAATGGTTGTTTTTGCATATTTTTCATAATTCTGTTAAGAAAATTTTCACATAATAAAATTAGAATTTCATTTTATTTTTATATTTTTAGTATATTTTTCTTTTAAATAGGTTTTGAATAATGTTTAGCTTAATGCAGGATATTGTTGATTTTAGTTTAGTTAGATGCTTTTACATTTTGGATCCATTCTTTTTAGGGTGACTAACTTAGAGCTTTAGCTTGTATATAAAATTTAATTCATGATTTTAGGACTTAATTTTAGATGATTTGTTTAGGTGTGATTAGGAGAATCAAAACTAGGGTTTAGAGATAACATAGGTGTAGTAAATCATTTCTTTTAGGAGTTGTAGATTGAATTTTGGGGTATGGGACTATAGGGGAATTATGGGTAGCTAATAGATCCCTTAGAAATTACTAAGTTTCCCCTATTCTACTATTACTATTAGTATATTGCTTGTGCTTGCTTGACTGTGTGGTGTGCCCTCTCTAGGGTTATTATTTGACTGTGTGGGGTATTAGGCTTGCTTGGGGCTTGGGGTTTGAGCTGAAGAGTGTGCTGATGAAGCCCATTGGAGCTCAAAGAGAATGAAGACCAACTTCCAGAGTTGATGAAGAGCATCTTGCTGGCAGCTGTTGAAGGCTATAGGGTTTAGGAGCTAGGCAGAGCTCTAGAGTAGAAAACTTGATTCACAAACATGGAAGGTCTTGTTTGCATCCATCCTTTCTCTATGATTCAAAGTCTCTTTTAAATATCCACCTCATTCCTTTGGAAGGATTAGTGAATGTATTTAAAAGATAGAACTTTTGAGAGAAAACTGTCTGTATCATGTTAACTGTCAGTAGGCCACCCTTGGTAGGCAACTGATTGCTTAACATCCAATTCATCTTGTTGACTGATACTCATCTTGGAGAGTGAGACTTGAAGAAAAGCCCTGAAGACTGATGATAGAGACCTTGACTGAAGGCTTGAAGATTGAAGACAAAGACCTTGCTTGAAGACTGTGAAGATAAAGATTGATGCTTGCTTGAAGCTTGTAGATAGTTGACGATGACTTGAAGACAGATGTTGATGAAGACTGCTGTTGCTATTTATTTTTGTTGTTTATAATTCTTGATGTATTGATTGAATTTCCCTGACTGTATTGCTTGCTGTTTAACCTGTTAGGTTGAAAGTGAATTCTGTTCACTTTTGCCTATTGTTTTTTAGGTTCGAGGTTGAGTGGGACTCCCTTGCCTCGCTTGTATTGCTGCATCCATGCATTTTACTGCTTTATTGTATATATGCTATTGTTTCTGTTTCCGTTTATCCCTTAGGATCTCTGTTTCTCTCTGCGCAAGAGAGGAGCATGATAGACATTAGGTCTTAACCCATGCATGATAACATTAGGTTAGTTTGATTCCCTTTTCAACCATAGGTTAGAGTTCTGTCTCTTCTTTCTCAAAACAAACAGAAAAAACACAATAAATATTCCAGAAACAATAAAAGACACTTCTTCCGTAAAAGAATGTGAACTCATCAAAACGTCATTTTTGTCCGCTTGGACCAGTAGTCAGAAAAAACCTTTTTCAGAAGGAATAAAAAACAATCAAGACAGACTTGTGTTGTACGTGGCCCGAACTACGTTTGCTTTGATCTTTCATGCTGTATGAAAGTACGTAGGCATAGGATGCGATATCCTAGCGAGCAACCTTCCCCTCCTTTCCCGTAGGTAGGCGAACTACGTTGACTCTGATTTCTCGTTCCAGACGGGAATACGTAGGTATAAAGTGCGACACTTTACCGAGTCATTTTCTTTCCTTTTAACCCTTAACCATTAGTTTAGATAGAAATAAAAATCCGTACCAGAAAACAAGCGTGGATCCCATCGAGTACGACGGACGTGAGGGGTGCTAATACCTTCCCCTTGTGTAACCGACTCCCGAATCCAGGATTTGGTTGCGATGACCATTCCTTTCCCGTCTTTGCGGTAGGTTTACTCTGAGCGTTTCCTTTCCCTTCGTTGGGATAAATAACGCACGGTGGCGACTCTTCTGTTCAGCCGGCGCCGATTTTCGCGGTAGCGACACTAACACCTTCCCTAGGTATAACCAACCCCCGATCCCCGAATCTTTTAAGCGTTGTCGTTACATCGCGAAAAAGGTTTTTCTTTCTTTAGACCTTTTCTTTGGATAAAATAAAGTTCGGTTGTAAAAGAATTAAGATTCAAGTTAATTTAATAGCTTGATATCCAATTTTCACCACAACAGAAATGGCGACTTCACTGGGGACTTGTTTTATTGCTTTGAGGGTTTAGCCTATCTTGTTTGAATACTTGCTATATTTGTGAATACTTATAAATATGTATATATGTGCCCTGTTAAATCTTGGGAACTTTGAGTGGTGAGACAACACTATACCCGTGTTTGAGCATACTTATGATAAGATGGTGGTATATTCAAGGAGACTTATAGGGAGTTGATTCCCGACCAAGTTGGCTTGAGAAAACCTCCGCTCAGTAGAGGCCCTTCTGAGAGTTAGTATTGTTGATCGAGTATTCGTGAAAACAATGCTACTTTCTACATGGGAGCCCGTGATACTGAGGACCTTTAGATTACCTTTCCTCCACTATGGCTTTATTAGGATGTAGTGCGATAACTATAAGGAAGTAATTCCAAATTAGTTGATACGCGATACTACAGTTGGACGAGGCTCTCTTGAGAATATTATCGACCACCAAGTATTTGGGAAATTGATAATATCCGAAAGATGGGTCAAGGACTCTGGGAACTCTTTTAGAACCTTGTTCTGCAGTTTTTGAAAGCCTTAGTACATACCTTTGGGGTGGGTAGACCTTGGCTCCATACTCATGTTCTCCAAACCAAAACCTTTATCTGTTTACCCATATGTATATGCGAATCTGTGCTTACCTGTGTTTGTGCATTCATGCATTCATGAACATCATATTATAAAAGTTTCATGGAACTCAGATCTTTTGTTTGTAAACGTTAGGATCATCATGGATAATGGAAAAAAGAAAATTATGAATTACACTTACAAAAGTCCTAACTTGGATGACATAGAAAGGTTGAGCACTTTGATAACAGACCTAGAAGGATTAAAGAGCAGATATGGGAACTTATTGTCATTGTTAAGGGTAAAAAGGAAGATGGATCTGGGACTTCTCTCCACACTTCTCCAGTTTTATGATCCACTCTATCATTGTTTCACTTTTCCTGATTATCAGCTGGTGCCTACACTTGAGGAATATTCTTGCTTGATTGGTTTACCTATTCTTGAAGACTCTCCTTTTCCAATCATGGAGAAGGACCCTAAGGAATAAGAAATTGCTAAAGCTATACGTTCGGGATTGGTGGATATTCAGAAAAATATGGTTACTAAAGGAGGAGTATTTGGTTTAACTGCAGAGTTCTTGGTTGAGAAAGCCCAATACTATGCCGATCATTTGAGTATGGATGCATTCGAGGCTATCCTTGCCCTGCTCATTTATGGGATCTTCTTGTTTCCAAGTTTTGATAAATTTGTGGATCTCAATGCCATTAAGATTTTCTTGAAGAAAAACCTTGTGCCTACTTTACTAGTTGACGTCTATCATTCTGTTCACTTGAGGAATCTTCATAAAGGAGGAATGGTTACCTGTTGTGTCCCTTTACTATACAAGTGGTTTATTTCTCACTTGCCTAAAGCTCATGCTTTTTGGAAGGAAGGTTGGTGGTCTCAGAAGGTTATGGCTCTCACTCACTCTGATATCGATTGGTACAGCAGTAATTATGATGGGATAAAGATCATTGACAGTTGTGAAAGTTTCGGTAACGTACCTCTCCTGGGTACAAATGGAGGAATCAGTTACAACCCTGTTCTCGCTCGCCGACAGCTTGGATATCCTTTGAAGGACAAACCAAATAGCGCTCATGTGGAGAATATTTTCTTTAAGGGGAGTTCAGAATTGAAAGGAGAAATTCTAAAAGCTTGGAGTCATGTACACAAGAAAGGAAAGGAAGACTTAGGGAAGCCTAATTGCGTCTCTCTCGAGCCTTATCTCCAATGGGTCCGAAAGAGAGCTATTCAGCTGAAGATGCCTTATCCTCAGCAGAAACCCATGGTTTTAGAGGAGGAACACACAATGATCTTTATGTCTGAAGAGGAGAAGTTAAAGATTGCTTTGAGGAAATCACAACAAACTGAAGTAGCCTGGAAATACAAGTACCAAGTGACCATGGAAGAGAATGATGAACTCCGTAGACAACTCCAGGAGAAGGATGAAGAAATGATTGCTTATAAGAAGAGGAAGACACAGGAAGGTCTATCTTCTTCCAGCTCTCAGTCAACTCCATGGAAGCTAGTCGTGGATAAACTCATTCTTGAGAAGACTCAGATGGAAGAAGAAATCAAGAAGCTCAAAGCAAAATAGGACTTTTATTTAGAATACTGTCAGCCTTAGGACTTTTGTAAAATGTACTAGATGTTTTGTAATTCAAATCTTGAAAATCAATGAAATGAAATGATGTTTTGATCTGAGTTCCATGAAACCTTTGCATTTTCATTCTCATTAATTAATCATTCAAAGAACTAAAGATTGTTTTGCAGATATTATAGGATGGATTCTAGAAAGAAAGCAGAGGTTGTGTTCCAAAGACCAAAATTGGAGAACTTGAAGAAACTGGGAAGTTTAGTAGAAGACCCCGAGGCATTCAGAGAGAAGTATGGGAATATGATGTCTTTGCTAGAAGTTCAAGTATATGAAGAGATGTTATCCGCACTCGTGCAGTTCTATGATTCAACCTATCACTGTTTCACCTTTCCAGACTATCAGTTGCTACCAACCTTGGAAGAATATTCCGCCCTGATGGGAGTAGGCGTCACCCCTAGACCATTTTCTAGAAGAGAAGAGACTTCTAATGAAAGAGCAGTTGCAGAGGCCGCGTATTTTGAGGTGGACGAGGTACGATCTTATATGGTTCTAAGGGAGGGTTGTATGGATTTCCAGCTATGTTCCTGTATGAAAAAGCTCAAAGTTATGCCTTGTCAAAAAATATTGAAGCATTTGAGGCCATCTTGGTTTTACTAATTTACGGACTGTTCCTGTTCCCGACTGCTAATGATTTTGTGGATGCAAATGCAATCAACCTTTTCTTAATCAAAAATCTCGTACCTACCTTGCTGGCTGATACGTACTTTACCATCCACCGTAGGAACCGTTATGGAGTTGGACGGATTGAGTGTTGCACCGTTCTCCTGCACAAGTGGTTTATTTCGCACTTGCCAAAAATTCCAGCCCTCTGGGATAAGCAAAATGGGCTCTCATGGACACAAAAGCTGCTATTGCTCAAACACTCAGATATTAAGTGGTATGACCCTATGTATGGAGAGATTGCCATGATCCAAAGCTGTGGAGATTTCCCGAATGTACCTCTTATCAGCGTCAATGGTTGCATCAGCTATAATCCTATTCTGGCTCGTCGACAGTTGGGGCACCCCATGGAGGATGAACCGGACCCAGATTTTTTGAGAAGCTTTTACATTGAAGAGGGGAAGAATCCCGCTTACAGGGCTCGAATTGTGTATGCTTGGCGTTATGTCCACACGAGGGGAGTAACTGCCCTAGGTTACTACGACTCTACTGTTTCAGAATCTTACTTATCATGGGTAAAAGAAGCAGCGTTGAAGATGTTCTATACTCGCTTTGAGCCTGACTCACCCAAGCCTACTCTCATAGAAGAATTGAAAGCTGCTTTGGCAAAAGCTGAAAAAGAAGGAAAGACTTGGAGAGATAAGTATTTCAAGGCTATGCAAGAGAAGGAAGAGCTTCATGAGTTGATCCGTCAAGGTGGAAGGATAAGTCATCTAGAAGACGAAGGGCCGTCCAACCAGAAGATCTAAAATCCTGTCGTTTTCCGTTTTATTTCATTATGTATCTGTATTGAAGACTTGTATTTCAGTTTCAGAATCGTTTTTGTAAAACTCTCAGTTGTTAATCTATGAAGACTTTGAATTTGCTTATTTCCCCATTGTTATAATTTTTTAAAATATTTCTTTGGATTCCTTGAATGATTAATTTTTCATTTTTGCATTTTGCATTCATAAGCATTGCATGTGCATGTTCTTGTGTTGTGTCTCATCTCGCTGTCTTGTCTCCAGAAAGAAAGAATCACACTGAATCCTCAACACCGATACAACACCTGAGCCCAAGCTCACCTAAGAATGGAAGGACAAAATTTGGATGTGGACAGGATTGATAATGAACTTGGAGAGTTACGAGGAGGCATGAGGCAGATCATGGAAGCCCTACAAGTCATTCGTGCAAAATTGGACACTCAAGCCACTGTTGTTTCTGAAATCACTAGCATAGCTGTAGAGCTGATCCCAACGGCAGTCACTGTTGCCAATGTTCCACCATATGGGTTACCGCCTGGTTTTGTACCTCCACCAGTAGTCAATCAACAAGCAGTTCATCTAGGGCCAGAAGTTCCTCAAGCTATTCCTACTTACACTCAGCCTTCTGTTCAGATTCAAGCGCGCCCTTTTTTTCATAATCCTCCACAAGTGTACGAAGGTCCTAATGGGTATGAAGAAGAGAGTGGACGACATGATAATTTGAAAGAAAGTGTAGAGACTATCGGCAGGAAAGTCAGAGCAATGGAAGGGAATGACATCTTTGGTACTGATGCCAGAGATATGTGCTTAGTGTCTGGGTTGGTAATTCCGCCGAAATTCAAAATTCACAATTTTGATCAGTATTTTGGGGCTACTTGTCCTCGGACACATCTGATTATGTATTACCAAAGAATGGCCGCTCACGTAGAAGATGACAAGTTAATGATTCCCTATTTCCAAGATAGTTTGAAAGGAGCTCCCGCTAAATGGTATTTGGGTTTGGATCAGTCTCGTATTCATAGTTTCCAAGACTTGGCTGATGCTTTTGTGAAACATTACAAGTAAAACATGGATTTAGCCCCTGATAGAAGACAGTTACTGAGTATGTCGCAGAAGAGTTCGAAATCTTTCAAAGAGTATGCACAAAGGTGGAGGGAAACCGCCTCTCAGGTGGAACCTCCTTTGAGTGAAAAAGAGTTAACATATTGGTTCGTCGCTACAGTGAGACCAGAGTTTTATGAGAAAATGATCAGTAGTGTAACCGCAAGTTTTTCTGATATAGTAGCAGTAGGGGTAAGAGTAGAGTTGGGAATGAAGAGTGGAAAGGTGGCTAGCGGTTCCAGCAGTTCTGGTAACAACAATGTCAAGAAGTTCAGCAGTAATTTTCATAAAAAGAAAGAAGGGGAGACAAATGTGTTGCACCCTAATTTTTGACCTTAAGATCTCACCTCTGTCCTTTAGTTTTCTTTTATATTTATACTTTTGTTTGCATTTATTACGACTAACTGTTTGATACAGACACAAGCGAAGGGTGTTCATTCTCACATCCAAGCATTTCAAGATGTAACCAGTGGATCTTAACCAGGGATATCCCCGTGGAATCTTTGCCTACGTCTCTTTAAGGTCAAAGGAGGTCTCTGTTTTCCAAGCATATTAAAAATACTTCAAGAGCAGAATACCATGGCACTTGATTTAGGCGAACTAAGTGCAAGAAAGCGATTATGGTACAAAGGGCAGAGTCGTTGTCAAGGTTCATGCGTTTACTCTCAATATAAGTTATCAAGATTTTGAAGGATACTCGAAATTATATATCTTTATCGAGTTGAACAAATTGAAGATGCGCTCAGCAATGTCATTAAATTCAATTTGAGTGGACTTTAGCTCAAAAAAAAAAAAATCAAAAAAAAAAAACTAAGTTATAAGTATGGTTATATGCTGCGAGATTTAAAGTTGGGGGGGGGGGTTGTCACAATAATGGTTTCAAAGCAAATACGTCAAACACAAACTATAAGGAATTGAATTCGTGGATTATACTGAACCATCCAAACATTACAAATGAAAGTAAGGAAAACTTCGACATCCAACGGCAAGGCTGCCACTATGTTCATGGGACAGAATTCGCAACAAACATCAAAGTTCATGGTACTGTACAAAAATTCGCATTGAAAACTTGCAAAATAAATCAGATCCAACCGAAGTCCCAGGTTCCCTACTCAATAATATAAACCCAGACTTTCATTCTAAACTCAGTTCAGGACATCAGCCTTAAAGCTTTATGAGACTGGTGCACCGTCATTGCGACAGCTAAACGTTACAGCTTCAGCTTTATTTGAACCATTGGCTGCAAGTTTGCTCAGTACAGTAGTGGAAGGTCAACCAGATCTCAGAGTGATGTTTCCTTCTCTCAATATCCTCATTTGCAGCTCCCTACGACGCACCTCGTTTCCCCTGAATGAGGCAGCTCACAAATCATATGAAGTTCTCAGAACTTAACAAAGTTATCCCTGGCAATGTTTAACAGGGAATATAAGAAGCTCAACTCACCACGCGCTATCAAGACGTAACCGAGCTTATTGAATTGAAGGAGAAAGACGGTCATGGTAGCTGCGAGACAAGATTCAGATCTGTTAAGAGTTGAACACAGTAGAGATAATAAAAGAGTTAGCACGTTACGACCTGTCAAAATGGCAGCAATAATTCAGCAAAAGTTAACTCAAGAGGCGGGAAGTGATGGAGTTCTCAATGATCTTACCATATTACGTAGCAAAAGTCGCTACCGGCAATAAAGTCCAAGTTACGGGAATCTCTTGGTTATACCGGAAAACCCCTGCATAATACACAAGGAAGCAAGAATCACTGAGTTTTTGTTAAGTTACAATAACCACAGACAGTAATGAAGTCCATAAACTCCATCTACCGGCTCTACAAGCATCAACTGTAGCCCGTTACTCAGCATCAATATAAAAAGCTCCTTCTGAGCCAAGCCCACTTATGGAAAAGCCATCAGCAAGGCATTCATTAGAAAGGCAAGAAACAAAATAGAAAAATAGGTGATTGCCATACAGTTTGGACAGGTCAGTGGAAAGCAAGAGACTATGGGAATGATCCAACTAACACAAGATGAGACAGGCTTTTGGTACTACAGAAAGCAACACCCTTCCCCATGCTAACCAATGCCTCCATATCCTTCAGCCACCTGCAATACAAAAGGGCCACAGACTTTACACCAAAACTCAAGCCATAGTTACTCACTGGTTTCCTGCGCCACCGTACTTGTCAAGCCAGCAATTAAAGCTTGTTATGAATTCAATCAGATGAAGAGGGACATTTGCCTAAACCTGCCACAGGAAAGTAAAGGTCAGAATAAGAGACTAAAACTACTTCGGATTATGATGTGAGCAAGCAGTAAGGTCCAAGCGACATGTATGCTCAAACTGCGTTTCAACAGAGGTATTTGAGGCTTAAGGATTAAAACTTAAGGGCTACATCAAACAAGAGGGAGATGCCAGCAAAACTCAAGGCCACCCATAACGTCCAACCGAGAAATCAAATTACACATTCGATCGAGAACGGGTTGCAAGTAATTTGGCTTGAATTCTACTTCCCCATACCGGCCAGCATACAAACGAAGAAGGAGAAATTGAAACCACAACCATCTCTCCGAATCCAAAGTACACCTACTCAGTTGCGTCCTCTTCAACATTTGCACGTGGAACTCGCAAGCCTCGATGACAGAATAACCACCCTTCTCCTGCATAAGAGTAACTGCAAGACGTGAATAAAGTGGCACCATCAAATAACTCCTGCATAAGAGCATCAGCTGTAGTTACTGTAACACGGTGGGAGAACTGACTTTAAACAATGTTGCGGATAGCAAGAGTCGCCACCGACTTTTATTTTATCCATAAGGAAAGGTTATAAAAGAACAGGAAAGACCTTAGAGAATATTTTGGGTCCGGGGGGTAGGTTATGAAAAGGGAAGGTGTTAGCACCCTTTTCATCCATGGTTATCCATGGGCTCTTAGGTACTTAAGCTCACTTTTGAATTGTTTTGAAAGTGTAGTGTGTGAATAGAAAATTTTCAGAATAGTTAATAAATAATCCATGTAAGGATGTGTTGAGAACTTGTTTGAAAATTTTGTTGGAAATTTGTTTAAGTGTGAAAAAGTTTTGAAGTGAGCAAGTATCTAGGAGTAGCCTACCCTAATGTTTTAAGGTCTTTCTTATTCTTTATCCTTTCCTTAGTAAGACTATCCCTACTATAATGGAGTAGGTAGTCCTTACTTTGGATGTTAAGGGACATGTGAGGGACAATTGGATTTTTGAAGGCCATTGTGGGGTGTAATAAGCAAACTGGAGGGACTATCATCATTTTTCGAAAGGGACTCGATTCGTAAAGGCAACCATAAGGGACTTTGATGATTTTCTTTTTGAGGGACTTGCTTTATACACCCCACTTAACCAATATTCATAGGCAACTTGAGGGATATCCTTAAGAAGTGAGACGGCGATTAAAATCGACTTATGTGTGTGAAATGTTTAATTTAATTATCTTATATTAAAATGATCTAATTTAATTTTTTAAATATCATGCATATTGGCACTCCCTAATTACTAACCATAATGATAATAATAATTAAGTAATTACAATTTACATCCAAAAGGCAATTACAAAATTATAATAAATAAAAAAAATAACAAATAAGCAAATAAAATATTAGGGTTAGTAAATAATAAGAAAAATTAAATAAGGTTAGTATAAATATAAAGTTAGTGAAAATAATTAGTTGAAACAATAATAATGAGAAAAATAGACAAAGTTAGAAAAAATAATAAGATAGAAATTTCAAAATAATAATAAGCAACAAAATATGATTAGCAATAATAATTAATTAATAACGTGATTAAACATAAGATTTGATTTTTATTTAGAAACATAAATGATTAAATAATTACTATAATATAAAGTTCTAAATATCATAAGATTTGATTTTTATTTAGAAACATAAATGATTAAATAATTACTATAATATAAAGTTCTAAATATCATAAGATTTGATTTTTATTTAGAAACATAAATGATTAAATAATTACTATAATATAAAGTTCTAAATATCATAAGATTTGATTTTTATTTAGAAACATAAATGATTAAATAATTACTATAATATAAAGTTCTAAATATAACATAATTATAAATTTCTTAATCATTTACAAAAATTTAATTATCTCTAATTATATATTAACAATTATTAAGAAAAATATTTACACATTATGATGAAAACAAATTTTAACTAATCAATAATCACATTCACCAAAATTTTACATTAAGTGTTTATAAGGTTTAATTTTATTTACAAAAATTTACAAGAATTATAATAAATATATACATAGAATCATATAGAAAATTAAAATTAGGTTTTCATATTAATTTGGAAAAAAGATGTTAATGTCATTTATTTTAAAAAAACAGATTTTTATATTACAACAAATTTTAATAAATTAATGATAACAATAATAATAATAATGATAATAATGATAATAATAATAAATAATGATAATAATAATAATAATAATAATAATAATAATAATAATAATAATAATAAAGCAATAATGAATTTTAAATGTGCCAAATAACCCAACAATGTTGCTAACGCAAAAATGCGCTCATCGCAACCAGATCTAAATCGGACGAAACAAAATTTATCGCAAAGAAAAAGAAATTAAGCAAAAAATAGTATTATTGCTCACACAAAAATGCGATCATCGCAACCAGATCGAACTAACACAAATGTCACGCGTCATGCACACAAATGTGCAAACATCGTATCGACATAATTCGATCAAAAATCTTATATATATAAACTCTAACAATTTAAAAATTATATATATATAAACGTAACAGTAATAGATAAAGAAAAAAGAAATAACGGTAATAGATGAAGAAAAAGAAATAACGGTAAAAGATGAAGAAAAAGAAACAACAGTAATAGATGAAGGAAAAGAAATAACGGTAAACGATGAAGAAAAAGAAACAATAGTAATGGATGAAGAAGAAAACTAAATAACGGCAAACGGCACTCACTCCTCTTAGGTTTTTTTTTCATTCTCTCCCTTTTTTCCAACAAGGCAACACATGTATATATAGGGAACAAATTAGGGTTAACACCAAATTGTCAATAATGTCCCTAAAGCCCATTTTAAAGCCCAAACTAAATAATTAGTTAAGAAAAAATAAAATTTAAATGATTTAAAATAATTAAAATAAACTTAAAATAAAAACTAATAATCCTATTGATTCCTAAAATAAAAAATATTATAAAAAGAACAAAATTTTTTTCAATATTTTTTATTTTATGATTTTTTGGATATTTTTATGAATAATTTAGAAAAAAGTGAAAAAAAATAATATTTTAAAAAATGATTTAATTAAAATACGAAAATAATAATTAAATAATAATAAAAAACTATTTTTGTTATTTTTTTAATGAAAGATAGAAAAATTTAGAGTAAAAATAATAAAAAACAAAAAAATGACAAAGGTGAGATTCGAACTCTCAACCTCTCACACTCATAACTCCTTACACATGTCCTCCTGCCAATTGTGCCATTTTTACTTTTTAGAAAAAAAATGCATGCCATATGATATTTACCTCTCTTTGATGTTGGCAAAAAAAAAAAAAAATCATGAAGTTTGACTTTGGTTTGACCACAGTTGACCTCAGTTTGACCTTTTAACTACATTGACTGCTTTTGACTTATCTGATCATCTGACTGAGCAAACTTTTGAGAAAAGTCTTGAAACTTGACATGGGGGTTCTTATACACATATAAGATGTTATGAAGCTCACTTGAAGTCTTGGAAGTCCATTTAGCCTGATTAAAGTCAAAACCCTAGTTTTGGATGCACTGCTTAGGAGGTGCATTGTCTGAGGGAATTGTCAACTCTTCTGACCAATTGTGAATTTTGTGAACCTTGTGAACCTTCTTGGAACACAAAGTCTTGTATTGTGAGGGCAAATTTTGGGGTGCAACAGCTGCCCCTGTTCAATTTTCTGAAACCTGAGGGGTTAGATTGGTATATTTGCCAGTCGTAACCTGGAAGGTTGAAGGGGATTGAACACAAAAGCCCAAAAATTTGCACTCACCAGTGCATGGAGTGATATTGATGGTTGGTTGAACATGATTGAGTGGGCTTAAAGATGCCACTAGGGGAAAGTTCTTCAGTAGTATAATGAGAGCTGTCAGGAGTCTGGAGTAATACTGATGTAACAGCATGTCTTCATGAGGATAGAGCAATCAATAATGATAACCCTAAAGCAGTCTTGAAGTGATAAATCTGACCTCAGGAGGATAGAGCAATCAATAGCTCTAAAGCAGTCTTGAAGTAATAATGGCTTCAGGAGGATAGAGCAATCAATAGCTCTAAAGCAGTCTTGAAGTAATAGAATGGCTTCAGGAGGATAGAGCAATCAACAGCTCTAAAGTAGTCTTGAAGTAATGATTTCAGGAGGATAGAGCAATGAATAGCTCTAAAGCAGTCTTGAAATAATAACGTGATATGTCTTCAGGAGGATAGAGCAATCAATAGCTCTAAAGCAGTCTTGAAGTAATGATTTCAGGAGGATAGAGCAATGAATAGCTCTAAAGCAGTCTTGAAATAATAATGTAATTTCAGGAGGATAGAGCAATGAATACTCTAAAGCAGTCTTGAAGTAATGATTTCAGGAGGATAGAGCAATGAATAGCTCTAAAGCAGTCTTGAAATAATAACGTGATATGTCTTCAGGAGGATAGAGCAATCAATAGCTCTAAAGCAGTCTTGAAGTAATGATTTCAGGAGGATAGAGCAATGAATAGCTCTAAAGCAGTCTTGAAATAATAATGTAATTTCAGGAGGATAGAGCAATGAATACTCTAAAGCAGTCTTGAAATAATAATGTGATATGTCTTCAGGAGGATAGAGCAATCGATAGCTCTAAAGCAGTCTTGAAGTAATGATTTCAGGAGGATAGAGCAATGGATAGCTCTAAAGCAGTCTTGAAATAATAATGTAATTTCAGGAGGATAGAGCAATGGATAACTCTAAAGCAGTCTTGAAATAATTAGATGGCTTCAGGAGGATAGAGCAATGGATAGCTCTAAAGCAGTCTTGAAATAATAATGTAATTTCAGGAGGATAGAGCAATGGATAACTCTAAAGCAGTCTTGAAATAATTAGATGGCTTCAGGAGGATAGAGCAATGGATAGCTCTAAAGCAGTCTTGAAATAATAATGTAATTTCAGGAGGATAGAGCAATGGATAACTCTAAAGCAGTCTTGAAATAATTAGATGGCTTCAGGAGGATAGAGCAATCAATAGCTCTAAAGCAGTCTTGAAGTAGTAATATGACCTCATGAGGATAGAGCAATGAATAGCTCTAAAGCAGTCTTGAAGTAATAGGATGATTTCAGGAGGATAGAGCAATCAGTAGCTCTAAAGCAGTCTTGAAGTCATGAGAGGCTATCAGGAGGATAGAGCAATCAACAGCTCTAAAGTAGTCTTGAAGTAATGATTTCAGGAGGATAGAGCAATGAATAGCTCTAAAGCAGTCTTGAAATAATAACGTGATATGTCTTCAGGAGGATAGAGCAATCAATAGCTCTAAAGCAGTCTTGAAGTAATGATTTCAGGAGGATAGAGCAATGAATAGCTCTAAAGCAGTCTTGAAATAATAATGTAATTTCAGGAGGATAGAGCAATGAATACTCTAAAGCAGTCTTGAAGTAATGATTTCAGGAGGATAGAGCAATGAATAGCTCTAAAGCAGTCTTGAAGTAGTAATATGACCTCATGAGGATAGAGCAATGAATAGCTCTAAAGCAGTCTTGAAATAATAATGTGATATGTCTTCAGGAGGATAGAGCAATCAATAGCTCTAAAGCAGTCTTGAAGTAATGATTTCAGGAGGATAGAGCAATGGATAGCTCTAAAGCAGTCTTGAAATAATAATGTAATTTCAGGAGGATAGAGCAATGAATACTCTAAAGCAGTCTTGAAGTAATGATTTCAGGAGGATAGAGCAATGAATAGCTCTAAAGCAGTCTTGAAATAATAATGTAATTTCAGGAGGATAGAGCAATGAATACTCTAAAGCAGTCTTGAAGTAATGATTTCAGGAGGATAGAGCAATGAATAGCTCTAAAGCAGTCTTGAAATAATAACGTGATATGTCTTCAGGAGGATAGAGCAATCAATAGCTCTAAAGCAGTCTTGAAGTAATGATTTCAGGAGGATAGAGCAATGAATAGCTTTAAAGCAGTCTTGAAATAATAATGTAATTTCAGGAGGATAGAGCAATGAATACTCTAAAGCAGTCTTGAAGTAATGATTTCAGGAGGATAGAGCAATGAATAGCTCTAAAGCAGTCTTGAAATAATAATGTAATTTCAGGAGGATAGAGCAATGGATAACTCTAAAGCAGTCTTGAAATAATTAGATGGCTTCAGGAGGATAGAGCAATCAATAGCTCTAAAGCAGTCTTGAAATAATAATGTGATATGTCTTCAGGAGGATAGAGCAATCAATAGCTCTAAAGCAGTCTTGAAGTAATAATGTGATATGTCTTCAGGAGGATAGAGCAATCAATAGCTCTAAAGCAGTCTTGAAGTAATGATTTCAGGAGGATAGAGCAATGGATAGCTCTAAAGCAGTCTTGAAATAATTAGATGGCTTCAGGAGGATAGATCAATGAATAGCTCTAAAGCAGTCTTGAAGTAGTAATATGACCTCATGAGGATAGAGCAATGAATAGCTCTAAAGCAGTCTTGAAGTAATAGGATGATTTCAGGAGGATAGAGCAATCAGTAGCTCTAAAGCAGTCTTGAAGTCATGAGAGGCTATCAGGAGGATAAAATAACCCTGAGGTTACAATAAAGCAGTCCCAAAGTAATAAGGAGCTCATCAGGAGGATAAAGTAACCCTGAGGTTACAATAAAGCAGTCCCAAAGATCATAAGATTGTTTGTTGGATAATTAACCTGAAAACAAGGTAGCATTCTGTATAACAACATTAGTTTATGCTTTATGTATGCATGTATGACATGATGCACTTAGGTAATGTACTATAGACATATATGTTATGGTATGATGTAAATGATGTATGCATGCTATGACACTGCTGGAAGTGTCTGGATATCCTTGTATAACAACTGCTGGCCAAGGAAAATAAATCCCGATTCGTTGTTGAAGAATATATAACCCTCCGTCTGCTGGGGATAACAAGGTATAGATAACCTCCCGTTGTTGGGGATAACAAGGTATAGATAACCTCCCGTTGTTGGGGATAGTAGGGTATAGATAACCTTCGTTTTCGTTTGATAGTAGGATAAGTATAACATCCCGTCTTCGTTCATCGTGCCCTTATTGGAAAGTAATTTCCCGTATATCCGTATGAGGATAAAAGAGATGGATATAAATTCTAGGGGAGATTAGACTTTGTGAAAATGGATTAGTCCTACTGATGGTTTGTAACTGTCTTGTAAAGATGAACCGGCGAAGCTTCGTTGAAATCCTTCCCTCGTTCGTCCTTAGTAAATACTATTACTGCATTTTCATGCATTTCTGGTAAACATCAATCATATTAAAAGCATACATGCGTTTCTGGTAAACATCAATCATATTCAAAGGCATACATACATTCAAACACAACCAATGGACGTTTCGCTTATGTAAATAGGGTAAAAGTAAATCTGGATTCAAAAGATGGAATTTATTTATATCAAAAGTGACCCATACACGGGTAAGTTTGTACAAGGAGACATAAACCCTAGTAAGAGAATTTTGTCATGAAGTTTTACAAAAAGAATCAGCTATGTGGGAAATAATCCTATTGAGTTTCAATTCTACTATTGCCACTCAAGTATCTCATCTTCTTGCTGTTGAGACGGAAACGATTGGATTGAGCTTTATCTGTTTGAGCTTGAGTAAGTAGTACAACTGGTTGCAGTTTCATGAGTGATCCAAACGAGACATAGTCATACGCTTTAATCCCTAACTTTTGCCTGGATTGCCCTTTCAGGTTTTCAATCCACCGGGATACCCTTTTTTGCCCAAGCCGCCTTTTCAGGTTTTCGACTTGCCGGGTGTACATCTTTTTATATATATATATCCCTAATTTTTGCCCAAACCCTTTTGGTTTGCCAGGATGCCCTTATTTTTGCCTAGGCCTGTCAACCTAGCGGGTCTCTTTTTATGCGTAGTACTTTTTAACTATGTCTGCGTTTACAGGTTGTGGGAAGTCTTCACCATCCATTGTAGTCAGTATCATGGCACCTCCTGAGAACATTGTCTTGACTACAAATGGTCCCTCATATGTTGGAGTCCACTTGCCCCTAGGATCACCCTGTGGTAATATGATATGCTTGATTACCAAGTCACCAGCCTGATATACCTTTGGCTTAACCTTCTTGTTAAAAGCTTTGATCATCCGTTTCTGGTACATCTGGCCATGACAAACTGCCGCTAGCCTTTTCTCATCAATCAAATTTATCTGGTCAAGTCGAGTCTGAATCCACTCATCTTCATCCAAGCCTGCATCCTTCATAATTCTCAAGGATGGGATCTGAACTTCAATAGGCAGAACTGCTTCCATACCATAGACTAAGGAGAATGGGGTTGCCCCTGTTGAAGTACGTATTGTAGTACGATAACCATGCAGAGCAAATGGTAACATCTCGTGCCAATCCTTGTAAGTAACAGTCATCTTCTGTACAATCTTCTTAATGTTCTTATTAGCAGCTTCAACTGCCCCATTCATCTTTGGACGATACGGAGAAGAGTTGTGATGCTTAATCTTGAACTTGCATCTTCGAAATTAACAAGGTAGTATGGGTCAACATATACTGTCTTAGTCGGCGAGCAGCCCATGCCAAAGCGCAGCAAGTTTTCTCGAGCAGTGAGTATCTTGTTTCACAGTCGGTAAACTTTTTGCTAAGGTAGTATATTGCCTGCTCTTTTCGACCAGACTCGTCATGTTGCCCCAATACACACCCCATTGAATTGTCTAATACTGTTAAATACATAATCAAGGGTCTTCCATCAACTGGTGGCATTAAAATTGGAGGTTCTAGCAAATATCTCTTGATTTCATCAAAGGCAGTCTGGCACTCATCATTCCATTCCATCATCTGATCTTTCTTCAACAACTTGAAGATTGGCTCACAGATGGTAGTTAATTGGGAAATAAATCTTGCAATGTAGTTCAATCGTCCCAAGAAACCTCTAACCTCCTTCTCAGTACGGGGAGCTGGCATCTCTCGTATAGCTTTCACTTTTGCAGGATCCACTTCAATACCTTTTCCACTGACAATGAAACCCAGGAGCTTTCCAGATCTAACTCCAAAAGTACACTTGTTTGGATTTAATCTCAACCTGTATTTCTTCAACCTCTCAAACAACTTGTGCAGATGATCAAGATGTTGCTCTTCATTCTGAGATCTGGCTATCATATCATCCACATATACCTCTATCTCATGATGAATCATATCATGAAACAAAGCCACCATAGCACGCTGATATGTTGCCCCTGCATTCTTCAAACCAAATGGCATTACCTTATAGCAAAAGGTGCCCCACTGTGTCACAAATGTAGTCTTCTCCATATCTTCAGGTGCCATCTTGATTTGATTGTAACCAGAGAAACCATCCATAAAAGAGAATACCTTATGCTGAGCAGTGTTGTCTACCAGAATATCAATATGAGGCAGTGGAAAGTCATCTTTAGGGCTAGCCTTGTTCAGATCTCTTTTCTGTTTTCTTCAGTTCCCAGATTCACAACTTCGACTGGCTCTTCATGTGGCTGTATAGCTTTCTCTTCTTATTGTAACAACCTAGCAAGCTCCACAGGTATTTCACAATCGTCCTCGTTTCCGTCTTCAGTTTGATAGATCGGATTCTCGAAATTGTAATTGGCAATAGTAGAACTGTTATCAACTGGATCCAGAGTGGATGAGGATCGGCATTTTAGTGACGTGGGTGTGTGTAAGAACACATAGCTGATAAAGCAAAAATAAAAGAAAAAGAAAGACAAGGAACACAATATTTACGAAAACGAAACGTCCACTGATTTTATTGAATGCAGTATGCAAATGAAATGACAACCCGTAACAAGCACACCATTGTGCCCCGGGTAAGGCACATGGCTTGAAAGTTTTAATTGTTCCAAAAATTGCAAATTTAAAAACATAACACAGTAATAGTATTTACTCCTGACTAAAGGAGATAGGGATAACATCTTCAGCTGTCCAATTATTGAGTCCAGCACCCACAGTAGGAAAAATCCATGCCTCCAAGTTAAAAGTGTTTACATGGCTGACAAAGTATTCTTCCTCTCCAAAGACAGTAACAACTTTTCCATTCACCGGATATCTCAACTTTTGATGTAATGTGGAGGTCACAGCACCTGCCCCATGGATCCAGGGACGACCAAGCAGACATGAGTACGAAGGACGAATATCCATCACATAGAATGTAGCAGTAAACACCTGAGAGCCAACCTTGATTGGAAGATCAATTTCCCCATGCACTACTCTTCTAGAACCATCAAAAGCCTTTACCACAATATTACTGGGCTTCAATACCGTATCTTCAGGACTCAGCTTGTTCAGGACTTCCTTAGGCAACACATTCAGAGAGGAACCATTGTCTATCAGCACATGAGACAGGGTAGTGCCCCTGCATTCAATTGAAATATGCAAGGCCCTGTTATGATCCCTCTTGGCAGGGGTCAAGTCAGCATCAGAAAATCCTAACCCGTTGTCATAGGTCAGGTGAGCAACACAATTCTCAAACTGGTCCACAGAAATTGCACTGGGTACATGAGCCATCTTTAGAAACTTGATCAATGACTTGGCATGAGCCTCAGAACATAATAACGGGGAGAGCATAGAAATCTTTGAGGGAGTATGCCCCAGCTGATCAACAATATCATAATCACTCTTGCGAATGATTTTCAATACTTCTTCCATCTGCTTAGAGAGGTCATCAGCAGCTGGCACATCAGTAGATACAGGCTCAATAACAGGACCCTTGCCCCGAGCATCAGTGGTGGAAGTAACAGCAGGAGTAACTGCACTCTTAGAAGCAACTGGAGGAGAGAAGACTCTTCCACTACGAGTGATCTTGCTAGATCCAGCAATATTATCAATGTCAACAGGCACATCAGGTAAAGGCTCTTGCTTAACACCATGGATGTAAACGTCAGACCCATAGTGCCAAGGTACAGCTTTGTCAGATGTATAAGGAATAGGACCAGGAGTGGTAATGATCAGAGGAGCCATCCATAGCATCTATTCTATCCACCAGCATCTTGAATTTGTCTTCGTTAGGCTCATGGTAGTAGTTAGCCTCAGAATCAGAGTCCCCCATAGTGTTGTGGAGACTGCCTCTCTCCTGCTCAGACTCTTCAGATTCATAGTCTTCAACCTGTTCCTTGGTCTTGTCAGGACCTTTGAATCTTCTTCCCATGTTGAGCAACCCAGCAGACCTTCTAGCTTTCTTAGTCTTCTTGGCCAGCAGTGTCTTCAATTCATCCTGCCCCTTGGATAGGTTCAGGATCAGCTCTTGGAACTGTGCATTCTGTGCCTGGAGATCCTTAACTGATTGTTCAAGAGCCATTGGAATGAAATAAACAGCGAGAAGATGAGAAACCTGTACACAATTATAAACCTGTGATGCAATGATATGGGAATGCATATGCAATGTTTTCAAGGACCGCAGGATTTAAATTTGCTTAAACAAACAAGAAAGTAACTTTTTATTAGTAATAACTTGTTTTGCCTTTTAGGCTTACAAAAAATGAAAACGAAATAAGTACAAAAGATGGGGTTTTAAGTCTCCCATGGACGCTTCCTCTTTGTGTTGAGGTATGAGTTGAGGTTTCGTTCCTCATGAAGTAGCTTTGTTAGCTCTAGGATCCTTGCTTGGCTTGCTTTGTAATGAGCCTCGAAGGTATCCCTTTGCTCTTTCAGTTGGATCCATGATCTCTGCAAGTCTTCCATATCAGTAGGCATGTCTGGGTGAAGGATGGTATAAGCTGTGTCTCCTTCAGCAACAGGTTCCATGGTAACTGGTAGGACGGCAGGATATGGCATCATGAGTGTCTGAGCACGAGATCATACCCATCTGAGATAAGCCTCCATAGGAATAGTGTACTTAGGCTCCAGTGTCTTGCTGTCAATCCTGTTTACCTTTCCCCAAGCTCGGATGAATCTCTGACGGTAACCCTGAAGATCGTTGTCGTAATCAAACACAATGCCCTGAATCAACATGTCATGTGGACCATCGCTCCGGGCGTAACCAAACTGTCGTAAAGCTAGAGATGGGTTGTAGGTGATGCCTCCTCTTATGCCTAGAAGTGGCACATTAGGAAACTCCCCACAACGGTCAATGATGGTGACATTCTCCATAGATCTGGAGCACCAATGGATGTCTGAGTGAGAAAGTGACATGATCCTCTTGGACCATCTGAACCCTTGCTCATTCTTCATTACTGAGCGAGGAAGGTGAGAAATAAACCACCTAGAAAGTAAAGGTATGCAGCACATCAAAGTTCCTCTTGCCCTTGTAGTACGGGTGTGAAGAGAATGTAGGATGTCTCCAAGTAAGGTAGGCACTGGATTGTGACTCAGGAATATGTTGATGGCATGAACGTCTATGAACTGATCAGGATTGGGGAACAACACTAAGCCATAAATCAATAAGGCTAAGATCTCCTCAAAAGCATCGTAGCTCATAGCCTTCAAGAACATTTGAGCTTTATCCACTAATACCTTGGCAAGAATACCTTTAACTCCACTTCTCGTCTCTAGAACAATGTCAGACTTCTTCAGATGTAGAGCTGCAGCAATAACTTCTGGTTTAAGCTCCTTCTCTAAGCCTGTGAATGGCTTCTGATCAAGAACAGGTATACCCAGAAGTTTAGAGAACTCCTCCATGGTTGGAACCAGCTGATAATCAGGAAATGTAAAGCAGTGGTGCTTAGGGTCAAAGAACTGAAACAACACACTCATCATGTCTTCACTGTACCCTGAAGTGACTAGATCCAATAGGTGACCATGTCTCTGGACGAACTGGGAATGATCAGACACTTGGGAAACCAACTCTTTGAGCTTGGGAGGTATCCCTACAAAGTTGATCCTGATGGTGTCTCTACGAGCAGAAGCCATGACCTGCAACAAAGAACAAAAATAAATCCCTTGGTCCTTGAAATGGTTAGGGAAAATGATATGCTCATGATGCATGATGATGTCATGATGTTATGTTCAATCACAAACATGTGGCACACACAAACAAGTCACACAATTGCCCTAGGTTTAAAGGCTTGCATGAGGTTTAAAGGTAAGTACCCTCCCCTGAAGTTAGATGGTTCATCCTGTCCTACAAAAGTAACCGGGTTCTAAGGGATCTCAATATCATTGATCCTTCACAAGGGTGGTTGATCAGAAGGCAACTTACTTGCCAACCAAAACCCTCCAAGTTTAAGATCTCAATGAGCGTAGCATCGAGTGTCAACCAACTTCAGTCTGCACCAAAGCCGGTTACCTCACTACTTTCTAAAGGCCAAGATGAGTTAACTAGGGTTCTAAAAGTCAGTTAGTGCATTGACAACATATGGCAGCCTCAATATTATCCTCAACTTGACTTAAGGAATATAAGCACCAACCAAGAAGTCGCACTAACTATGGCCACCAGATCAACCGTATCGATATACGTCGTACAGTTTCCTTGGTCTATTGCCATTTACCTAAGGTACACTAGATCCGGGTTAGGACCTTTCACACATAAGAGCACCCCAACAATATAATAATAAAGCAAACAAGGCAAACAATTTAAAGTGATCTTAATTCCTAAGGGTACCCCTCTTAAATTTATCCCCAGCAGAGTCGCCAGTTCTGTAACACGGTGGGAGAACTGACTTTAAACAATGTTGCGGATAGCAAGAGTCGCCACCGACTTTTATTTTATCCATAAGGAAAGGTTATAAAAGAACAGGAAAGACCTTAGAGAATATTTTGGGTCCGGGGGGTAGGTTATGAAAAGGGAAGGTGTTAGCACCCTTTTCATCCATGGTTATCCATGGGCTCTTAGGTACTTAAGCTCACTTTTGAATTGTTTTGAAAGTGTAGTGTGTGAATAGAAAATTTTCAGAATAGTTAATAAATAATCCATGTAAGGATGTGTTGAGAACTTGTTTGAAAATTTTGTTGGAAATTTGTTTAAGTGTGAAAAAGTTTTGAAGTGAGCAAGTATCTAGGAGTAGCCTACCCTAATGTTTTAAGGTCTTTCTTATTCTTTATCCTTTCCTTAGTAAGACTATCCCTACTATAATGGAGTAGGTAGTCCTTACTTTGGATGTTAAGGGACATGTGAGGGACAATTGGATTTTTGAAGGCCATTGTGGGGTGTAATAAGCAAACTGGAGGGACTATCATCATTTTTCGAAAGGGACTCGATTCGTAAAGGCAACCATAAGGGACTTTGATGATTTTCTTTTTGAGGGACTTGCTTTATACACCCCACTTAACCAATATTCATAGGCAACTTGAGGGATATCCTTAAGAAGTGAGACGGCGATTAAAATCGACTTATGTGTGTGAAATGTTTAATTTAATTATCTTATATTAAAATGATCTAATTTAATTTTTTAAATATCATGCATATTGGCACTCCCTAATTACTAACCATAATGATAATAATAATTAAGTAATTACAATTTACATCCAAAAGGCAATTACAAAATTATAATAAATAAAAAAAATAACAAATAAGCAAATAAAATATTAGGGTTAGTAAATAATAAGAAAAATTAAATAAGGTTAGTATAAATATAAAGTTAGTGAAAATAATTAGTTGAAACAATAATAATGAGAAAAATAGACAAAGTTAGAAAAAATAATAAGATAGAAATTTCAAAATAATAATAAGCAACAAAATATGATTAGCAATAATAATTAATTAATAACGTGATTAAACATAAGATTTGATTTTTATTTAGAAACATAAATGATTAAATAATTACTATAATATAAAGTTCTAAATATCATAAGATTTGATTTTTATTTAGAAACATAAATGATTAAATAATTACTATAATATAAAGTTCTAAATATCATAAGATTTGATTTTTATTTAGAAACATAAATGATTAAATAATTACTATAATATAAAGTTCTAAATATCATAAGATTTGATTTTTATTTAGAAACATAAATGATTAAATAATTACTATAATATAAAGTTCTAAATATAACATAATTATAAATTTCTTAATCATTTACAAAAATTTAATTATCTCTAATTATATATTAACAATTATTAAGAAAAATATTTACACATTATGATGAAAACAAATTTTAACTAATCAATAATCACATTCACCAAAATTTTACATTAAGTGTTTATAAGGTTTAATTTTATTTACAAAAATTTACAAGAATTATAATAAATATATACATAGAATCATATAGAAAATTAAAATTAGGTTTTCATATTAATTTGGAAAAAAGATGTTAATGTCATTTATTTTAAAAAAACAGATTTTTATATTACAACAAATTTTAATAAATTAATGATAACAATAATAATAATAATGATAATAATGATAATAATAATAAATAATGATAATAATAATAATAATAATAATAATAATAATAATAATAAAGCAATAATGAATTTTAAATGTGCCAAATAACCCAACAATGTTGCTAACGCAAAAATGCGCTCATCGCAACCAGATCTAAATCGGACGAAACAAAATTTATCGCAAAGAAAAAGAAATTAAGCAAAAAATAGTATTATTGCTCACACAAAAATGCGATCATCGCAACCAGATCGAACTAACACAAATGTCACGCGTCATGCACACAAATGTGCAAACATCGTATCGACATAATTCGATCAAAAATCTTATATATATAAACTCTAACAATTTAAAAATTATATATATATAAACGTAACAGTAATAGATAAAGAAAAAAGAAATAACGGTAATAGATGAAGAAAAAGAAATAACGGTAAAAGATGAAGAAAAAGAAACAACAGTAATAGATGAAGGAAAAGAAATAACGGTAAACGATGAAGAAAAAGAAACAATAGTAATGGATGAAGAAGAAAACTAAATAACGGCAAACGGCACTCACTCCTCTTAGGTTTTTTTTTCATTCTCTCCCTTTTTTCCAACAAGGCAACACATGTATATATAGGGAACAAATTAGGGTTAACACCAAATTGTCAATAATGTCCCTAAAGCCCATTTTAAAGCCCAAACTAAATAATTAGTTAAGAAAAAATAAAATTTAAATGATTTAAAATAATTAAAATAAACTTAAAATAAAAACTAATAATCCTATTGATTCCTAAAATAAAAAATATTATAAAAAGAACAAAATTTTTTTCAATATTTTTTATTTTATGATTTTTTGGATATTTTTATGAATAATTTAGAAAAAAGTGAAAAAAAATAATATTTTAAAAAATGATTTAATTAAAATACGAAAATTATAATTAAATAATAATAAAAAACTATTTTTGTTATTTTTTTAATGAAAGATAGAAAAATTTAGAGTAAAAATAATAAAAAACAAAAAAATGACAAAGGTGAGATTCGAACTCTCAACCTCTCACACTCATAACTCCTTACACATGTCCTCCTGCCAATTGTGCCATTTTTACTTTTTAGAAAAAAAATGCATGCCATATGATATTTACCTCTCTTTGATGTTGGCAAAAAAAAAAAAAATCATGAAGTTTGACTTTGGTTTGACCACAGTTGACCTCAGTTTGACCTTTTAACTGCATTGACTGCTTTTGACTTATCTGATCATCTGACTGAGCAAACTTTTGAGAAAAGTCTTGAAACTTGACATGGGGGTTCTTATACACATATAAGATGTTATGAAGCTCACTTGAAGTCTTGGAAGTCCATTTAGCCTGATTAAAGTCAAAACCCTAGTTTTGGATGCACTGCTTAGGAGGTGCATTGTCTGAGGGAATTGTCAACTCTTCTGACCAATTGTGAATTTTGTGAACCTTGTGAACCTTCTTGGAACACAAAGTCTTGTATTGTGAGGGCAAATTTTGGGGTGCAACAGTTACCATGCCAGAAGGGGCATCTACCTTCGTTCCTTTGCCCATTGATGGCTTCTTCTGCACCTAGCAGTACATTTGCTCCTAACTATGTTTATTCCCACTCCAATGCAATGGATTTGAGTTCTCTTCATCCCCCTCCAATTCCTAAAAGAGTTTACTATTCAGAAAGAACTTCGAGGGAACAAGTAGAAGTCCTGAATCGGCCTTCAAGGTCAGATGATACACACAGCTCACAGTTTGATGTGTCAGGTCCGCTTTGTGATTCCAAGCCAGAGGTTCCAGTATCAGAATCTGGTGACAACCTGCATAATGGCAATCCGTTAGATCTAAAGCAAGTATTGCAGCAAAAGCCTTTCCCTAAAGATAATCATTACCACACAAAGCAGAAGTTTGTTTAAGTCATAACCTTAAAGTCTCACGAGTAGGTATCGATGTTTTGTTGGAAGTTGGAAAACGCAGCAATCCCACACCTCCCTCCAAGTTTGCTCCCTCCTAACACCAGAAACAGAGTTACCAGCCGTATCTACTGTGGGCTGAATTTTCTCTTGGCCCAAAACAAAGTTGCCATCTGCACCTGTCAAGATACCAAATCAAATTAGCAAACCAATTGAAGGATATTCCTACCATGAGATTCGGATACCCCAATCCACCGCCCAAAACACTGAATGCAGATATATTTGATTTACGTATCAGATTGAGGTCCATTAACGGCATTTATCAAGATTAGACAAAAAGAGAAAGATTTCGAATTTGGTCTGTACCAAAATAGAAATCCAATCAACTCTAAATCAAATTCAATCAACATTTGAATCAGCATTCAAGTCATCATTTAAAATTGTTTTTATTCGAGGGTCTATATAAGGAGGCTAGTAGGAAGAGAAGAGATCGACCAGAAAAATCCACAGATAACCACAAAAGTTCAAAAACCCTAACATCAAGAAGAAGAGAAAAGGCTTGCACTTATCTCTTTCCGACACCGATAGCTACCGTAAAGAAACTCAAATTCGTAACCTAAGAAAGTGAGCAAAAGAGAACTTATCTCTAGTTGACGAAGCCATCTCCGGCCGTCGCGAACCCAAACCGGCAAAGCATCCTTTTTTCGCCACTTCAAGCGCCGACACCGCTAAATCATCGGTAAAACTCCACTTTTTGTGAAAATTATTGAACCTATTGATTTGCTTGCTGTGTTTCAGGTTGTACAAAGGA
This sequence comes from Lathyrus sativus, assembly GCA_963859935.3. Classification (NCBI taxonomy): domain Eukaryota; kingdom Viridiplantae; phylum Streptophyta; class Magnoliopsida; order Fabales; family Fabaceae; genus Lathyrus; species Lathyrus sativus. The sequence goes on from OZ012741.1 coordinate 78,200,502, forward strand.
CGAAAGAGAGATGTATGAAGAACGGATCTAGGAGAGAGACCGATCGCGACTAAGGGGGGGAAACGAAGGGATTCGAGGGATCTAGGGTTCCTCCTTTTTTCTTTTTCCTTTCTGTTTTGTGTTGTATCTCGTTAATCATGTTTCCACACACGTACCACACACATCACACACACAAACCCCCTAATCCCTTCATTAAACCTTAATCACCACTAAATCACCCATTAATCTCTAATTAATCCCACTTAACCGGCTAATTAATCTTTTTTTATCAGCTAATTTTAATTTTAATCATTTGTAAGATAACTAGTAATCCCCTTTTTTAGGTTTTATAATTAATTATTAAACAACTTTTCTAATCCATATTCATTCACTATTTAGTTAATTTCTTTTTTATAAAAAATAATCATATTAACTTTTATGATGAAATCAAAAATCTTTATTCAATAACCTTTTATATAATATAATTTTATTTAATAGGATTCCATAAGAACATAATAATAGCTATTAATAAACCAATATAACAGTTCTTAAGTCTTATTCTATTCACATTAAGAAAAAGCTTTTATTAAAAATAATAAATCTAATTCACCCTTTTAAAATAATTCCTCCATCAATAAATCTTAAAAGGAACTTTATTCTAAAATCAAACTACAACCTTTTTTTCTATAAAATAAGTTTATCTTAAAATCAACCTCTTAGGAAAATCGAACCATTTAAAATCAACCAACATCGTAAAACTCGTGCACTTCACGATACATCCACTCACATACACCTAGCGCTTTCATGCGTATTTATATTTATCTTTATCCACTTTATCTTATTCACAAGGCACACACTCACCTAGCGCTTTCATGCGTACTTGTATGGTTTACTTTCTCGCCATTTATTCTATTGCATTTACATTATCAATTTATCTATTCATACATTGCATTCGTCCAAAGGAAAAACCTACACATAATTCAACGTTGTGTGTAGTTGCACATCATAAGCATCATATTCCCCTCGATCCTTGAGTCCATTCAAGTTGATCGCTTAGGATAGGACCTACCCCATAGGAAGGACCTTAATCTTCACAACATAGAAACAAACAATCAAACAATACAAACTTTTCAAACACATTTAGAGAAAAGATGTTAATCATCTTAAGTGAGATATAATCTCCACCCCCACAACAATACAATCAAACATGTAGGGACTTTGCCTTAAGAACGACAAAGGCATGCTTGGCGACCATCCGAGTATGTAAGACCTTTTCTTAAGACGATGCAAAGACCATTTCCTACAATCTCCCTTACATTGTGGCGGTTATCTCTCCCTTAAAATGAAGACTCGTCTCTTCTCCTAGACCCAATCAAAACAACTACCCTAAACCCGTAGGAACTTTGACCACAGTCAAAGAGCTCCTCTAACCCTTTAGGGTGAACTACAACATACTCTGATTCCACTCCCGTAAGGATATGTAGGCACAAGGTGCGATGCCTTATCGAGTATACTTAGATATAAACCACTAGGGTCTTTTAACCATTAAGCAGATGAACACTTAGCAGTAAACAAACATAAAACAAGAGGTTCCTGTAGAGTACTACAGAAACTTAGGATGCTAGTACCTTCCCTAAGTTTAACCAACCCCCGAACCTAAACTCTCTAAACCTTGCATTTGCATTGCATTGTGGGAATTTCGATCTTTATCCCTTCCTTTGGACAAATCAAAGTTCGGTTGCAAAATGAATTAAAGATTCAAACTAATCAATAGTTTGGTATCCAAATTTCACCGCGACAAAATGCAATAACCGTGGGAAGAAAGAGTCGCATCTGGAGACCGCCTTACCAACAATATCAGCAGAGTTATGTTCAACAACCTCAGCAAGGCTTTATTCAGCAGCCTCAAGCAAGTTATGTTCAACAATCCCAACAACAACGACCAATGTATCTGTTGCAGTATGCCCAACAACCATATGTGGCAGCTGTAACTCCGGCTTTCAGTCATCTTGTTCCTAGTTATCAGACAGTGCAACCAACACCTGTATATCAGCCAATTCAACAAGGGTTTCAACGAGCGACCAATGCTCCACCCTATCAGCAACATCCTCAGCCTAGAGCTCAGGCACCCAGACAGAACTACCAGAATCGGAGGCCAGCAACAAAACCTCCACTTCCTCAGATACCGATGACTTACACAGAGTTGTACCCCTCCTTAGTACAACAGGGATTGGTAACAACACGACCATTAAATCTAGACACTACATCTCCTCACTATAATCCAAATGCTCATTGTGCCTTTCACGAAGGCGCTGCCGGTCATGATTTAGAAGGATGTCTTGGTTTAAAACATCTTGTCAGGGAGTTGATGGAAAAGAAGATCTTGTCTTTTGATGATGTACCCCTAAATGTCAAAAGTAATCCATTGTCGAACCATGGAGGGGTCAATGCAGTAGAAGAAGTGTCAGATGAAAGGATGGTCCGAGGTGTGTCAAAGATTATAACCCCGTTGAGGTTACTTCACGAGAAACTACTGAAAGCAGAATTGATAGAGGATACCCATAATGATTGTGAAGAATGTTCTAGTGATTCTAGAGGGTGTGATGAGGTACGAAGAGATATACAAAGATTGATTGATGAGGGAGTATTGCAAGTGTATAGTAAGGCGAGGAGAGAAGAAGTTTTGGTAGTTGAGCCTGTTTTTAATTTACCAAAGAAAGGTGAGAAAGTTCCGGTGTTCAAAACGACCAACAAAAATATGAAGCCTATTTTCAACAAGTCAACTGTCAATCCACCTCAACCGGTTATTATCCAGAAACCAAGACCGTTTCCTTTTGAAACCACAAAGGCCGTTCCATGGAAGTATGACATGACTGTGATAGATCGGGGGTCTGGGAAGGTTAGTCAGAAAGAGACAGTAAAAGACGATCACGTAGACGTGACAAACATTGCAGGTACAAGCAAAATGACCCATAGTGGTCGAATCTATCAACCAAAGATAACAGTAGCCGCTCCGAAAGAGGTTACCCCTACTGCGACAAAAGAACAAGAGGTACCAGGTACTGAAGGAGAAGACGAAGAATTCTTAAGGATTATTCGGAAAAGTGATTACGGGATTATTGATCAGCTCCATTAAACCCCATCAAAGATATCGATCTTGTCTCTCTTAATGAGTTCTCCAGCTAACAGAGAAGCTCTGCAAAAAGTATTGAAACAGGCACACGTGACAAAAGACATAACTCTCAGACAATTTGATTCAGTAATAGCCAACATTACAACCTGTAACACCATGAGCTTTAGTGATGCAGAGTTGTCGAACGAAAGACGCAATCACAACCGTGCATTACACATATCTGTCAGGTGCCAAGAAGATACCATGGCACGAGTTTTAGTCGATACTGGATCCTCATTGAATGTATTGCCCGCCAGGTCGCTCGCAAGGCTAGCATATGCAGGGTCAGAAATGAAACCAACGTCTATGATTGTAAAAGCTTTTGATGGTTCAAGAAGAACGGTTGTTGGAGAGATAGAATTGCCAATCATGATCGGACCTCATGTGTTCGATATTACATTCCAAGTCATGGACATTAACCCAGCTTATAGTTGTTTGTTGGGACGACCGTGGATTCACGCCGCTGGGGCAGTGACTTCCACCTTACATCAGAGAATGAAATTTGTTGTGAATGATAAGTTAGTGATTGTACACGGTGAAAAGGACCTAATGGTGCGCAATCTGTCATCATTCAAGTATATTGAAGCAGATGAGGGCGCATTAGAAACTTCCTTTCAAGCACTCGAGATAGCTAATGCGGTGATGTTGGAAGAAATAGTGGCTAAGAGTGGTCCGTCTTTTGCATCTGCTCGGAGCATCAAGTCTACACTGGAAGAAGGCACTCCTGCAGGTTGGGGAGAGATTATCGAAGTAAAGCCAAAAATGGATCGCCAAGGGTTGGGTTACAAACCAACTCATGATGAAACACCGACACATGACAAGGGACGCCCGAAGACTATACAAGAAGTATTCATCAGTGGAGGTTTCCAAGTCAGTGATGTGGAAGAAGATTTTAAAGATGAAGACCTTGAGAAGTTAGTGTACCATTGCAACACTGCCTTGAGCAACTGGGAAGCTATTGAGATTCCTTTGGTCTTTCCTGAGTCAAAGTAATTTGTTTGTCTTTCTTTTATTGTTTTTGTTTTGAATCTCCATAGCCATGCCCAAGGCTATAGGAATATTTTGTAAGGGCCCCGAGCTTTCAAGAAAATCAATGAAAATGAACTATTTTGTTAATTTCCTTGTGTTATTTCCTTTACTGTTTTTGCTTTCATTTTAAAAAAAGAAAAATGGCAATCTTAAAAAACCCAAAACAATTTTTCTCTGTTATGTGCTGCATTTGTCTTTGTGTGTTTTAATAAATTAAGCCATTCCAACGTGCAGTGATGTCCTAAAACCCATTGAATCCTATGACTTTGCATTCCCTCCTGACTTTGATTCACCAATATACCAAGCTGAAGATGAGGATGAAGATTTTGAAATCCCTGATGAACCGGTAAAATTGGCACACCATGAGTATGCAGAGCTTCAACCCTACAAAGAACAGGTAGAAGTCATTAATCTTGGCACCGAAGAAGACAAGAAAGAGGTCAAGATTGGGGCAGCTATAGGGGCAGAAGTCAAACAGCAACTAGAAGAACTTTTGAAAGAATATGTGGATGTATTTGCTTGGTCATACCAAGATATGCCGGGTCTAGACACCGACATAGTGGTTCACAAGTTACCACTTCGACCAGAATGCCCACCGGTTAAGCAAAAGCTCTGAAGGATAAGACCTGACATGGCTCTCAAGATTCGAGATGAGGTGAAAAAACAGATTGATGCGGGTTTCTTAGCAGTGTCCAAATACCCCAAATGGGTGGCCAATATTGTACCTGTACCAAAAAGGGATGGGAAAGTCAGAATGTGTGTGGATTACAGGGATCTAAACAAGGTCAGTCCGAAGGATGATTTCCCTTTGCCACATATCGATACTTTGGTGGATAATACAACTCGTTTTGCAGTTTTCTCATTTATGGATGGGTTCTCCGGTTACAATCAGATTAAGATGGATCCTGATGACATGGAAAAAAATACTTTCATTACTCCATGGGGGACTTACTGTTACAAAGTTATGCCTTTCGGTCTGAAGAACGCAGGTGCTACTTATCAAAGGGCCATGGTAACTTTGTTTCATGATATGATGCACAAGGAGATAGAGGTATATGTTGATGACATGATAGCCAAATCTCAAAGCGAAGAGGACCATTTGGAACATCTTTTGAAATTATTTAAGAGACTCAGAAAATATCAGTTGAGACTGAATCCAGCCAAGTGTACCTTTGAAGTAAGATCTAGGAAGCTACTCGGTTTCATTGTCAGTCACCGAGGGATTGAGGTAGATCCAGATAAAGTCCGAGCCATTCAAGACATGCCAGCTCCACAAACGGAAAAGCAAGTCAGAGGTTTTCTTGGAAGACTGAACTACATATCCAGATTTATTTCCAATATGACTCCTACTTGTGAGCCCATCTTCAAATTATTACGCAAGGACCAGACGGTTGTTTGGAATTTAGATTGTTAGCAAGCATTTGATAAGATCAAGGGCTATCTTCAAGAGCCTCCAATCTTAATACCTCCGGTTCCGGGAAGACCTCTCTTCATGTATTTGACAGTGCTTGAGAATTCAATGGGTTGTGTGTTAGGTCAGCAGGATGAGTCTGGACGAAAAGAACATGCGATTTATTATTTGAGTAAGAAGTTTACTGATTGTGAAAGCCGATATTCACTTTTGGCAAAAACTTGTTGTGCTTTGGCATGGGCTGCTAGACGCTTGAGGCAGTACATGATTTGTCATGCCACCTTGTTGATTTCAAAAATGGATCCGATAAAATATATTTTTGAAAAGCCTGCTCAGACTGGAAGACTCACCTATTGGCATATGTTATTATCAGAATACGACATCCAGTATGTAGCCCAGAAGTCTATCAAGGGTAGTGTTTTGTCAGAATATCTTGCAGATCAACCATTAGAAGATTATGAGTCTCTCAAATTTGATTTCCCAGATGAAGACATCATGTTGGTAAAAGATTGTGAAGAGCCAGGTCTTGATGAGGATCCGCAGGAAAGTCTTCGGTGGAAAATGATGTTTGATGGTTCCTCCAATTACAGTGGGCATGGCGTAGGCGCCGTCTTAATGAATCCGGAAGGTGGGTACACTCCATTCACAGCCAGGTTGGATTTTGACTGCACAAACAATATCGCCGAATGTGAAGCATGCATTCTCGGCCTCGAGGCAGCTATCGACCTCAAAATCAAACTTCTTGAAGTCAGTGGGGATTCAGCTTTGGTTATCTATCAGGTTACTAGAGAATGGGAAACTAGACATGAGAATTTGATTCCTTATAGAGCCTACATCGTCAAGATGATGGAATATTTCGATGAAATCACTTTCAAACATGTTCCGAGATCTGAGAATCACATTGCCGATGCCCTAGCCATGTTAGCCTCAATGTGGAGAATCAAGGATGTCAATAATGCCACTCTCATTCGAATCGAACGCAATACCGAGCCCGCCTACTGTCAGATGGTTGAAGAAGAAGCTGATGATAAGCCATGGTTCTATGACATAAAGAATTACCTGTTAAAACAAGAGTATCCAGCAGATGCTACATCACTTGACAAGAAAACTCTAAGACGATTAACATCCAAATTTTTTCTCAGCAATGATTTACTCTACAAAAGGAATCATGATAAGGTCCTGCTTAGATGTGTCGACAGACGAGAAGCAGAGTTGTTAATACAAGATGTTCACGAAGGAATGTTTGGTACTCATGCCAATGGATATGCTATGTCTAAAAAGATTTTGAGGGCTGGTTATTACTGGTTGACCTTGAAAACTGACTGTATTCAATATGTCAGGAAATGTCACAAATGTCAGATTTATGCGGATAAGATACATGTACCTCCGACGTTGCTAAAAGTGTTGTCATCACCATGGTGTTGCACCCCAAAATTTGCCCAACATTTCTTTACCTAGCTTGTGTTTCATTTCATTCACATTAGCATTATCATTTGCATTTCATTGACATGTATGCAGGAGATCAAGAGGTATGGTTACCACTCAAGAGCTAAACAAGAGTTTGAAGCTAGCTAAGAAGGTTATTCAAGTGTTCAAGGGTTGATATCCTTGCCAGAGAAGTTAAAAGAACCTCAGAGAGAGTGGTTGAAACCAAGAGGGTGTGTCTCCTAACTTGAGAGTTATGGGGAAGACCATCAGATGATTCTGAAGCCATGAAGTTAGACTTGAGGTCTTGAGAGAGCTCATGAGAAGTGTTGAAGATCACTTTGAGGCCTAGACAGGTCATTGTGCAAGATTAAGAAGCCTCAGCCATGAGTGGTGCAGTTAGGGTTTGGCTGGGTCAACCCTAGGTCAACTGATGATTTGAACAAGGCTGAGACCTAATTCAAAGGCCATGTGATCATGGATTGATGCATTGAGATGTTATGAGGATGATTCCAAGGTCAACTCATCATGATTGAATAGTTTAAGAAGTTTCAGGCTAGGGTTCCAAGACTTGACAGTGTAAAATCCCCTAGTTTGACCCCTATCTTCAAGGCAATTTAGCTCAAGATGTGATTGTCATCTCATCTTGCCCCCAACATGAATGTTGTAGAGTATGATATTAGCTTTAATTTTAGTGCTAGAAGTCCTTGATAGGATTTGTAGAACTCAATTTATGACTTTGACAAGTTACAGGTCATCTGAGGCATGTGAATTTTGAGCTTGAAAGTTGTCCAACTTGCATGAAACTTTTTCCCTAGAAGGATGATTCCTATGAACTTTTGGTCAACATGAATGTTGTTCCTTATCCTCTTAGCTTTCTATAGAGTACTAGAAGTCCTTGATAGGATTTGTAGAACTCAAGTTATAGCTTTGACAAGTCAAGGGCATTTTGGTCATTTGGAGATTATAGGTCATTTCAACCATAAGGCCATAACTCCTATTTCCAAGCTTCAAATGGGAAAGTGTTCAACATCAAACTTGTTCAAAATGATGTTTTAAGGCTATCCAAGAGGTCATGAGAGCTTATAATTTCTTGTAACTCAAAGTTGCAAAAATGACCTAAAATAAGGATGATTTTCAAATGGACCAAAGTTGGAAATTGATATTTTTGATCTACATGTCCAAACCAAGGCATGTAATAGGTCATTTTGATTCTAAAACACATTTTAAGAACATTGGTTTAGCCACATTTTTGAATTGAAGTTTAACTTGTGGACTTGCTTTGAAAAGTAGTTACTTACATCTTAAGTAACATTTGCCAAACCAAAATTCAAGGCATGATCAAGGCCTCTTGCAATCCAAACACATCCAAAATGTCATTAGGGGAGAAATTGGAAGGCAATGAGGGTGATTACAAGCTGCTAACAGAATGGTGCATACCATGGCATGTGATTGAACTTCTCATGACATGAGAGATTGAATTTCTCATTAGAAGGATCTAGAGGTTTCTAGATCATCCATACATGGTCTATATATTGAGTAAAGGTGATCCAAGGCCAAGGTTGGTGATGATTGAAGGAGAGAGCAGAGATTGAGTTTGGAAAATTCTTGCTTGCAACTGAATTCGGTTACATCATTTCACTCACTTTCCATCCATTTTCTTGATTGCAATCTCTTCCATGGATGCTAGGGAATGATTCCAGATCATAATCAAGGGAAATTCGTGGCTGATTGGTGTTCTCGATCTCAGTTTTTTCCACCTGCAACTCAGAGTTGGTTCCAAGAATTGAAGCCATTTCAATCAATTCTATTGCATACAGAAGCTTGGAAGTGATTCACTGAAGGAGTCTGGAGCATTTGAGAGCTTGATTTGAAGGATTACTACTTCTGTACACACAAAATTTTCAGGTTAGTAACTTTCCATCTCCAACTTGATTTAGTTAGAATTAAGAGGAATTAGGATGTTAGATGCATTGTGGATTGATGTAGGAAGGTTTTCAGATCAATAATTTGAGAGTTAGTGACCAATTAGGGTTGTTGCCATTTTCGGTTGAGAGTTGGTTCTTGCGAATCTTGAGGTTTCAGAGTGAATTAATGGTATAATTGAGTTCCTTGTGAAATTTGGGACAAGTTTGATCAAGGAATCGTGGCCTATGGTGGATTCTATAGCAAACTAGGGTTGTGAAATGGTGATCGGAAAATGTCACCGGCAGTGACTTTGGGCGCGCAGGTGACCTGAGTTGCAGAGGTTTGAATTGGGGAAGATGATCCCAGGACCATTGGGTCATGGTTTGACTTGGACCAAAGACTTCATCCAACGGCCACACGTGCTTCTATTTTGTGAAGGATTTCTGAACTTTAATGAAACGATGTGTTTCATTAATCAGCTGGTTTTGGGCTTTGTGAAATAAGTGATACCCACACCCCCTTTTGGCCCAATCCTAATAATGAACTGCTTTCTCTTGCTATCCACACCACGCGTGTGTTTATTTTCTTTTGATTTCCTTTTATTTTTCATTTTATTCATGGTTAGTGATTAATTCATAAAAAATTGAAAAATGATTCAATTAATCCCATTCTTTTTGCATTGTATTCATGATTGGATCTAGTATTTTTTAGATAACATATATTATTATTTCATGCATTTTCTGATTTTATGGGAATTTTTACATTTTAATTGACATTAAAATAATCATGCTTGATGGTTGATTTTGGTGAATTTGGTGTGATCATGTGATGATGATTTTGATCTTGATTTTTTGTGAGTAGTTAGCATAGATATGCATACTCCCCATAAATATTTCTCACATTTTTGTGGTGAACATAAGTGGTAGTTTAGGTTGAAACCTTTAGAAGCTCCATTTTTAGGGTTTATGATTGATACCTTGTGGTTTAGATTTTATTTTTAGAGCTTGGTGGATGATTCAACCTCTGATTTTTGTAGAGTAGATTCATGATTGAATTAGGATCCCTTAGGAATTTTGTAGGAATTTTCAATGAAGTTTACTATTTTTTTCTTGATTTTAGTTTAAGTGCTAGTTTTAGATGATTCTAATGCACTAACTCATCTAGATTGACATCTTTAGTTCCCTTAGATTAGGGTGTTTTTTTGCTTGTTCTTGGATGATGATGAAGGCAAGTTGAAGATGCAATGGATTGCTTGAAGAGGCTTGGAGGTGAAGATCTCCCCTTCTTTTGGTGTAGTGTTGATTAGGTTAAGATTAGGGTTTTGTAGGCAGAGCTTCTAGATAGATTCTCTTCCTTCATAAACATGGATGATGTTGATTACTTCCATTCTTCCCTATGATGTAAGGTCCCCTTGTAAAGGCCTCATCCCTCCTTTGGTAGGATGTGTGGCTCTTTACAAGTTGGTAGAACCTTTGAGGGTCCCTTTCTCTGATGATAGGATGCTTAGTGGTGACCTTTGGTCTTCACTCTGCTACCAATCATCCCAACTTTGCTCTTGATGGATGCATCTTTCTCCCTTGCTAGAGGATGGAGTTCCTTGCTTGAAGAAGCTTGAAGACCAAGTTGATACTTGTGAAGAAGATCAAATTGAGATTGAGTGAAGGGCTGAGGCTTGAAGAATAAAGAATAAGTTGCCACTTATGTTGATACACTGAGTCCCTGAAAGAGCAAGTTGATACTTGTAGTTGGGGTTGAAGCCTGAAGGTGGAATTGACTGAAAGAGCTGAGGCCTGGAGAAGAGGGAATAGGTTGAGACTTTTTGTTTGATGTGATAAAATCTTGAAGAAGCAAGTTGATACTTGCTATTGAGGAAGATAGTCTTGAAGAGTGGTTGAGGACTGATGACTGGACTGCTGTCAGAGGGTTGATTTGCTGTAAAGTTGTAGGAGTGGTTGATCTGCTTTCTTTCCTGTTTGTTTGCTTGTTGTGCAGCTGTATTGATATGACTTGTGTGATTTGCTTGATGCATTAGAATAAGTCCATATCTAGACTGATTTAATCTAGGAGCATGATTGCACTAGAGGTTGAATTGCTCCCTCTGCTTGTATTGTTACTGTATGGCTTTGCTTGTGGGTATTCGGTAGAGCCCAACTCCCTTGCCTATCTGGTGTGTTTGCTTGATAGCATGTCCTTCTTCTGTATGATTGCATTTATTATATTTTGCTTGATAGCATGTTATTTCCTCTGTATGATTGCAGTTATTCATATATGGCTTGAGGTTGAGATGAGCTTGTGGAGGCTGATGCCCCACACACATTTCCTCCCTCACTTGCATTGCATGCATTTTACAGTCATTTACCGTTTACTGTTTAAGCTGATGCTTTATCTGTTTCTGTTTATCATTGACATGATCCCCTAGGAATTTCACTTCCTTTGATAAGGAAGTGATGATTAGAACTTTAGGTTGAAACCTATGCATGATAACATCTAGGAGATCCCTATTTCAAACCTCAACCATAGGATGAATCCTTGGCATGACAACATCAGGACTTCATAGTCTCCCCGTAGTTGAGCCTGTTCTCTTCTCATCTCAAAACAAATCAAAATACAGTAATAAAGGTTAACTGACGTCGTACGTTACGAGCCTTAAGCTATCTGAGAAAGGATTGTTAGAGAGTCTCTTTTCAACAGTCTGGATGTTTAGTATGGCACCCTTTGGGTGACATGCGACGCATTCACTCTCAGGTCATAGTCTCTAGTGCGACACTAGTTGCAAACATCCATAAAAAACAGTTCTTTCGTAAAAGACAGAAAACAAACTTCAAACCTTTTTGCCCCGTGGGCCCATAAGTCAAAGGAAAGCTTTTCTAAAGAAAAGAGTGTCGTTAACTCCCAGTTCTACCGCAAACGGTAACGCCTAAGTCTCCAAGGGTCTAGCTGCGTACATCCAACTGCTGGAACTGTTTGTTAACCCTACTCGATAAAACAGATGAATCTGAATCCCCGTAATCCGTATTAACCCGAACTACGTAAGCTCTGATCTCTCATACCTGTTGAGAGTACGTAGGCACAATACTGATGTATTGGCGAGCCACCTTCCCCGTAACCTGTAGTTAGTCGAACTACGTTGACTCTGATTTCTCATTCTCTGATAAGAATACGTAGGCATAAAGTGCGACGCTTTGCCGAGTCATTTTCTTTTCTTTTTAAGCCAGCCTTGATAGGTAGATAGATAAAACCAACCCGTCAGATGAACACAAACAAGCGTGGATCCCATCGAGTAGGATGGACGTGAGGGGTGCTAGTACCTTCCCCTTGCGTAACCGACTCCCGAACCCAGACAACGGTTGCGATGACCTTGTCTTATACCTTTTCGTCAGGTTTTTCCGATCGTTTCCTTTCCCGTTCTGAGGGATAAATAACGAAAGGTGGCGACTCTTCTGTTTTGCCGGCACCTTATTTTCGCTGAAGCGACAGCTGGCGACTCTGCTGGGGACTTGATAGTTTCCTGGGATCCAACGTCCCTTATGCGAGTCAGTTTGGGGATCCAACGTCCCCTGTGAGAGTCAATCCTAGCGCTTGTATGATTACTTGTTGGGTTGTGTTTATTTATCGCATTTTACTTCTCACAGTTTATTTTCAGTATGATATGATTATTTGTGCTGTTGTGGGAGGGGCATTCTGATGAGTGAAAAGCCAGACCCAGGCTTGAGTATACCTAGCATTAGTTGTGGAAATTAGTGGGCGCGTGCTTGCTTTGCATGCACTAGTGTCTCATGAAATCCACGCTCAGACGAGGTTCTCCCGGTTGACTTCTTTTTCAAACCTTTGGGTTGAAGGGGTTGTTGGTTTGGAGGATTGTCGACTCTGAGGACCGATCATTTGGGATTCAGCCGAGTGAGGCCGCATCACGAGCTGGTGATGCCACACCTTCTGGGTATCGTATCACCCCTCTTGAATGTTTGTGACGCTGATGACCGCATAGGATGCCAAACTTGTGTCAGTTTAGGTCCATACCTGTGAGCAGGGTTGGGTGTTACAGGAAGCCTTAACCTTCAGACTACCCGGTTTTCTTGATAGTGAATCAGTTTTGTTGGTATCAGAGGTTCTCAGCATCAGATGTATGTTTGTTCTTGACAGAGCAGATTTATGGTCCTGTATCAGAGGTCCTTATTATCAGATGTTTGTTCTTGACAGAGCAGAGTGATGGTCTTGTGACAGAGGTCCTTATTATCATATGTGTGTTTGTTCTTGACAGAGCAGGTTTATGGTCCGATATCGGGGTTTTCTTATTATCAATTTTGTTCTTGATAGAGCAGTATTATGGTTTTGTTGACACAGAACCTTCACCTTCATATCTTCAACGGCACAATTGTCTTGATCTCCTGCTGCATGATTGCATTTTACATTGCCTTGCATACTCATTTGCATTTCATTAACGTGTGTCTGTGTTGCAGGTACCGTTTCCCCCGATTCAGGATTTCTTGCCTTCTATTGTGCTATCATGGGTTCTCTGAGGAAGATTGTGGCTTACAAGCTCCCCACTCCTGATGTTGCCCAGCTGACTGGTTTGATTGCTTTAGCAGATGATTCTGTGAAAGATGAATTCAGAAAGTCTTACGGTAAACTGCTCAGTTTGGTTCGTAAACCCTCTGTGTTTGAGTTGAATGGGTTGCACGCCCTGCTGCAGTTCTACGATCCTCCGTTGAGATGCTTTACTTTCCAGTATTTTATTCTTGCACCCACATTGGAGGAGTATGTTGATTTGTTAGGTGTGCCTATTGTTGCACCCTAAAATTTGCTCAACCTTAGTCACTTGGTTTATGTTTCAATATCATTAGCATTGGCATATAGAGTCATGTACATAGTCTAATCATCTGCATAGCATAGGCATAGCAAGTCATCCAACAGGGGACCAAGCACTATTCTCATCTCTATGAGCCTATCAAGAGGTTAATATTCAAATTCAAGCTCATTCAAGTCATCAGAGAAGATTTGAAAGCTGGGAAGTCAGTGGGTCAAGCCGTGCATCCATCTCCTATCTGAGGGTATCTGAGGGTCAACAAAGAAATTGTGAGCTGTGGGATGAGCATGGAGATTATGTGGAAATCATGAAAGACTTAGAAAGTCATTTGGAGAAGGAGACAAGTCATTGATATGATCACAAGTATTGCAGTTGAAGACAGTCAACTAGGGTTTCATCTGGGTCAACCCTAGGTCAACTCTAGGTCAATTGATTGATTGAAAGGCATTGAGGTCTATTGGAGAGATGTGGGGTTCATCATTTGACATGTAAAGAAGGATATGTTGCTGTGCTAAGAAGAAATCAAGAGAAATCAAGGAGAAAGGAGTTTCTAAATTAGGGTTTCTGTGTAAAATCCCCTAGTTTATGTCAAATTTCCAAGCAAGATAAGTCAAAATGAAAGCTTCAAATGGATCCTTGGCCAACATGAAACTTGTATAGGATCTCAAGACCTTTAATTTGAGTGGTGGAAGACATCAAGGAGATTTATAGAACTCAAGTTATGGTCCTTGCAAGTTACAGGTCATCTGAGGTATCTGAAATTTTGTCTGTGAAAGTGACTTGACTTCCAAGAAATTTTTACCCCTCAAGGAGATTTCAAATGAATTTCTGGTCAACATAAGAGTTGTTTCTCATTGTCTTAGCTTTCTAGAATGGTATGGTGTGCCTTCATATGATTTGTGGAACTCTACTTATGGTCTTGGCAAGCAAAGGGTATTTTGGTCATCTGAGAATTACAGGTCATTTCAAGTCTATGCCCAAAACTCATACAAGGAAGCTTCAAATGAAAAACTTCACAACATCAAACTTGCTCCAAATGACATTCTGAGTCTAGAAAAGTGACCATGAAAGATTGTAAAGACTCATAGCTCAAGGTTTCAAAATCGATGAATTTAATGAATAAAAATGACCTAAAAAATGAGATTTTTCATACTTTGGCCAAATAAAGTGAAATTATAGGTCATTTTGATTGGAAAAATCATTTTGAGAACATTGGAAAAAGTGGAATTTTGAGTTTGGTTCAATTTTTGAAAGTTATTCATGGTTACTTATAATGGAAGTTACATAACCAAAATTCAAGGGAAATAGTGCATGGGAAGCTTCTCCAAACTTCTAGGACTTTCTAATCTCATGTATATATTGTATTGAAGAGCTTCATGCATGGGTGGGTGATTCATATTGATCAAAACACAAGTTTCATACCAATTCTTCCAATTTGCAAAATCCATTCAAACTCTCTCAAATCTTTACCAATTTCCATTTTTCTTGATCTGGTCTTCATCACCATCATCCATAGATCACAATTCACACAAGAATTTGGCTGAATTGAGCAAGGATCGTGCCATACAAGTTCCATCATCCAAGGTGCAAGAAGTTGGAATCACAAGATCCAAGAAGTTTGAGTCAGAATCTTTGCATACAGAATCAAAGTTGGAGTGTGTGGATCAGTTTCAAATCACTGCAAGCATTGGATCAAGGAGTTCCATAGCTGTTTCTTCATTTTGAACCAGGTTGGTATCTCTACTCGAATTGCATGGTTTAGCTAGCATGTTAGTGATTTGTTAGCATAGAATGGTTAAGTTAGGTTAGATGATGAATTCCACAAAGTTTGGAGGGTTTTCATGAAGGTTGTTAATGGAGTGCAAGAACTGTTAAGGCTTATAACTCTTAGATTAAAGCACGATAATTGTAGGTTAATAGCTTGAAATGACCAGTGTGAGATATAGAGCATGTTAGGATAGAATTGAGCAAGCATTGGGAGATTTGATATCAGTTGTTTATGGTGGAACCTAACTGTTACACCTATCGGGTTTTATTATGGAAATGGCTTCAATCAAAACTGAGGGTACCACTGTGATCAGGGGGAAGAATAGAGCAACTTTGCTCTTTATAAGTTTTGATTTCATGGCCTGAGGAAGGAGAACGAAGAGTTTGATTATGGCTGCATGGAAGCTGGGAATTCTGCAAAACCCTAGATCATTTTGGGACGATGACCATTGACCGTTGGATGGATTCTTTTATTTGACTTTTTAATCGCATCGTGTGGTTGTTGTTTAAAGTTGAGAAACGGAGGGAAAAGACCAAGTGAAACGATGCGTTTCACTTAAAACGCCACTCTGGGCCTGGATCCAAATTCATATCCTCACCCCCCTTTTGAGAAGCCCAACCAGATAAACGTGATTCTGTTACTTTTTGCACCGCGAATTTAATGTTTTTTCTTTTATTTTTCAATTGTTTTCTGAAGCCAACTAGGCCTAGCGCCATTTGCTATACGCGCCTCCCATTTTTCTGGCCCGCATGGATTATAACTGGGCGCCCTTGCTATTCAGACCCCCTTCCCCATTTATTTCTATTTTGTGATTTTCTTTCCTTTAATATTTTTCTCATCTTTAAAAAATCATAAAAAATGAAAATAGCTTAGTTTTAATTGGTTCTTTTTTCTCTAGGTCAATAATTCTGTCTAGAAAAATATGAAAAAATAAAAATGGCATTTTATTTTGTTTTAATATTTTTTCATGCATTTTTCTTGTAAATAGCATTTTATTAAGTTTAGTTTGATACTTAAATTTGTTGGTTTTTGTTCTAATAATTCCCTTTAGCTTTAGAGCTCATTCTTTTTAGGTTGATTAGTTTAGGACTTTAACTTGAATATAGGATTTAATTCACAATTTTAGAAATTAATTTTAGGTGATTTGATTAGGTGTGAACAACATGACCAAAATTAGGGTTTAGGTGATAACACAGGTGAATCAGTTCATTTCCCTTAGGAGTTAGAAATTGAATCTTTGGGGTATGGGACTATAGGGATTAGGGGTAGTTATTAGATCCCTTAGAAAATGTTAGGATTTCCCTACTGCTATTAATACTGTCTGTATTTGCTTGACTGGTGTGGTGTGCCCTCTCTAGGGATTATGATTTGTCTGTGTGGGTATTGGGTTTGCTTGGGGATTGGGAGAGTTGAAGACTTGGGATGATGAAGCCATTGGAGATCAAGAGCTTGAAGACCAACTTCCAGAGTTGATGAGGAGATTCTTGCTAGCAGCTGTTGAGGAGTCTAGGGTTTAGGAGCTAGGCAGAGCTCTAGATTAGAAAGCTTGTTTCTCAAACATGGAATGCCTTGTCTGCATCCATCCTTTCTCTATGATTCAAAGTCTCTTTCAAATATCCACCTCCTTCCTTTGGAAGGATCAGTGAATGTATTTGAAAGATAGAACTTTTGAGGGAAAATTGTCTGTACAATGTTAACAGCTGATGAGCCACCCTTGGTAGGCAGTTTACTGTTTAACATTCACTTTTATCTTGTTGACTGATGTTCATCCTGGAGTTTGAGACTTGAAGAAAAGCCATTGCAGATGGAAGACTGATAATCAAAGCCCTTGCTTGAAGGCTGTGGAGATGGAGATTGATGCTTGCTGAAGCTTGTAGCTGTTTGATGATGGCTTGAAGACAGATGTTGATGCAGAGCTGCCGTAGCTGTTTATTTTTGCTGTTCATTTCTGATGTATTGATTGGTTTTCTGGACAGTATTGCTTGCTGTTTAACCTGTTAGGTTGAAAGTGAATTCTGTTCACTTTTGCCTGTTGTTTTCTAGGTTCGAGGTTGAGTGGGACTCCCTTGCCTCGCTTGTATTGCTGCATCCATGCATTTTACTGCTTCATTATATATATGCTATTGTTTCTGTTTCCGTCTATTCCCTTAGGATCTCTGTTTCTCTCTGTGCAAGAGAGGAACATGATAGACATTAGGTCTTAACCCATGCATGATAACATTAGGTTAGTCTAATTCCCTTCGCAACCATAGGTTAGAGTTCTGTCTCTTCTTTCTCAAAGCAAACAGAAAAATACAATAAATATTTCAAACACAATAAAAGACACTTCTTCCGTAAAAGAATGTGAACTCATCAAGACGTCATTTTTGTCCGCTCGGACCAGTAATCAGAAAAACCTTTTTCAGAAGGAGATAAAAGCAATCAAAACAGACTTGTGTCGTACGTGGCCCGAACTACGTTTGCTCTGATCTTTCATGCTGTATGAAAGTACGTAGGCATAGGATGCGATATCCTAGCGAGCAACCCTCCCCTCCTTTCCCGTAGGTAGGCGAACTACGTTGACTCTGATTTCTCGTTCCAGACGGGAATACGTAGGCATAAAGTGCGATACTTTGCCGAGTCATTTTATTTTCTTTTCAACCCTTGACCCTTAGTTTAGATAGAATAACAATCCATACCCGAAAACAAGCGTGGATCCCGTCGAGTACGACGGACGTGAGGGGTGCTAATACCTTCCCCTTGCGTAACCGACTCCCGAACCCAGGTTTTGGTTGCGATGACCATTCCTTTCCCGTCTTTGCGGTAGGTTTACTTCGAGCGTTTCCTTTCCCTCCGTTAGGATAAATAACGCACGGTGGCGACTCTTCTGTTCAGCCGGCGCCGATTTTCGCAGTAGCGACAGCTGGCGACTCTGCTGGGGATCCAACGTCCCCTGGCTGCTAAGGACTGCGATAGTTCTTATGCATTTGGGATCCAACGTCCCTTAAGAGAGTCAATCCTAACGCTTGTTTT
The DNA here is from genome assembly GCA_963859935.3 of Lathyrus sativus. Lineage (NCBI taxonomy): Eukaryota > Viridiplantae > Streptophyta > Magnoliopsida > Fabales > Fabaceae > Lathyrus > Lathyrus sativus. Next base: position 78,219,010 of record OZ012741.1, read on the forward strand.
CCCGTCGAGGATTTTGTATGGATTTATTTCTGACCTTTATGTTCGGCACTATATATTATTGTTATTATTGCTATATCGGGGTGTGACGGGTGTTCCATGATTGAGAGATAAGTCGGACCTGGGCTTGAGTGCACCTAGAATTAGAGTAGAAAGTAGTGGGCGCGTGCCAGCTTTGCTTGCATTAGTGTCTCATGAAATCTACACTCGGACGAGGTTCTTCTGGTTGGCTTCTTTTTCTACCCTTTGGGTCGAAGGGGTTGTTGGTCAGCTGAATTGTCGACTCCGGGAACCGATCATTTGGAAGTTGGCTAAGTGAGGCCTCTTCAGGATTTGATGATGCCACTCCTTCTGGGAATCGTATCATCAACCCTGAAAGTCTGTGACACCGACGACCGCATAGGATGCCATACCTTTGTCAGTTACTAGGACATCCACCTGTGAGAGGGTTTGGGGTTATGCAGGTAACTAGACCTTCAGATACCGGTTATTTCTTGATCATAGATCCTGGGTATTTATGGAGAGTTCTGAGGTCTGTCAGAGACCAGTTGGAGAGTTCTGAGGTATGTCAGAGACCAGTTGGAGATATGATTTGAGGTCTACCAGAGACCGGTGGGAGTTATGGTTTGAGGTCCGTCAGAGACCATTGTTGGTGCTTTATTTTAGGTCTATCCGAGACCAGGGTTTGAAGACTTCTAGAGAGTCTATCTGAGACTTCTTGATATGGTTCAGGCTATTCAGCTACGACATTTGGTCCCTGTTGCATGTTACTTGCATTGCATTGTTTGCATACTCATTATCATTGCATCCCATTAACGTGTGTCTGTGCTGCAGGTGCATTTGCATATCCTTCGATTCTAGTGCCCAGACTTCTGAGTATTGATTATGGCTGGTTTGAGGAAAACAGTTGCGTATAAGCTGCCCACACCTGATATTACTCCTTTGCTTGGTCTGATATCTCTTGCTGATGAGGAGGTTAGGAGAAGCTTCAGAATGAGTCATGGGAGATTACTGAGATTAGTCTACAAGCCCACTGCTGATGAGATGAATGGGTTGTACACCTTGATGCAATTCTATGACCCTGCATTGAGATGTTTTACGTTTGCTGACTTCATTCTGGGGCCTACCATTGAAGAGTATGTGGAGTTTACTGAGCTACCAGTGCAGAACCAGGTTCCGTTTGTTCACTCTGCTGCTGAGCCCAGGTTGGAGGACTTAGCTAAAGCCTTGCACATGGACGCTGCAGAACTGTTAGTGACTTCTTGGCTTGGGGTTTCAGGTTTCTCTCTTGATTTTCTGGTTGGCAAGGCTCAGGAGTATGCCAAGAGCGGATGTTGGGTGGTTTTCAATGCTATTTTGGCTCTATGCATCTATGGAATTGTGCTGTTTCCTAACTTGCCCAATTTCGTAGACTTGGACGCTTTCCATATATTTGCTGCTGGCAATCCAGTGCCAACGTTGATCGGAGACTTCTACCACTCCTTGCACTACAAGAATGAAAACAGAAGGGGAAATGTTGTTTACTGCTGTGCGCCTTTGTTGAATATGTGGTTTAAGAGCCACCTTCCCCTGAAGGGATCTTTTGTGGAGAGTGCAACCACAGCCAGCTGGTCAGAACGCCTGATGAGGCTATCTTCAGAAGACATTGAGTGGTTTGATCGAGACCTGCTGGGGTCTGAGCTCATCTTCAGTTGTTCTGGGTATCCCAATGTTCCGTTGATAGGAAGAAAGGGGTGTATCAATTACAACCCTTCTCTGTTCATTCGCCAGTTTGGATATGCGCTGAAGAACCCACCAAAGGAGGAAGAAGTACAGGAATCTCTGTACTTCACCGGCGATTTGAAGGGAGAGTTATTAGCCAAGCTGCAGCATGCCTGGATGCGTATTAACCAAAGAGGGAAACCGCTGTTAGGGAAGAATGACTGTCAGGCTTATGCACCTCACAGAGTTTGGATCCAGGAGAGAGCAAGTCAGTTGCGGATGCCATTTCCAGATGCACCAGCCCTTGTTCCTATTCCGGTAGCAGAGCCAACTACTGTTTCTAGGGAGGCCTACGAGCAAGTGGTGAAAGAAAAAGAAGCCTTGATGAAGCTCAATGAAGGGTTAGAGCAGGAGCTAGCTCAGGTACGCAGTGAGAAAAACAAGGCCGTGCATGCTTTCCAACAGCAGGTTGAGCTAGTGAACAAACTAGGGGCTGAATTGACTGAGGAGAAGAAGAAGCGTGAACGTCTGGGGAAAGAGTTCAGAATCTCCCATGACATGCTGGAATCCAAAAAGAAAGCACTTGACATCGCTCACCGAGAAATCTCTTCTTGCAATAAGACTTGGAATGCTACGCTCACCAACAATAAGAAGAGGGAAGATAAGTTGAAGCAGCAAATTTCCGACCTCGAAGAGCAGTTGAAGTCCAGCATCAAGAAGTGCGAAGAAGAAGTGATGACCCGGTATAGTCTCCAGAATGCACTGAACAAGGCCATCAAAGGCAGGGATGATGCCGTGTCTCAGAAGCGGAAGTTAGAGGATCGCTTTGGAGAAGGGGCATGGGAGGAAACTGCTGGAGACGTGCGACGTGTGCTCAAACGAAGAAACCAACTTGTTGAAAGGCTGCTTACCCGACCAGGTCACCCAGAGACCAAGAGGTTACTAGAAGAGTACCAGGCTTATGGGAGTACTTGATCACTTCATGTATTAACTTGTATGCTTTATTTGCATAGTGCTGACCATCACCAGGATTGTTGGTTGAGGTCATGCCTTTCTTTGTACTCAGTGATATTGTATTCTTGGCTCATTGGATTTCTTTGCAATATATGAGGCTTTCTGTGATTCAGCTCCGATCTTCATATTGCTAGTACTGCCACTGCACTGGCACCTTCACACTAGAATCGGGGAATGAATTTCCCTAATGCACAGACACACACACTGCATTGCATTCATATTCATGTTGCATTACAGGTAATCATTGGGTGGTATCTTATTTCCTGCTCTGTACCAGGTATTTTCAGGATTGCAGATCAGCGCCCGCACAGATATTCCACTCGCACCAACTGTCGAAGAATCATGGATCAAATGCAGAACGAGATGCAAGATATGCGCGAGAAGCTAGCTCTCTTTATGTAGACCATGAAGACTATTGCAAAAGGTCAGGAGAATTTGCAAGCTATGGTGCAGCCTCTGTTGGTCAGAAATGCTGGTCACGCTAATGAGGATCATCAGTCTGTGCGAGTCGACACTGTTCATGAGGATGGTACTCCCACACCCGTGGCTTCACCTGTAATCAATATACCTGCTGCTAATGTCAACAACGCTACCGCTGCTGGGAACGGTAACGTCGGAGTTGGGAACGAGACTGCTGTCCATAACGTTGGGCTTGGTGATGTCAACTTGGGTGATAATATGGGAGGCAACGACTTCGGTAATGCTGGATTCGGATTCAATGATCAAGGTTTCGATAATGCTGGGAAATATGGTTTCAATGCTCAAGGCTTTGGGAATGACGGTTTTGGTGTGACCAATCAGGGTTATGGAGGTTTTGGAAATGGTAATGGCGCCAGGTTAATGGCTTTTGGACCCACTGGAGTTGCTCAGGGGTACGGCAACAGAGGGCGAGGCCCGGTGATGAATCAGATTAGAGTTGGCCGCAATAATGGATATGATGGGTATGGAGCTGGAAATGGTAACTGGCAGGAAGATCAACAGGAGGACGCTTTCTCCGGCGGAGGTTTCGAAGGACCGATGGATGACTCCCAGAAGATCAGAATGCTAGAAGAGCAGATGAGGGGGGTCCTGAACCAAAGTGTTGTGGGTTTAGACATGTCAACGATGGGTCTGGTACCTGGCTTGAGGGTGCCAATCAAATTCAAAGCTCCTACGTTTGATAAGTATAAAGGGGACACTTGTCCGAAAGTGCACGTGCGGGCTTATTACAGAAAGATGGCTGCGTATTCAACTGATGAGAGAATGCTAATGCATTTCTTTCAAGATAGTTTGTCGGGCCCTTCCCTAGAGTGGTACATGGGGTTGGAGCCAACTAATATAAAGACATGGAAGCAACTGGCAGAGGCATTCGTAGCTCACTACAAGTATAACAGTGACTTGGCGCCCAATCGGGTCCAATTGACAGGGTTGTCTCATAAGAAGGGTGAGAGCTTTAAAGAATACGCGCAAATATGGCGCGACATGGATGCCAGGGTCCGTCCTCCTTTAGAAGACAAGGAAATGAATGACATGTTCATCGGAACATTCACAGGCATGTTTTATGACAAGTTGTTTCACACATCTTTGGCCAGTTTCTTAGACTTAATTCTGATGGGGGAAAAGATCGAAAATAACATTAAGCAGGGCAGATTCCAGGCTGAGGAGTCAAATGCATCTGGCAGTAATAGGAAGGCTTTTGGTGGGCGCCGTCAGGGCGAGGCAAGCGCCGTGTTTGGAGGCCGAGGTCGAGGTCGAGGTAGAGGTCGAAATCAGTATCATCAGCCGCAGCAGGTGGCGAGTGTTACTATTCCTTATCAACAACAACCATTTCAACAACAACCATTTCAGCAACAGCCAATGCAACAACAACAGCAGCAGCAGCAGCCACAGCAGGGGGCACAACCTGCTCAACGTAGATTCCAGGGTGGTAAACCAAGGAGAATGTTTGAAAAGCCTCCCTCAACCTATGCAGATTTGTTACAGACGTTGTTAGGACTGAACTTGGTAGAGAAGAGAACTCTGGCACCAATAACGGGAACTCCTCCGTATGGCTATGATACAAGCAGGCATTGTGAGTTCCACTTTGGGGCTCCGGGCCACGATGTAGAGGGTTGCCATGCTTTTAAGCATGTTGTGCAGGATCTTTTGGACAATAAGGCTATCAATTTCGGAACGGAAGGTCCGAATATAGTGCAGAAGCCCATGCCCAATCATGGGGCAAACGCCATTCTGACTGAGGAAGGTTTGAATTTGATTACGAGAGTGGATGATTTAAAGACGTCGCTGAGCGAGATAAAAAGCAGATTATTACAAGGGGGTGTCTATCCGGGTTGTGACGAGTACTGCTTAGAATGCTGGACCCTAGCTGGGGGGTGTGATGATTTGAAGAAAGGCATTCAGACTTTAATTGATGGAGGCACATTGCAGTTTGACCGAGCAGCAATTGAAGAGCCTGCAGGGGCAGTAGCAGATAATCAGAGTGATGTGGCCACTGTAACGATTCCTCGGAAGACAATCACTATAACAGCACCGGTTCAGCGACCGCCGATCACTATCACTAAGGCCGAACCAATCCCGTACGAAAGCACAAAGGCAGTCCCATGGTCATATGGGTTGGAAGTATATTGTGACGGAATAAAGATCGATGTTAATAAGCAGCCAGCCGAGACTGTAGATCATGTTGTTGGTACCGGAGGTATGACAAGGAGTGGTAGGATCTTTATATCGCCTGAAGTAGAGGCCGAAAGGCTGGCGAAAGGAAAGGGAAGGATGGTTGAGGATGTCCTAGTGCAGGCAAGCGAAAAAGCATCGGCATCGAAAGAGGTAGAAGATTTCATGCGCTTGATTCGAAAAAGTGATTATAAGATTGTGGAGCATCTGCAACAGACGCCTTCAAAGATATCTATCCTGTCATTGCTATTGTGTTCTGAAGCTCACAGAAATGCTTTGTTGAAAGTCCTGGATACTTCCTTCGTACCCCAAGACGTCTCCGTGAATCAGCTGGAAGGAGTGTTGGCACATGTAAATGCAGGCCACAGCTTGGGCTTTACTGACTTTGACCTGACCCCGAAAGGGAGAGATCACAATATGGCGCTGCACGTATCTGTCGAGTGTAGAGGATCAGTCATGTCGCATGTATTGGTCGACACCGGATCGTCTTTGAACGTGCTGCCCAAGAAAGCGATGATGAAGCTAGATGTCAGAGGAATCCTGTGCACGCCCAGTGACTTGGTAGTCAGAGCGTTTGATGGCACGCGGCGAACAGTTTTCGGATCAATAACGTTGCCTCTACAGGTGGGGCCGGAGGTGTTTGCCACTGAATTTTATATCATGGACATCCAGCCCGCATATAGTTGCCTGCTCGGACGACCCTGGATTCATGGGGCTGGGGCAGTCACGTCTACCCTGCATCAAAAATTGAAATATACGGTCGGAGACAGCGTGGTCACCGTATGCGGAGAAAAGGACATCCTGGTCAGCCATCTGTCGTCATTTAAATATGTGGAGGTCGATGGAGAGATTCACGAAACACCCTGCCAGGCATTTGAAGGGTTGCGTATCAAGGACAAAGGTCCCGGGCCGAGCAAAGCGCCGGAGATAGCCGTTTCGTCATATAAAGAAGCTCAAGCTCTGGTAGAGGCAGGAGAAGCAAAGGGCTGGGGCAAAGTGCTGGACATTCCTGTGAAGATGGACCGGTTCGGGCTAGGATACCAACCGTCGTCGTCAACACCTACTGTGGGAGCCCCCCGTTTCAGAGGGCCAATAACCATCTCTGCTAGTGGAGTATGTCATGAGACCATCAATGCTGCTTCGGAGTCTGACGAAGGAGACAGCGACTGTGATATGGATGCCTGGATTCAGCCAAGCACGCCAGGACAGGGACTGTGCAACTGGTCTATTCAGGAGCTTGTTCCTGTGACTCTTAAACAGTAATGCTTTGTTTTATTAATTGTTGAACAATCTGGTGTCTTGCCCGGGGCATCAGGATTTGCTTAGGGATGTGCTGTTATGAACATTGTGTGTTTATCATTAAATAAATGGTGTTTTTCATGTGCAAATATTGCGATCTCTGTTTTTCCTGTTTTGTATTTTTCAATAAAATGGCAACGTGGTTATTCGCTTTATACGCATTTTGAAGCATTTAACCATTCTTTTGCAGGATAACATTTTCAGATGACATCCTTGAACCACCTATGACTCGTCCCGAGTTTGAGCACCCGGTATTTCAGGCCGAAGAAGAGGTTGTCAAAGATAGTGACGTTCCTGAAGAACTGTCTTGGTTGGTGAAGCAAGAGGAAAGAGTCATTCTGCCTCACGAAGAGGTCATCGAAATCATTAATTTGGGGTCGGAAGGGGTTGAGAAGAATATTCGTATCGGAGCCGCGCTGCAGAGCGATATCAAGCGAAGACTGGTTGAAATGCTCAGAGAGTTTAGTGATGTATTCGCTTGGTCGTATGAAGACATGCCAGGGCTCGATACAGATATGGTTGTGCACCGTCTGCCATTGAAAGAAGAATTCCCGCCGGTCAAACAAAAGCTTCGCAGAACTAGACCAGATATGGCAGTGAAGATCAAAGAAGAGGTTCAAAAACAGTGGGATGCTGGTTTCCTAGCTGTGACAAAATATCCCTCATGGGTTGCTAACATCGTACCGGTGCCAAAGAAAGATGGCAAGGTTCGAATGTGTGTGGATTATAGGGATTTGAATAAAGCGAGCCCAAAAGACGATTTTCCACTTCCTCATATTGACGTGCTAGTTGATAATACTGCTCAATACTCCGTATTCTCCTTCATGGATGGTTTCTCAGGCTATAATCAGATTAAAATGGCGCCAGAGGACATGGAGAAGACTACTTTCATAACGCCTTAGGGAACATTTTGTTATAAAGTGATGCCCTTTGGTTTGAAGAATGCTGGGGCAACATATCAGCGTGCGATGACGACTCTTTTCCATGATATGATGCATAAAGAGATCGAAGTTTATGTTGACGATATGATTGCCAAATCCCAGACGGAGGAAGAGCATCTGGTAAATCTGCTGAAGTTATTTAAAAGGCTTAGGAAGTTCAGGCTGAGACTGAACCCTAATAAATGCACCTTCGGGGTGAGATCGGGTAAACTGCTGGGGTTTATCGTAAGCGAAAGAGGAATAGAGGTCGATCCTGCTAAAATAAAAGCAATTCAAGAAATGCTGACGCCTAAAACAGAGAAAGAGGTGCGCGGGTTTTTAGGGAGGTTGAACTACATTGCCCGGTTCATATCTCACCTAACAGCCACGTGTGAACCATTGTTCAAGCTATTGAAAAAAGATCAAGCTGTAATGTGGAACGAAAATTGTCAAAAGGCGTTCGATAAAATAAAGCAGTATTTGCAGGAGCCTCCTATTTTGATACCCCCGGTGGCAGGGAGACCCTTGATTATGTATTTGACAGTTCTTGAGGGAAGCATGGGTTGTGTTCTCGGTCAACACGACGAGACAGGAAGAAAAGAGCATGCAATTTATTACTTGAGTAAGAAATTTACAGATTGTGAATCTCGATACTCAATGCTTGAGAAAATTTGTTGCGCGCTAGCCTGGGCCGCCAAGCGTTTGAGGCAATACATGCTGAATCATACAACTATGCTCATCTCGAAGATGGATCCTATCAAATATGTATTCGAAAAGCAGGCGTTATCAGGGAGAATTGCCCGTTGGCAGATGGTCTTGACTGAATATGACATCCAATACGTCTCGCAAAAGGCTATAAAGGGGAGTGTACTGTCTGAGTATCTGGCGGAGCAGCCTATTGAAGAGTACCAATCGATGAGGTTTGATTTTCCTGACGAGGATATCATGTACCTAAAGATGAAAGATTGTGAAGAACCGTTGCCAGACGAAGGACCAGAGTTGGGTTCCAAATGGAAGATGATATTTGACGGAGCTGTGAACGCTTACGGTAGCGGAATAGGGGCAATCATCACTACTCCACACGGGTCGCACATCCCGTTTACTGCTCGATTGACCTTTGCAGTTACCAATAATGAGGCCGAATACGAAGCTTGTATCATGGGGCTTGAAGAAGCCATTGATTTGCGAATCAAGAATCTGGACGTATACGGAGACTCAGCTCTAGTGGTGAATCAGATAAAAGGGGAATGGGAGACACGTCAGCCCAACTTGATACATTACGTGAATTATGCAAGGAGATTATTGCCTTTCTTCGACAAGGTTGAATTGCATCATGTACCGCGGGCATAAAATCAGATGGCTGACGCCCTGGCCACTTTGTCTTCCATGTACAAAGTCAACTTCTGGAATGAAGCTCCCAGAATCATTATCTCTCGACTTGACAGACCAGCCTTTGTGTTTGCTATTGATGAAGCATATGACGACAAACCATGGTATTTTGATATCCTTAATTTCCTGAAGAACAAAGAGTATCCGGCTGGGGCATCCAGTCAAGATCAGAGAACTCTCAGGAGATTAGCGGGCAATTTCTATTTGAATCCGGATGGTGTCTTGTACAGAAGAAACCACGACTTGGTGCTGTTGCGTTGCGTAGATGAAAGAGAGGCAAAGCTGCTCATGGAGGAGGTACATGAAGGTACATTTGGTACGCATGCTGGTGGGCATGCTATGACGAGAAAGCTGCTGCGGGCAGGTTATTTTTGGCTGACCATGGAAACGGATTGTTTCAAATTTGCGAGGAAGTGCCACAAGTGCCAAATCCATGCTGATAAGATCCATGTGCCTCTGATTCCTCTGAATGTGATGTCGTCGCCATGGCTATTCTCGATGTGGGGAATCGATATGATTGGAAAGATCGAGCCGACAGCTTCTAATGGGCACCGGTTCATTCTAGTAGCAATCGATTATTTCACCAAGTGGGTGGAAGCGGCGTCTTACACAAATTTAACGAAGCAAGTGGTGGCTAGGTTCATCAAGAGAGATATAATTTGCAGATATGGGATCCCCGAGCGGATAATCACGGACAACGGTTCAAACCTGAACAACAAAATGATGAAGGAGCTCTGTCAGAATTTCAAGATCGAACATCACAATTCCTCCCCTTACCGACCTAAGATGAATGGCGCTGTCGAAGCGGCCAATAAGAATATCAAGAAGATCGTTCAAAAGATGGTGGTGACCTATAAGGATTGGCATGAGATGCTACCTTTTGCTTTGCACGGTTATCGTACGACGGTACGCACATCAACCGGGGCAACCCCGTTCTCGTTGGTATACGGAATGGAAGCAGTATTACCGTTGGAAGTTGAGATCCCTTCTCTGAGGGTATTGCGAGATGTTCAGCTAGATGAGGCAGAATGGGTGAAAGACAGGTTGAACCAACTGAGTTTGATGGATGAGAAGAGGCTAGCTTCTCTAGCATACAGTCGTTTGTACCAGAGCCGAATGAAGAAAGCATATGATAAGAAGATACATCCGCGAAGCTTTCAGACGGGCGACCTTGTGCTGAAAAGGATTCTCCCGCCGCAGGCAGATCACAGGGGCAAGTGGACCCCCAACTACGAAGGGCCATACGTTGTCAGAAAAGTCTTTTCAGGAGGAGCTTTGTTGTTGTCTACTATGGACGGTGAAGACTTCACGTCGCCTGTGAATTCGGACGCAGTTAAAAAATACTTTGCTTAAAATTGACCCGCTGGACAGAAAAAAGAGAGTCCAGGCAAAAATGGGGCATCCTGGCGAACCAAAAACAGAATGAAAGGTTCGGGCAAAAGTTAGGGATAAATTGAAAAAAATGTACACCCGCAAAGTTGAAAACCTACACTGGGCGGCTTCGACAAAAAAGGGTATCCCGGTGAACTGAAAACCCGTAAAGGGCGGTTCACGCAAAAGTTAGGGATTTGAAAAGCAAATGACTGCGGTCCAGATTTGATATTACAGTGAGCATCAGTGCGGGAGAATACGCTCGAGGGGTCGATTATCGGATACAATCTCTTCGGAAGTGTGGATACCGGGAAAGCATTAGAGTCGGACGAGTCATGGAAGGATCAGTTCGTGGTGTTCATCTGCATCCCGTTGCCGACATGTGTACAAATTTAACTTGTCAATATATTTATGCTTCTTGTGCATACTTGTATATTTGCTTTGCGTAGCTTCCTCTTTTCAGGAGTTACATCCCGTGTACAAAACTCCGCCCATTCAGGGGCCCAATCAATAAAATATGCTATTCAGTACTTGATGTTATCTCTTTACCGTTTTGTGCATGATAAACGCCTAGGTTTGATGGAACTAGCATGTGCATAACGTCGTTGGCCCTTGCCAACAATTGCTAAAACTTTGAATTAACTGAAAATAATGTCACTAACCTGAATAGATTTGGTTGCATAGGCTTGTCTTGTCTTGTTTGTGTTGCTGCAGGTTTCATAGCCGTACGAGGAAGATGATCAAAAGATTGCAGTAAGGAAGACTCGATCCCCACGCAGGTCGTGTTTCCGAGGCAAAGAAGAATCGAATTCCCCAGCTAGTCGTAGCTTATCCAAAGGACTTTCTCCAGCAAAGTCGTTTACCCTCAGCAGGGTTTGGCGATTCCACGATTATAAGGTTGTATTCAGACAGTGCATCTCAAGCAGAGTGGTTTAGCCGCAGAAGATTAATATTGGTGAGCTGTATTCAGGCAGTTTACCTTTCCCCGCAGGGTCATTTACTCTCCCCTAGCGGAGTCAATTGGTTTCCCCAAGAGAATCATCCCATCCCCAATGGAATTCTCTTTTCAGCAAGTATTTTCATTCCTCCCAGTGGAACTCGAAGATCAAGGCCTTCCCGGGCAGAGTTGGTGTGGGTCCGGACATTTATTCTGTCAGAATACCGTGTGATATCCGTTTACTTTCCAGCAAAGGTTCAATCATAACGGGCGCATCTGCTATTCTCCAGCAGAGTTATATTCTCCAGCAGGGTGTTACTTCAATGAGGTGCTCAGTTTGAGTGTCCCATTTCCCAGCTGAGTCGACTTTACTCTTCCAGCATTTATTTTGTTGGAATAATTCTGTAGCACCTGGCTATCCCCAGCGGAGTTGGCATTGTTTTCAGCATTTATTTTGCTGGAGCAGCTCCTGTATATCAGCAGTTCAAGTCTGCATTGGCATCGGCATATAGTGTCATACTTGCATCCACCAAATAGAAGCGTAGCATTTCTATGTCGAATGGAGCATTGCATCGTTAAACATACGCATTTTTGAAACACAAACTAGGTTGGCTAACCGTTGGTTTCAAGTATTGTTTCTCTTGCAGGTAGAGAGAGCTCTTGCTCAGATGAATCACCAAACATTCGAGGTCTCGACGTGAGACATTCAATGAAGTGTCAGCTTTGGCATTATTCCCCACAGAGTTATCATGATGAAGTTTTCTTTGTGAATTTCTCGTGCTTTCCCCGCCAGAAGGAGTAGGCAGAATTTCTCATCATTCCCAAGCAGAGTTGTTTGCCATCAAAGGGTTTCCCGAACCAGAATCTCAGAGGCCACCGCCGGTTATCTGAACAGGCGTCCGGTAGTTTGGTTTCCAAATATCCCCAGTAGAGTCTGCCTCAAGGTTGTTGTAACGTCAGTGATAAGAAGTTTGTGGACCAATGGAAGGATGAGTCCTGATGTGGACAATTTTATTGACAGGTTTTCTTCGTGCTAGAAAAGTGGGAGTCCTGACGTGGACATTTCTTCCAGTTTGACGATATGTGTTAGTCCTAACGTGGACGGATTTGATTTCTTGGTATTGATCGAAGGTGAAGTCCTGACGTGGACAAAGTTGGTTACTCTTTGTGTTGGTGTCCTGACGTGGACCATTTGTTTCCAGCAGATAGCTTTATTCGTAATGGTGAAATGTGCGTCCTGACGTGGACTAGGTTGTAGTTCTTTGTGATGACAAGATACGAAAGTCCTGACGTGGACGAATTTACCCTTCTTCGTGTTGTTGGCAAAGTGTGTGTCCTGACGCGGACGATTTTTCTTTCCCCAGCAAGTAGAAGACGCGCAAGTCCTGACGTGGACAGGGTCTATTACTTCAGCAGGTTGAGATGTGAGTCCTGACGTGGACAAGTTTTTATTTCCTCAGCGAGTCAAAAGGTGGGTCTTGACGTGGACGATGTATTCCTGACGAGGAAAGATCGCATTCCTTACGTGGAAAGAGTGGAGTCCTTACGTGGACAGGTTGATACAGTATTCCTTACGTGGAAAGGTACGGTTGCCTTACGTGGAAAAAATGTGAGTCCTTACGTGGACGAATCTGAATTGGTTTCCTTACGTGGAAAAGACGATGTATTCCTAACGTGGAAAGATTTTATTCCTAACGTGGAAGAATTTAGTCCTGACGTGGACAGATACAAAAGAGCTTATTCCTTACGTGGAAAGTTTAGTCCTGACGTGGACAGATTTAGAAGAGAAGTTGGTTTCCTTACGTGGAAAGTTTAGTCCTGACGTGGACAGATTGAGAAGAGAAGTTGGTTTCCTTACGTGGAAAGTTTAGTCCTGACGTGGACAGATTTAGAAGAGAAGTTGGTTTCCTTACATGGAAAGAGATGATTCCTTACGTGGAAAGAAAGATTGATTCCTTACGTGGAAGAGCGATGTATTCCTAACGTGGAAGAATTTAGTCCTGACGCGGACGGACGCAGAAGAGATGATTCCTTACGTGGACGATGTTATTCCTAACGTGGAAGAGTTTAGTCCTAACGTGGACGATTTATTTCTGATGAGAGGCAGACGAGCCATCCCCAGTGAAGTTGTCGAGATTTTTCCTAACGTGGACGAGTTTAGTTAAGAGTTCTTTGTGTTGACGACACAGGCTTCCTAACATGGACAAGCAAAATTTTATTCTTGCATTGAGAGAAGCTTTTCAGGCTGACGAAAATAATCCCTAAGCAGTGGTGCAGTTCATTTTTGCGGTTGGCAAATTTCCGGGTTCTTAGTATTCAACCGTCTCGTACCGCGAATGTTTGAAGGTCGTTCGCTCTTCACCCAACCGGGTCCAAGTCGCTTGAATAGGGGCAGCTGTTGCACCCTAAAATTTGCTCAACCTTAGTCACTTGGTTTATGTTTCAATATCATTAGCATTGGCATATAGAGTCATGTACATAGTCTAATCATCTGCATAGCATAGGCATAACAAGTCATCCAACAGGGGACCAAGCACTATTCTCATCTCTATGAGCCTATCAAGAGGTTAATATTCAAATTCAAGCTCATTCAAGTCATCAGAGAAGATTTGAAAGCTGGGAAGTCAGTGGGTCAAGCAGTGCATCCATCTCCTATCTGAGGGTATCTGAGGATCAACAAAGAAATTGTGAGCTGTGGGCTGAGCATGGAGATTATGTGGACATCATGAAAGACTTAGAAAGTCATTTGGAGAAGGAGACAAGTCATTGATATGATCACAAGTATTGCAGTTGAAGACAGTCAACTAGGGTTTCATCTGGGTCAACCCTAGGTCAACTCTAGGTCAATTGATTGATTAAAAGACATTGAGGTCTATTGGAGAGATGTGGGGTTCATCATTTGACATGTAAAGAAGGATATGTTGCTGTGCTAAGAAGAAATCAAGAGAAATCAAGGAGAAGAGGAGTTTCTAAATTAGGGTTTCTGTGTAAAATCCCCTAGTTTAGGTCAAATTTCCAAGCAAGATAAGTAAAAATGCAAGCTTCAAATGGATCCTTGGCCAACATGAAACTTGTAGAGGATCTCAAGACCTTTAATTTGAGTTGTGGAAGACATCAAGGAGATTTATAGAACTCAAGTTATGGTCCTTGCAAGTTATAGGTCATCTGAGGTATCTGAAATTTTGTCTGTGAAAGTGACTTGACTTCCAAGCAATTTTTACCCCTCAAGGAGATTTCAAATGAATTTCTGGTCAACATAAGAGTTGTTCCTAATTGTCTTAGCTTTCTAGAATGGTATGGTTTGCCTTCATATGATTTTTGGAACTCTACTTATGGTCTTGGCAAGCAAAGGGTATTTTGGTCATCTGAGAATTACAGGTCATTTCAAGTCTATGCCCAAAACTCATACAAGGAAGCTTCAAATGAAAAACTTCACAACATCAAACTTGCTCAAAATGACATTCTGAGTCTAGAAAAGTGACCATGAAAGATTGGAAAGACTCATAGCTCAAGGTTTCAAAATTGATGAATTTAATGAATAAAAATGACCTAAAAAATGAGATTTTCCATACTTTGGCCAAATAAAGTGAAATTATAGGTCATTTTGATTGGAAAAATCATTTGGAGAACATTGGCAAAAGTGGAATTTTGAGTTTGGTTCAATTTTTGAAAGTTATTCATGGTTACTTATAATGGAAGTTACATAACCAAAATTCAAGGGAAATAGTGCATGGGAAGCTTCTCCAAACTTCTAGGACTTTCTAATCTCATGTATATATTGTATTGAAGAGCTTCATGCATGGGTGGGTGATTCATATTGATCAAAACACAAGTTTCATACCAATTCTTCCAATTTGCAAAATCCATTCAAACTCTCTCAAATCTTTACCAATTTCCATTTTTCTTGATCTGGTCTTCATCACCATCATCCATAGATCACAATTCACACAAGAATTTGGCTGAATTGAGCAAGGATCGTGCCATACAAGTTCCATCATCCAAGGTGCAAGAAGTTGGAATCACAAGATCCAAGAAGTTTGAGTCAGAATCTTTGCATACAGAATCAAAGTTGGAGTGTGTGGATCAGTTTCAAATCACTGCATGCATTGGATCAAGGAGTTCCATAGATGTTTCTTCATTTTGAACCAGGTTGGTATCTCTACTCGAATTGCATGGTTTAGCTAGCATGTTAGTGATTTGTTAGCATAGAATGGTTAAGTTAGGTTAGATGATGAATTCCACAAAGTTTGGAGGGTTTTCATGAAGGTTGTTAATGGAGTGCAAGAACTGTTAAGGCTTATAACTCTTAGATTAAAGCACGATAATTGTAGGTTAATAGCTTGAAATGATCAGTGTGAGATATAGAGCATGTTAGGATAGAATTGAGCAAGCATTGGGAGATTTGATATCAGTTGTTTATGGTGGAACCTAACTGTTACACCTATCGGGTTTTATTATGGAAATGGCTTCAATCAAAACTGAGGGTACCACTGTGATCAGGGGGAAGAATAGAGCAACTTTGCTCTTTATAAGTTTTGATTTCATGGCCTGAGGAAGGAGAACGAAGAGCTTGATTATGGCTGCATGGAAGCTGGGAATTCTGCAAAACCCTAGATCATTTTGGGACGATGACCATTGACCGTTGGATGGATTCTTTTATTTGACTTTTTAATCGCATCGTGTGGTTGTTGTTTAAAGTTGAGAAACGGAGGGAAAAGACCAAGTGAAACGATGCGTTTCACTTAAAACGCCACTCTGGGCCTGGATCCAAATTCATATCCTCACCCCCCTTTTGAGAAGCCCAACCAGATAAACGTGATTCTGTTACTTTTTGCACCGCGAATTTAATGTTTTTTCTTTTATTTTTCAATTGTTTTCTGAAGCCAACTAGGCCTAGCGCCATTTGCTATACGCGCCTCCCATTTTTCTGGCCCGCATGGATTATAACTGGGCGCCCTTGCTATTCAGACCCCCTTCCCCATTTATTTCTATTTTGTGATTTTCTTTCCTTTAATATTTTTCTCATCTTTAAAAAATCATAAAAAATGAAAATAGCTTAGTTTTAATTGGTTCTTTTTTCTCTAGGTCAATAATTCTGTCTAGAAAAATATGAAAAAATAAAAATGGCATTTTATTTTGTTTTAATATTTTTTCATGCATTTTTCTTGTAAATAGCATTTTATTAAGTTTAGTTTGATACTTAAATTTGTTGGTTTTTGTTCTAATAATTCCCTTTAGCTTTAGAGCTCATTCTTTTTAGGTTGATTAGTTTAGGACTTTAACTTGAATATAGGATTTAATTCACAATTTTAGAAATTAATTTTAGGTGATTTGATTAGGTGTGAACAACATGACCAAAATTAGGGTTTAGGTGATAACACAGGTGAATCAGTTCATTTCCCTTAGGAGTTAGAAATTGAATCTTTGGGGTATGGGACTATAGGGATTAGGGGTAGTTATTAGATCCCTTAGAAAATGTTAGGATTTCCCTACTGCTATTAATACTGTCTGTATTTGCTTGACTGGTGTGGTGTGCCCTCTCTAGGGATTATGATTTGTCTGTGTGGGTATTGGGTTTGCTTGGGGATTGGGAGAGTTAAAGACTTGGGATGATGAAGCCATTGGAGATCAAGAGCTTGAAGACCAACTTCCAGAGTTGATGAGGAGATTCTTGCTAGCAGCTGTTGAGGAGTCTAGGGTTTAGGAGCTAGGCAGAGCTCTAGATTAGAAAGCTTGTTTCTCAAACATGGAATGCCTTGTCTGCATCCATCCTTTCTCTATGATTCAAAGTCTCTTTCAAATATCCACCTCCTTCCTTTGGAAGGATCAGTGAATGTATTTGAAAGATAGAACTTTTGAGGGAAAATTGTCTGTACAATGTTAACAGCTGATGAGCCACCCTTGGTAGGCAGTTTACTGTTTAACATTCACTTTTATCTTGTTGACTGATGTTCATCCTGGAGTTTGAGACTTGAAGAAAAGCCATTGCAGATGGAAGACTGATAATCAAAGCCCTTGCTTGAAGGCTGTGGAGATGGAGATTGATGCTTGCTGAAGCTTGTAGCTGTTTGATGATGGCTTGAAGACAGATGTTGATGCAGAGCTGCCGTAGCTGTTTATTTTTGCTGTTCATTTCTGATGTATTGATTGGTTTTCTGGACTGTATTGCTTGCTGTTTAACCTGTTAGGTTGAAAGTGAATTCTGTTCACTTTTGCTTGTTGTTTTCTAGGTTCGAGGTTGAGTGGGACTCCCTTGCCTCGCTTGTATTGCTGCATCCATGCATTTTACTGCTTCATTATATATATGCTATTGTTTCTGTTTCCGTCTATTCCCTTAGGATCTCTGTTTCTCTCTGTGCAAGAGAGGAACATGATAGACATTAGGTCTTAACCCATGCATGATAACATTAGGTTAGTCTAATTCCCTTCACAACCATAGGTTAGAGTTCTGTCTCTTCTTTCTCAAAGCAAACAGAAAAATACAATAAATATTTCAAACACAATAAAAGACACTTCTTCCGTAAAAGAATGTGAATCATCAAGACGTCATTTTTGTCCGCTCGGACCAGTAATCAGAAAAACCTTTTTTAGAAGGAGATAAAAGCAATCAAAACAGACTTATGTCGTACGTGGCCCGAACTACGTTTGCTCTGATCTTTCATGCTGTATGAAAGTACGTAGGCATAGGATGCGATATCCTAGCGAGCAACCTTCCCCTCCTTTCCCGTAGGTAGGCGAACTACGTTGACTCTGATTTCTCATTCCAGACGGGAATACGTAGGCATAAAGTGCGATACTTTGCCGAGTCATTTTATTTTCTTTTCAACCCTTGACCCTTAGTTTAGATAGAATAACAATCCATACCCGAAAACAAGCATGGATCCCGTCGAGTACGACGGACGTGAGGGGTGCTAATACCTTCCCCTTACGTAACCGACTCCCGAACCCAGGTTTTGGTTGCGATGACCATTCCTTTCCCGTCTTTGCGGTAGGTTTACTTCGAGCGTTTCCTTTCCCTCCGTTGGGATAAATAACGCATGGTGGCGACTCTTCTGTTCAGCCGGCGCCGATTTTCGCAGTAGCGATACCTATCAAGAGCCAGATGCCCTTTTGTTTTGATCGTTGTTGTATGCTGACCATCACCAGGCTTGTTGGTTGAGGTCGTGCCTTTGATTCAACTTGTACTCAGTGACGTTGTGTATCACCTTGATGGGCTTTCTTTATATATATGAGATGTTATTTCCATGACTGGACTCGGACTTCTTATTATCAGCACTGGCACTCAGGCACTAAGATCGGGGGAAACCTCCCCCAACGCACAGACACACGTTTGCATTTGCATGAAGCATTTGCATAACAAGCACTTTGTTGTTTTTTCTAACCCTTTTGTGCATACATGTTGTTTCAGGTTGTCCCAAGATTGATCAAAGACCAATCCACCGCTATCCGACCAGATGAAATCAAACCAGAATTATGGAGCAAGTGCAGACTGACGTTCAAGAACTCCGAGAGAGGATGGACCGCTTCATGGAGCTCATGCAAGTGGTTGCCAACGGCCAGGACCAGCTCAGAACATTGGTCCAGCCTCTGATTTCAAGGGTTGACAACAATGGTGTACTCCATGGTGGGACTGTCCCAACCCCTCCACCAGTTGAAACTCCTCAGAATGGCATCCCCGTGACCGGGGGGAATGGCAGTGCCAATGGCAATGTGATAGCTAACATGGGACTCAATGGTAATACGACGGGCGTCGGTAATGGGAATTTTGAAGCTAACGTCAATGTTGGGCAGGGCAACGGCAATGCGGGTGTTGGAAATCTGTTCGGGCCTCAGCCATGGTTAGAAGACCGTCAAGACGATGTGTTCTCACAGAGAGGTGCTGAAGGGGAGCAGACTGCTGAAGCACGGCTAAGGTTCAAGGCACTCGAGGATAAGATGAGGAATATCGAGAACCAGAACACCCTGGGTGTTGATATGTCCATGTTGGGACTAATTGTTGATTTCAAGGTGCCTCCCAAGTTCAAGGTACCTGACTTTGAAAAGTACAAGGGCACCACTTGCCCCCGCGTCCATCTGAGATCATATTACAGAAAAATTTCCGCTCATTCTAAGGACGAGAAGGTGCTGATGCACTTCTTTCAAGACAGCCTGTCTGGGCCATCCCTCGAATGGTACATGAGTCTAGAACCTGCCAGTGTGCGCACATGGAAGGAACTTGCTGAAGCATTCGTGCACCACTACCAATATAACAGTGACTTGGCTCCGAACCGAGTCCAACTGCAGAATCTGTCGCAAAGGAACAACGAAGGGTTCAAGGAATACGCCCAGCGGTGGCGTGAGTTGGCAGCTAGGGTTCAGCCGCCGATGGTTGAACGCGAGCTTGTGGAAATGTTCGTAGCTACCCTCCCAGGGGTTTATTAGGAGAAATTGGTCAGTATTATGTTTGGAAGCTTCTCAGATCTCATTATCACGGACGAGCACATTGAAAATGGGATCAAACTGGGGAAAATTCAAGGTGATCTGTCCTCAGCTGGAGGAGGAAAGAAACCCTATGGTGGCAAAAGGAGGGAAGGAGAAACGAGCGTTGTGTCCAACGCTCGAAGGAAAGGCAAGGGCCCTCACCAGCAGGTGGCCAGCATAACTATCCCGACAATTCAACAGCCACAGCAGCAGCAGCCGAATCAACAAGGGTACAGAAAGTATCAGAACAGGGCACCTCTGTCGAGCCGTCACCTCGAGACACCGCCCATGTCCTATGCTCAACTATTACAGACTTTGCTTCAGTTACAGCTGATCCAGAAGAGAACCTTGGCTCCCTTAACAGGGGCACCTCCGCCAGGTTATGACGCGAATGCGACTTGTGAGTTTCACTCAGGGGTGTCGCTACTGCGAAAAATCGGCGTCGGCTGAACAGAAGAGTCGCCACCGTGCGTTATTTATCCCAACGGAGGGAAAGGAAACGCTCGAGGTAAACCTACCGCAAAACGGGGAAAGGAATGGTCATCGCAACCAAAACCTGGATTCGGGAGTCGGTTACGCAAGGGGAAGGTATTAGCACCCCTCACGTCCGTCGTACTCGACGGGATCCACGCTTGTTTTCGGGTATGGATTGTTATTCTATCTATTCTACAGGTTAAGGGTTAGAAAAGAAAATAAAATGACTCGGCAAAGTATCGCACTTTATGCCTACGTATTCCCGTCTGGAACGAGAAATCAGAGTCAACGTAGTTCGCCTACCTACGGGAAAGGAGGGGAAGGTTGCTCGCTAGGATATCGCATCCTATGCCTACGTACTTTCATACAGCATGAAAGATCAGAGCAAACGTAGTTCGGGCCACGTAAGACACAAGTCTGTCTTGATTGTTTTTATTCCTTCTGAAAAAGGGTTTTCCTGATTACCGGTCCAAGCGGACAAAAATGACGTTTTGGTGAGTTCACATTCTTTTACGGAAGAAGTGTCTTTTATTGTGTTTGAAATATTTATTGTGTTTTTCTGTTTGTTTTGAGAAAGAAGAGACAGAACTCTATCCTATGGTTGCGAAGGGAATCAAACTGACCTAATGTTATCATGCATGGGTTAAGACCTAGTGTCTATCATGCTCCTCTCTTGCACAGAGAGAAACAGAGATCCTAAGGGAATGGACGGAAACAGAAACAATAGCAGATATATAATAAAGCAGTAAAATGCATGGATGCAACAATACAAGCGAGGCAAGGGAGTCCCACTCAACCTCGAACCTAGAAAACAACAGGCAAAAGTGAACAAAATTCACTTTCAACCTAACAGGTTAAACAGCAAACAATACAGTCAGGGAAAACCAAACAATACATCAGAAATAAACAGCTAAAAATAAACAGCCACAACAGCTCTCCTCAACATCTGTCTTCAAGTCATCTCCAAACAGCTACAAGCTTCAAGCAAGCCTCAGTCTTCATCTTCACAGCCTTCAAGCAAGGTCTTTGTCATCAGCCTTCCATCTGCAATGACTTTTCTTCAAGTCTCAATCTCCAAGAGGAATATCAGTCAACAAGATAGAATGAATGTTAAACAATCAATTACCTACCAAGGGTGGCTCATTAACTGTTAACATTATACAGACAATTTTCCCTCAAAAGTTCTATCTTTCAAATACATTCATTAATCCTTCCAAAGGAAGGAGGTGGATATTTGAAAGAGACTTTGAATCATAGAGAAAGAATGGAGGCAGACAAGACCTTCCATATTTGTGAATCAAGCTCTCTACTCTAGAGCTCTGCCTAGCTCCTAAACCCTATACTCCTCAACAGCTGCCTGCAGAAGAATCTCTTCATCAACTTTGGAAGTTGGTCTTCATCCTCTTAATCTCCAATGGTCTCCATCAACAAAGGTCTTCAGCTCTCCCAATCCCCAAGAAAACCCAATACCCCACACAGACAAATGAAATAACCCTAAAGAGGGCACACCACACAGTCAAACAAATACAAACAGTATACTGATAGTAATAGTTGAATAGGGGAAACCTATTAATTTCTAAGGGATCTATTAGCTACCCCTAACCCCTATAGTCCCATACCCCAAGAATTCAAACTACAACTCCTAAGGGAAATGATTTAATTCTCCTATGTTATCTCCTAAACCCTAGTTTTGGTTCTTCTAATCACACCTACACAAATCACCTAAAATTAAGTTCTAAAATTGTGAATTAAATTGTATATACAAGATAAATGTCTAAGCTAATCAACCTAAAAAGAATGGATTAAAAATGTTAAAGCATCTATTTAAACTAAAATCAACAAATTCATGCATTAAACTAAACATTATTTAAACCTATTTAATAGAAAAATATGCTAAAAATATAAAAATAAAATGAAATGCCAAATTTTTTATGTGATATTTTTCTTGACAAAAATATGAACAATATGCAAAAACAACCAATTAAAATCATGCATTTTTCAATTATTTATGGATTTTTGAAGAATTAAAAGAAATTGAAAGAAAATAAAATGAATCAAAGTTGGATATGGGTGCAGAAAGTAATTAAAATCAGTTAAAACAACAAGGTGGGCCCAGACTGGGGGGCGCTCCTAGCAATGCGCGTCTGGGCCCAGTCACTCATAAAAATCAACAAAAAATAAAAAAACAAAAGAACGGTGCAGTTAGCAAGATTTTAGTTGAAATTAGCTTTGGGCCTGATTTGAGGGGGTGGCATTAGCAAGCGATCATAAAGCCCAGTCTGAGAATAAATGAAACGGCGCGTTTTGGATGAGTCTCTCCCTCCAAATTCCATTTTAAATCGTGACCATCAGATCACACCCCAAGTCAAAGTCAAATGGCTGATCGTGTGGCCCAGGGTTCATCTTCAACCTTGAAACCCTAGGGTTTCAGAAAATCCTCTCACCATGAACGAACCTTCCATCATTCTGTTCTCCCTCCATTCACCATGAAATCACTCGATGCAAAGAGCAAAAATACTCTACTTCTTTCCCTCTACACAGCCATACCATTAGTTTTCTCCAATACTCAATCAATAACCAAACCCGATAGGTTGAACAACTCGGTTCTACCATTTTCACCTGATATCAAACTTGAGAATTCTTGCTAATTTCCATCCTAACCTGATCTACACCTTTCACTGATCATTTTAAGCTATATATTCAAGATTGTAGTGCCATAAACAATGAGTTACAAACCCTAACAGTCTTGGTACACCTATGGCAAACCTCATGAAACTTCCTCAAACTTTGTGAAATCCATCCTCTAACCTACCTTAACAGTTCTAACCTGACAAATCTCTATGATTCTAACTAAAACAAGCAAATCGAATGAGAAACCAACCTGGTGTAAATGGTGAAAACAGTTATGGAATTCTCCTGATCCAATGCTTTCAATGCTCTGAACTTGATCAGTGAACTTGATTATGAGTTCTGTATGCAATGGATCTTGCTCCAAGTTCTTGAATCTTGCAATCACCAAATTCTTGCTCCTTGGATGATGAAGTTGTATGGCACGATTCCTCTTCAATTCAACCAAATTTTTATGTGAATTCTGATCTATGCAAGATGTTGATGATGATCAAATCAAGAAAAATGGAAATTGAGAGAGATTTGATGGAGTTTGAAGTGATTTTGCAAATTGGAAGAATGATGTAAAACTTGGTATTATGAGCACAATGAATCACCAACCATGGCATGAAGCTATTCAATTCAATATATAGATGGAAATAGAAAGTCCTAGAACCTTGGAGAAACTTCCCATGCACACTTTCCTTTGGATTTGGATTATGTAACTTCTTTTGTAAGTAACCATGCATATCTTTCAAATCTTGAACCAAACTCAAAAATCCACTTTTGCCAATGTTCTTAAAACATTTTTTCCAATCAAAATGACCTATAATTTCATCCCATTTGGCCAAATTATGAAAAATCTCAATTTTAGGTCATTTTTCATTCATTAAATTCACCAATTTTGAAACCTTGAGCTATGAGCCTTTCCAATATTTCATGGTCACTTTTATAGACTCAAAATGTCATTTGGAGCAAGTTTGATGTTGTGAAGTTTTCCATTTGAAGCTTCCTTGTATGAGTTTTGGGCATAGGCTTGAAATGACCTATAATTCTCAGATGACCAAAATACCCTTTGCTTGCCAAGACCATAAGTAGAGTTCCACAAATAATATGAAGGCATACCATACCATTATAGAAATCTAAGACAATGAGGAACAACTCTTATGTTTACCAGAAATTCATTTGAAATCTCCTTGAGGGGTAAAAGTTGCTTGGAAGACAAGTAACTTTCACAGACAAAATTTCAGATACCTCAGATGACCTGTAACTTGTAAGGACCATAACTTGAGTTCTATAAATCTACTTAAGGTCTTCCACCACTCAAATTAAAGGTCTTGAGATCCTCTACAAGTTTCATGTTGACCAAGGATCCATTTGAAGCTTGCATTTTGACTTATCTTGCTTGGAAATTTGACTTAAACTAGGGGATTTTACACAGAAACCCTAATTTAGAAACTCCTCTTCTCCTTGATTTCTCTTGATTTCTTCTTGGCACATCACCATATCCTTATCTACATGTCAGATGATGAACCCCACATCTCTCCAATAGACCCCAATGCCTTTTAATCAGTCATTTGACCTAGGGTTGACCAAGAGTTGACCCAGATGAAACCCTAGTTGACTGTCTTCAACTGCAACTCTTGTGATCATACCAATGACTTGTCTCCTTCTCCAAATGACTTTCTAAGTCTTCCATGATGTCCACATACTCTCCATGCTCAATTCACAGCTCACCACTTCTTTGATGATTCTCAGATACCCTCAGGATAGGAGATAGGTCCACTGCTTGATCCATTGACTTCTTTAGCTTTCCCATTCTTCCTGATGACTTGGATATGCTTGAATTTGAATAATGACCTCTTGGTAGGCTCATAGAGATGAGAATAGTGATTGTTCCCCTGTTGGATGACTTGCTATGCCATGCTATGCAGATGATTAGACTATGTACATGACTCTATATGCAAATGCTAATGATATTGAAACATAAACCAAGTGAAATAGGTTGAGCAAATTTTAGGGTGCAACAGCTGCCCCTATTCAAGCGACTTGGACCCGATTGGGTGAAGAGAGAACGACCTTCAAACATTCGAGGTACGAGTCAGTTGAATACTAAGAACCCGGAAATTTGCCAACCGCAGAAATAAACTGCACCACTGCTTGGGGAACGACATCCATCAACTGAATCCAACTGTTTACAGCAACCCACTGATCCATTAGCGACCGCACTGGGGATTATTTTCATCAGCCTGAAAAAGATTCTATCATCGCAAGGATAGAACTTTTGTCCACGTTAGGACGCCTGTTTCGTCAACACAAAGAAACATCAACTAAAGCTTGTCCACGTTAGGACTCCATCTGTCGTCAACCCGGAAAAATCTCGGCAACTTCGTTGGGGATAATCCGTCTGCATTTCATCAGAAACAAATCGTCCACGTTAGGAATAACACCGTCCACGTTAGGACTAAGACTTCGTCTAGATCTGTCCACGTCAGGACTAAACTTTCTAGGTTATGAATACTTTGTCCACGTTAGGACTCACCCTTCCACGTTAGGAATAAACTTCTTTCCATCTTGTGAATAACATCTTTCCACGTCTGGGATGCATCTTTCCACGTAAGGAATACATCGTTCCACGTCAGGACCCACCTTTCCATGTAAGGAATATATCGTCCATGTTAAGACCCACCTTTCCACGTAAGGAATACATCTTCTTTCCACGTAAGGAATCAACTTCTTTCCACGTAAGGAATCGCAATCTTTCCACGTAAGGAATCACCTCTATCTTTCCACGTAAGGAATCAATCCATCTTTCCACGTAAGGAATCAATCTATCTTTCCACGTAAGGAATAAACTTCTTCTTTCCACGTAAGGAAACCATCTTCTTTCCACGTAAGGAAACCATCTTTTTTTTTCCACGTAAGGAAACCATCTTTCCACGTAAGGAATACAACTCATCTTGATCTGTCCACGTAAGGACTCAAATCTTTCCACGTAAGGAACACTATCTTTCCACGTAAGGAATGCGTCTTCTTTCCACGTGAGGAACAAACTTCTTTCCACGTGAGGAACAAACTGGTCCACGTCAGGACTCACGTTTCGTCTTGATTTGTCCATGTCAGGACTCACCTCTTGACTCGCTGAGGAAATAAAACTTGTCCACGTCAGGACTCATGCATCTTCGACCCGCTGGGGAAATAAACTTGTCCACGTCAGGACTCACATCTCGACCTGCTGAAGAAATAAAACTTGTCCACGTCAGGACTCACGCTTCACCATTACGAAGAAAGATAAATTTGTCCACGTCAGGACTCGCGCATCTTGTCAACACGAAGAACTATAAACTTGTCCACGTCAGGACATACCTTTCACCATTACAAAGAAAGACATTTGCTGGAAATAAATGGTCCATGCCAGGACACCAACACGAAGAGTAATCAACTTTGTCCACGTCAGGACTTCACATTCAATCAATACCAAGAAATCACATCTGTCCACGTTAGGACTAGCACACCTTATCAACGCGGGGAAATAAATCTGTCCACGTTAGGACCCCCACTTCTCCAGTACGAAGAAAATCTGTCAATGAAATTGTCCACGTCAGGACTCCCTCCTCCGTTGGTCCCAAACCACAAACTTCTTAGCACTGACGTGACAGCGACTTTGGGGTGGACTCTACTGAGGATATTTGGAAACCAAACTACCGGACGCCTGTTCTAATAACCGAAGGCAGCCTCTGAAATTCTGATTCATGAAACCCTTTGATGACAAATAACTCTGCTTGGGGACAAGGAGAGCTTTTGCCTACTAACTCTGGCGGGGAAAACAAGAGAAATTTACACAAATAACTCTGTGGGGAATAATGCCAAAGCTGACACTTTCGTTGAATGTCTCACGTCGAGATCTTGAATGTTTGGTAATTCATTTGAGCAAGAGCTCCTTCCACCTGCAAAAGAGCAATACTTGAAACAAACGGTTAGCCAACCTGGTTCATGTTTCAAAATGCATATGTTTGACAATGACGCAATGCTCCATTCGCCATGGAAATGCTACGCGTGTTTATTCAGTGGATGTAAGTATGACACTATATGCCAATGCAAATGCAGACTCGAGCTGCTGGGATACAGAAACCGCTTCAGCAAAATAGATGCTGACGACCACGCTGACTCCGCTGGGAATAGCCAGGTGCCACAGAATATTCCAGCAAAATAAATGTTGGAGGAGTGAAGTCAACCCTGCTGGGGAATATAACTCTGCTGGGGAATAGCAGATGAGCACAGTATGATTGGAATTCTGCTGGAGATTGAACAGATATCACACGGTATCTTGGCAAAATAAATGCCAAGGCACACAACCAATTCTGCCGGGGAGAGTCTTAATCTTCGAGTTCCACTGGGAGGAATGAAAACACTTGCTGAAAAGAGAACTCCACTGGGGATGGGATGATTCTCTTGGGGAAAATCAACTGACTCCGCTGGGGGAGAGTAAATGACCCTGCGGGGAAAGGTAAACTGTCTGAATACAGTTCACAAATATTAATCTTCTGCGGCTAAACCACTCTGCTTGAGATAAGGAATCCTTTTGGGGACGCCACACTGTCTGAATACAGCCTACAATTTTGGAATTGCCAAACTTTGCTGAGGATAAATGACTTTGCTGGAGAATGCCCTTTGGGTAAGCTACGACAAGCTAGGGAATTTGGTCATTCTTCAGTAAGGAACACGGCTATCTTGGAAGCACGCCCTGCGTGGGGATCGAGTCTTTCGTCATGAGCTTCTGGTCCATACTGCAACTTTTTGATTGTCCTCTTCATACGGCTATGAACCCTGCAACACCCCAAACAAGACAAGACAAGTCTATGCAACCAAGTCTATTCAGGTTAGCGTTAGTGACATCGTTTTCAATTAATTCAAAGTTTTAGCAATTATTGGCAAGGGCCAGTGGCGTTATGCACATGCTAGTTTCATCAAACCTAGGCGTTTTATCATGCACAAAACAGTAAAGAACCAGCATCAAATACTGAATAACATATTTTATTGATTGGGCCCCTGAATGGGCAGAGTTTTTGTACACGGGATGTAACTCCTGAAAAGAGGAAGCTACGCACAACAAATATACAAGTATGCACAAGAAGCATAAATATATTGACAAATTAAATTTGTACACATGTCGGCAACGGGATGCAGACGATCATCACGAACTGATCCTCCTATGACTCGCCCGACTCTAATGCTTTCCCGGTATCCACACTTTCGAAGAGATTGTATCCGATAATCGACCCCTCGAGTATATTCTCCCGCACCATTGCTCAATGCAGTATCAAATTCGGACCGCAGTCATTTGCTTTTCAAATCCCTAACTTTTGCGTGAACCGCCCTTTACGGGTTTTCAGTTCACCGGGATACCCTTTTTTGCCGAAGCCGCCCAGTGTAGGTTTTCAACTTCGCGGGTGTACATTTTTTTCAATTTTATCCCTAACTTTTGCCCGAACCTTTCATTCTGTTTTTGGTTCGCCAGGATGCCCCATTTTTGCCTGGACTCTCTTTTTTCTGTCCAGCGGGTCAATTTCAAGCAAAGTATTTTTTAACTGCGTCCGAATTCACAGGCGACACAAAGTCTTCACCGTCCATGGTGGACAACAACAACGCTCCTCCTGAAAAGACTTTTCTGACAACGTATGGCCCTTCGTAGTTGGGGGTCCACTTGCCCCTGTGATCTGCCTGCGGCGGGAGAATCCTCTTCAACACAAGGTCGCCCGTCTGAAAGCTCCGCGGATGTATCTTCTTATCATATGCTTTCTTCATTCGACTCTGGTACAAGCGACCATATGCTAGAGAAGCTAGCCTCTTCTCATCCATTAAACTCAGCTGGTTCAACCTGTCTTTCACCCATTCTGCCTCGTCTAGTTGGACGTCTCGTAGTACTCTCAAAGAAGGAATCTCGACTTCCAATGGCAAGACTGCTTCCATTCCGTATACCAACGAGAACGGGGTTGCCCCGGTTGATGTGCGTACCGTCGTACGATAACCGTGCAAAGCAAAGGGTAGCATCTCATGCCAATCCTTATAGGTCACCACCATCTTTTGAACGATCTTCTTTATATTCTTATTGGCCGCTTCGACAGCGCCATTCATCTTGGGTCGGTAAGGGGAGGAGTTGTGATGTTCGATCTTGAAATTCTGACAGAGCTCCTTCATCATTTTGTTGTTCAGGTTTGAACCATTATCAGTGATTATCCGCTCGGGGATCCCATATCTGCAAATGATATCTCTCTTGATGAATCTGGCTACCACCTGCTTAGTCACATTTGCATAAGACGCCGCTTCCACCCACTTGGTGAAATAATCGATTGCCACCAGAATGAACCGGTGCCCGTTAGAAGCCGTCGGCTCGATCTTTCCAATCATATCGATTCCCCACATCGAGAATGGCCATGGCGATGACATCACATTCAGAGGACTCGGAGGCACATGGATCTTATCAGCATAGATTTGGCACTTGTGGCATTTCCTCACAAACTTGAAACAATCAGTCTCCATAGTCAGCCAAAAATAACCTGCCCGCAGCAGCTTCCTCGTCATAGCATGCCCGCCAGCATGTGTACCAAAGGTACCTTCATGTATTTCCTCCATGAGCAGCTTTGCCTATTTTTCATCTACGCAACGCAGCAGCACCAAGTCGTGGTTTCTTCTGTATAAGACACCATCCGGATTCAAATAGAAATTACCCGCCAATCTCCTGAGAGTCTTCGGATCTTGACTGGATGCCCCAGTCGAATACTCTTTATTCTTCAGGAACTTAAGGATATCAAAATACCATGGCTTATCGTCAGATGCTTCGTCAATAGCAAATACGAAGGCAGGTCTGTCAAGTCGAGAGATAACAATGCTGGGAGCCTCGTTCCAGAAGTTGACTTTGTACATGGAAGACAAAGTGGCTAGGGCGTCAGCCATCTGATTCTCCGCCCGCGGTACATGATGCAATTCAACCTTGTCAAAGAAAGGCAACAATCTCCTTGCATAGTTCATGTACGGTATCAAATTGGGCTGACGTGTCTCCCATTCCCCTTTGATTTGATTCACCACCAGAGCTGAGTCTCCGTATACGTCCAGATTTTTGATTCGCAAATCAATGGCTTCTTCAAGCCCCATAATACAAGCTTCGTATTCGGCTTCATTATTGGTAACTGCAAAGGTCAATCGGGCAGTAAACGGGATGTGCGACCCGTGTGGAGTAGTAATGATTGCCCCTATTCCGCTACCGTAAGCATTTACAGCTCCGTCAAATATCAACTTCCATTTGGAACCCAATTCTGGTCCTTCGTCTGGCAACGACTCTTCACAATCTTTCATCTTTAGGTACATGATATCCTCGTCAGGAAAATCAAACCTCATCGATTGGTAATCTTCAATAGGCTGCTCTGCCAGATATTCAGACAGTACACTCCCCTTTATAGCCTTCTGCGAGACATACTGGATGTCATATTCAGTCAATACCATCTGCCAACGGGCGATTCTCCCTGATAACGCCTGCTTTTCAAATACATATTTGATAGTATCCATCTTCGAGATGAGCATGGTTGTATGATTCAGCATGTATTTCCTCAAACGCTTAGCGGCCCAGGCTAGTGCGCAACAAGTTTTCTCAAGCATTGAATATCGAGATTCACATTCAGTAAATTTCTTACTCAAGTAATAGATCGCATGCTCTTTTCTTCCTGTCTCGTCGTGTTGACCAAGAACACAACCCATGCTTCCCTCAAGAACTGTCAAATACATAATCAAGGGTCTCCCTGCCACTGGGGGTATCAAAATAGGAGGCTCCTGCAAATACTGCTTTATTTTATCGAACGCCTTTTGACAATTTTCGTTCCACGTTACCGCTTGATCTTTCTTCAACAGTTTGAATAATGGTTCACACGTAGCCGTTAGGTGAGATATGAACCGAGCGATGTAGTTCAACCTCCCTAAAAACCCGCGCACCTCTTTTTCTGTTTTAGGCGTCGGCATCTCTTGTATTGCTTTTATTTTTGCAAGATCAACCTCTATTCCTTTTTCACTCACGATAAACCCCAGCAGTTTACCCGATCTCACCCCGAAGGTGAATTTGTTAGGGTTCAGTCTCAGCCTGAACTTCCTAAGCCTTTTGAATAACTTCAGCAGATTCACCAGATGCTCTTCCTCCGTCTGGGATTTGGCAATCATATCGTCAACATAAACTTCGATCTCCTTATGCATCATATCATGAAAAAGAGTCGTCATTGCACGCTGATACGTTTCCCCAGCATTCTTTAGTCCGAAGGGCATCACTTTGTAACAAAATGTTCCCTAAGGCGTTATGAAAGTAGTCTTCTCCATGTCCTCTGGCGCCATTTTAATCTGATTATAGCCTGAGAAGCCATCCATGAAGGAGAATACGGAGTATTGAGCAGTGTTGTCAACTAGCACATCGATATGAGGAAGCGGAAAATCATCTTTCGGGCTCGCTTTATTCAAGTCACGGTAATCTACGCACATTCTCACTTTACCGTCTTTCTTTGGCACTGGTACAATATTAGCGACCCATGAGGGATATTTTGTCACAGCCAGGAAACCGACATCCCACTGTTTTTGAACCTCTTCTTTGATCTTCACTGCCATATCAGGTCTAGTTCTGCGAAGTTTCTGCTTGACCGGCGGGCATTCTTCTTTCAACGGCAGACGGTGCACAACCATATCTGTATCGAGCCCTGACATGTCTTCATACGACCAAGCGAACACATCACTATACTCTCTGAGCATTTCAACCAGTCTTCGCTTGACGTCGTTCTGCAGCGCGGCTCCTATACGAATGTTCTTTTCAACCCCTTCCGACCCCAGGTTAATAATTTCGATGACCTCCTCATGAGGCAGAATGACGCGTTCTTCTTGCTTCACCAACCAAGACAATTCTTCGGGAACGTCACTATCTTCGACAATCTCTTCTTCGGCCTGAAATACCGGGTGCTCAAAGTCGAGACGAGTCATAGGTGGTTCAAGGATGTCATCTGAAAATGTTATCCTGCAAAAGGAATGGTTAAATGCTTCAAAATGCATATAAAGCAGATAACCACGTTGCCATTTTATTGTAAAACACAAAACATGAAAAAACAGAGATCACAATATTTGCACATGAAAAACGCCTTTTATTTAATGATAAACACGCAATGTTCATAACAGCACAGCCCTAAGCAAATCCTGATGCCCTGGGCAAGACACCAGGTTGTTCAACAATTAATAAAACAAAGCATTACTGTTTAAGAGTCACAGGAACAATCTCCTGAATAGACCAGTTGCACAATCCTTGTCCTGGCACGCTTGGCTGAATCCAGGCGTCCATATCGCAATCGCTGTCTCCTTCGTCAGACTCCGAAGCAGCGTTGATGGTCTCATGACATACTCCACTGGCAGTGATGGTTATTGATCCTCTGAAACAGGGTTCCCCCACAGCAGGTGTCGATGACGACGGTTGATATCCCAGCCCGAATCGGTCCATCTTCACAGGAATATCCAGCACTTTGCCCCAGCCCTTTGTTTCTCCTGTCTCTACTAGAGCTTGAGCTTATTTATATGACGAGACAGCTATCTCCGACGCTTTGCTCGGCCCGGGACCTTTGTCTTTGATGCGCAACCCTTCAAATGCCTGGCAAGGTGTTTCGTGAATCTCTCCATCGACCTCCACATATTTAAATGATGACAGATGGCTGACCAGGATGTCCTCTTCTCCATATACAGTGACCACGCTGTCCCCTACCATATATTTCAACTTTTGATGCAAGGTAGACGTGACTGCCCCAGCCCCATGAATCCAAGGTCTTCCGAGCAGACAGCTATATGCAGGCTGGATGTCCATGATATAAAATTCAGTCGCGAAAACCTCCGGCCCCACCTGTAAAGGCAATGTTATAGATCCAAAAACTGTTCTTCGCGTGCCATCAAATGCCCTAACCACCAAGTCACTGGGCGTGCACAGGATTCCTCTGACATCTAGCTTCATCATCGCTTTCTTGGGCAGCACATTTAAGGACGATCCGGTATCGACCAGCACGTGAGACATGACCGATCCTTTACATTCGACAGATACGTGCAATGCCATATTATGATCTCTCCCCTTCGGGGTTAAATCGAAGTCGGTAAAGCCCAAGCTATGGCCTGCATTCACATGCACTAACACCCCTTCCAGCTGATTCACGGAAACATCTTGGGGTACGAAGGAAGTATCCAGGACCTTCAGCAATGCATTTCTGTGAGCTTCAGAGCACAATAGCAACGATAGTATAGAGATCTTTGACGGCGTCTGTTGCAGATGCTCCACAATCTTATAATCACTTTTACGAATCAAGCGCATGAATTCCTCCACATCCTTCGATGCCGCTTCCTTTTCATTCCCCTGTACTGGGACATTCTCAATCATCTTTCCCTTCCCCTTTGCCAGTCGCTCGGCCTCTACCTCAGGCGATACGAAGATTCTTCCACTCCTTGTCATACCTCCTGCACCGACAACATTGTCTACGGCCTCGGCTGGCTGCTTATTAACATCAATTTTTATTCCGTCGCAATACACTTCCAACCCATATGACCAAGGGACTGCTTTAGTCCTTTCGTACGGGATTGGTCTGGCCTTAGTGATAGTGATCGGTGGTCGCTGGGCCGGTGCCATTATAGTGATTGTCTTTCGAGGAATCGTTACAGTGGCCACATCGCTTCGCTCGTCTGCTAATGCCCCTGCAGGCTCTTCGATTGCTGATCGGTCAAATTGCAGTGTGCCGCCATCTATTAAAGCCTGAATACCTTTCTTTAAGTCCTCACACCCCCCAGCTAGGGTCCAGCATTCCAAGCAGTACTCGTCACATCCAGGATAGACACCCCCTTGCAATAATCGGCTCTTTATTTCACACAACGGTGTCTTTAAATCGTCGACATTCATAATCAAATTCAAACCCTCCTCAGTCAAAATGGCGTTTGCCCCATGGTTGGGCATGGGCTTCTGCACTATATTCGGACCTGCTGTTCCAAAATTGATAGCCTTACTATCCAATAGGTCCTGCACAACATGCTTAAACGCATGGCAACCCTCTATATCGTGGCCCGGGGCCCCAGAGTAGAATTCGCAGTGCCTGCTTGCATCATAACCATACGGAGGAGTTCCCGTTATTGGTGCCAGAGTTCTTTTCTCTACCAAGTTCAGCCCTAGTAACGTCTGTAGCAAATCTGCATACGTTGAAGGAGACTTCTCAAACATTCTCCTTGGTTTACCCCCCTGGAATCTTCGCTGAGCAGGCTGTGCCCCCTGCTGTGGTTGCTGCTGCTGTTGTTGCTGAAATGGTTGTTGCTGAAACGGAATAGTAACGCTTGCCACATGCTGCGGCTGATTATATTGGTTTCGACCTCTGCCCCGGCCTCCAAACACTGCGCTTGCATCGCCCTGACGGCGCCCACCAAAAGCCTTTCTGTTACTGCCAGATGTAGTGGATTCCTCAGCTTGGAATCTTCCCTGCTTAATGTTACTTTCAATCTTTTCCCCCATCAGAATTAAGTCTGAGAAACTGCCCAAAGATGTGTGAAACAACTTGTCATAAAACATGTCGGTGAATGTTCCAATGAACATGTCATTCATTTCCTTGTCCTCTAGAGGAGGATGGACCCTAGCAGCCATGTCGCGCCATCTTTGCGCATACTCTTTAAAGCTCTCACCCTTTTTCTGAGACAGCCCTTGCAATTGGACCCGGTTGGGTGCCAAGTCGCTGTTATACTTATAGTGAGCTACGAATGCCTCTGCCAGCTGCTTCCATGTCTTTATATGCGTTGGCTCCAATCCCATATACCACTCGAGGGACGGACCAGACAGGCTATCTTGAAAGAAATGCATTAGCATTCTCTCATCAGTTGAGTACGCCGACATCCTTCGGTAATATGACCGCACGTGCACTTTTGGACAGGTGTCCCCTTTATACTTATCAAATGTAGGAGCTTTGAATTTGATTGGCACCCTCAGGCCAGGTACCAGACCCATTGTTGACATGTCTAAGCCCACAACACTTTGATTTACGACCCCCCTCATCTGCTCTTCTAGCATTCTGATCCTCTGGGAGTTATCCATAGGTCCGTCGAAACCTCCACAGGAGAAAGCGTCCTCTTGCTGATCCTCCTGCCAATTACCATTCCCAGCTCCATACCCATCGTATCCGTTGTTACGGCCAGCTCTAATCTGATTCATCACCGGGCCTCGCCCCCTGTTACCGTATCCTGGAGCAACTCCAGCAGGTCCAAAAGTCATTAACCCAGCGCCATTTCCATTTCCAAATCCACCGTAACCCTGATTAGTCATACCATATCCGTCCTGCCCGAAACCTTGAGCATTGAAACCATATTTCCCAGCATTATCGAATCCCTGGTCATTGAAACCGAATCCAGCATTACCGAAGCCATTGCCTCCCATATTATCACCCAAGTTGACATCTCCAAACCCAACGTTATGGACAGCAGTCTCGTTCCCAATTCCAATGTTACCGTTCCCAGCAGCAGTACCGTTGTTGACATTAACAGCGGGTATATTGACTACAGGTGGAGCCACTGGTGTGGGAGTACCATCCCCATGAACAGTGTCGACTCGCACAGACTGATGATCCTCATTTCCATGCTCGGCGTTCCTTGCCAACAGAGGCTGCACCATAGCTTGCAAATTCTCCTGACCTTTTGCAATAGTCTCCATTGTCTGCATGAAGAGCGCTAGCTTCTCGCGCATATCTTGCATCTCGTTCTGCATTTGATCCATGATTCTTCGACAGTTGGTGCGAGTGGAGTATCGGTGCGGACGCTGATCTGCAATCCTGAAAAAGACCTGGTACAGTGCAAGGAATGAGATATAGTTCGATAATCACCTGTAATGCAATATGAATATGAATGCAATGCAATGTCTCTGTGCCTTAGGGAATGCCATTCCCCCAATTCTAGTGCGAAGGTGTCAGTGCAGTGACAGTGCTAGCAGTACGAAGATCGGAGCTGAATCATAGAAAGCCTCATATATTGCGGAGAAAACTGTTAAGCCAAGAATACAATATCACTGAGTATAATAAGAAGGCATGACCTCAACCAACAATCCTGGTGATGGTCAGCGCTATGCAAATAAAGCATCAATTTATGAAATGGTCAAATACACTCATAAGCCTGATACTCTTCTAGCAACTTCTTGGTCTCTGGATGACTTGGTCGGGTAAGCAGACCCTCAACAAGTTGATTTCTTCTCTTGAGAACACGTCGCACGTCACCGGAGGTTTCTTCCCATGCCCCTTCTCCGAAGCGATCCTCTAGCTTCCGCTTCTGAGACACAGCTTCGTTCCTGCCTTCGATGGCCTTGTTCAATGCATTCTGGAGACTATATCTGGTCATCACCTCTTCTTCGTACTTCTTAATGCTAGCCTTCAACTGCTCTTCGAGGTCAGAAATTTGCTGCTTCAACTTATCTTCCCTCTTTTTGTTGTTAGTCAGCGTAGCATTCCAAGTCTTGTTACAAGAAGAGATTTCTCGGTGAGCGGCATCGAGTGCTTTCTTTTTGGACTCCAGAATGTCATGGGAGCTTCTGAACTCTTGACCCAGACGTTCGCGCTTCTTTTTCTCCTCAGCCAATTCAGCCCCTAGTCTGTTTACTAGCTCGATCTGCTGTTGGAAGGAGTGCACAGCCTTGTTTTTCTCACTGCGTATCTGAGCCAGCTCTTGTTCTAGCTCCTCATTGATCTTCATCAAGGCTTCTTTTTCTTTCACAACTTGCTCGTAGGCCTCCCTAGTAACAGTGGTTGGCTCTTCCACCGGAATATGAACAGGGACTGGTGCAGCTGGAAATGGCATCAGTAACTGACTGGCTCTCTCTTGGATCCAAACTCTATATGGTGCATAAGCCTGACAATCATTCTTCCCTAACAGTGACTTCCCTCTTCTGTTGATACGCGTCCATGCGTGCTGCAGCTTGGCTAATAACTCTCCCTTCAAATCACCGGTGAAGTACAGAGATTCCTGTAATTCTTCCTCCTGAGGTGGGCTCTTCAATGCGTATCCAAACCGGCGAACGAACAGAGAAGGGTTGTAATTGATACACCCTTTTCTTCCTATCAACGGAACATTAGGGTACCCAGAACAACTGAAAATAAGCTCAGACCCCAGCAAGTCTCGATCAAACCACTCAATATCTTCGGAAGATAGCCTCATCAGGCGCTCTGGCCAGCTAGCTGTAGCTGCACTATCCACAATAGGTCCCTTCAGGGGAAGATGGCTCTTAAACCACATATTCAACAGCGGTGCACAACAGTAAACAGTCTTTCTTCTTCTATTTTCATTTTTGTAGTGCAATGAATGATAGAAGTCTCCAATCAAAGTGGGCACCGGGTTGCCAGCAGCAAACAGATGGAAAGCGTCCAAGTCCACAAAATTGGGTAAGTTAGGAAACAGCATTATTCTGTAGATGCATAGAGCCAAGATAGCATTAAAAACCACCCAACATCCGTTCCTGGCGTACTCTTGAGCTTTGCCAACTAGAAAATCAAGGGAGAAACCTGGAACCCCAAGCCAAGAAGTCACTAATAGTTCAGCAGCGTTCATGTGCAAGGCCTTAGCTAAGTCCTCCAATTTGGGCTCAGCAGCAGAGTGAATAAAGGGAACCTTGTTCTGCACTGGTAGCTCAGTAAACTCCACATATTCTTCAATGGTAGGCCCCAAAATAAAGTCAGCAAACATGAAACATCTCAATGCAGGATCATAGAATTGCATCAGCGTGTACAGCCCATTCATCTCATCAGCAGTTGGCTTGCAGACTAATCTCAGCAACCTTCCATGACTCATTCTGAAACTTCTCCTAACCTCCTCATCAGCAAGGGACATCAAACCAAGTAAAGGAGTAATATCAGGTGTAGGTAGCTTATACGCAACTGTCTTCCTCAAACCAGCCATAATCAATAAGCAGAAGTCTGGGCACTAGAACCAGGGAACATGCAAATGCACCTGCAGCACAGACACACGTTAATGGGATGCAATGATAATGGGTATGCAAACAATGCAATGCAAGTAACATGCAACAGGGACCAAATGCCTTGGCTGAGAAGCCTGAACCATGTCAAAAAATCTCAGATAGACCCTCCAGAAGTCCTCAAACCCTGGTCTCAGATAGACCACAAAACAAAGCTCCAACACTGGTCTCTGATAGACCCCACAACATAACTCTAACTGGTCTCTGGTAGACCTCATAACTCTCCAGCTGGTCTCTGACAGACCTCATAATTCTCCATAAATACCCAGGATCTCAGATCAAGAAACAAACCGGTATCTGAAGGTCTAGTTACCTGTATAACC
The DNA here is from genome assembly GCA_963859935.3 of Lathyrus sativus. NCBI lineage: Eukaryota > Viridiplantae > Streptophyta > Magnoliopsida > Fabales > Fabaceae > Lathyrus > Lathyrus sativus. Next base: position 78,257,185 of record OZ012741.1, read on the forward strand.
CCCAAACCCTCTCACAGGTAGGTGTCCTAGTAACTGACAAAAGGTATGGCATCCTATGCGGTCGTCGGCGTCACAGACTTTCAGGGTTGATGATACGATTCCCAGAAGGAGTGGCATCACCAAATCTTGAAGAGGCCTCACTTAGCCAACTTCCAAATGATCGGTTCCCGGAGTCGACAATTCAGCTGACCAACAACCCCTTCGACCCAAAGGGTAGAAAAAGAAGCCAACCAGAAGAACCTCGTCCGAGTGTAGATTTTATGAGACACTAATGCAAGCAAAGTCGGCACGCGCACACTACTTTCTACTCTAATTCTAGGTGCACTCAAGCCCAGGTCCGGCTTATCTCTCAATCATAGAATCACCCGTCACACCCCAAATACAGCAATAATATCAATAATATAATGCTGAAAGTAAAGGTCAGAAGTATAAATCCATACAAAAATCCTCGACGGGAAACAAGCGCTAGAATTGACTATCTTAAGGGACGTTGGATCCCAAATGCATAAGGAACTATCGCAGTCCTTAGCAGCCAGGGGACGTTGGGTCCCCAGCAGAGTCGCCAGCTGTCGCTACTGCGAAAAATCGGCGTCGGCTGAACAGAAGAGTCGCCACCGTGCATTATTTATCCCAACGGAGGGAAAGGAAACACTCGAGGTAAACCTACCGCAAAACGGGGAAAGGAATGGTCATCGCAACCAAAACCTGGATTCGGGAGTCGGTTACGCAAGGGGAAGGTATTAGCACCCCTCACGTCCGTCGTACTCAACGGGATCCACGCTTGTTTTCGGGTATGGATTGTTATTCTATCTATTCTATAGGTTAAGGGTTAGAAAAGAAAATAAAATGACTCGGCAAAGTATCGCACTTTATGCCTACGTATTCCCGTCTGGAACGAGAAATCAGAGTCAACGTAGTTCGCCTACCTACGGGAAAGGAGGGGAAGGTTGCTCGCTAGGATATCGCATCCTATGCCTACGTACTTTCATACAGCATGAAAGATCAGAGCAAACGTAGTTCGGGCCACGTAAGACACAAGTCTGTCTTGATTGTTTTTATTCCTTCTGAAAAAGGGTTTTCCTGATTACCGGTCCAAGCGGACAAAAATGACGTTTTGGTGAGTTCACATTCTTTTACGGAAGAAGTGTCTTTTATTGTGTTTGAAATATTTATTGTGTTTGAAATATTTATTGTGTTTTTCTGTTTGTTTTGAGAAAGAAGAGACAGAACTCTATCCTATGGTTGCGAAGGGAATCAAACTGACCTAATGTTATCATGCATGGGTTAAGACCTAGTGTCTATCATGCTCCTCTCTTGCACAGAGAGAAACAGAGATCCTAAGGGAATGGACGGAAACAGAAAAAATAGCAGATATATAATAAAGCAGTAAAATGCATGGATGCAACAATACAAGCGAGGCAAGGGAGTCCCACTCAACCTCGAACCTAGAAAACAACAGGCAAAAGTGAACAGAATTCACTTTCAACCTAACAGGTTAAACAACAAACAATACAGTCAGGGAAAACCAAACAATACATCAGAAATAAACAGCTAAAAATAAACAGCCACAGCAGCTCTCCTCAACATCTATCTTCAAGTCATCTCCAAACAGCTACAAGCTTCAAGCAAGCCTCAGTCTTCATCTTCACAGCCTTCAAGCAAGGTCTTTGTCATCAGCCTTCCATCTGCAATGGCTTTTCTTCAAGTCTCAATCTCCAAGAGGAATATCAGTCAACAAGATAGAATGAATGTTAAACAATCAATTACCTACCAAGGGTGGCTCATTAACTGTTAACATTATACAGACAATTTTCCCTCAAAAGTTCTATCTTTCAAATACATTCACTAATCCTTCCAAAGGAAGGAGGTGGATATTTGAAAGAGACTTTGAATCATAGATAAAGAATGGAGGCAGACAAGACCTTCCATATTTGTGAATCAAGCTCTTTACTCTAGAGCTCTGCCTAGCTCCTAAACCCTATACTCCTCAACAGCTGCCTGCAGAAGAATCTCTTCATTAACTCTGGAAGTTGGTCTTCATCCTCTTAATCTCCAATGGTCTCCATCAACAAAGGTCTTCAGCTCTCCCAATCCCCAAGCAAACCCAATACCCCACACAGACAAATGAAATAACCCTAAAGAGGGCACACCACACAGTCAAACAAATACAAACAGTATACTGATAGTAATAGTTGAATAGGGGAAACCTAGTAATTTCTAAGGGATCTATTAGCTACCCCTAACCCCTATAGTCCCATACCCCAAGAATTCAAACTACAACTCCTAAGGGAAATGATTTAATTCTCCTATGTTATCTCCTAAACCCTAGTTTTGGTTCTTCTAATCACACCTACACAAATCACCTAAAATTAAGTTCTAAAATTGTGAATTAAATTGTATATACAAGATAAAGATCTAAGCTAATCAACCTAAAAAGAATGGATTAAAAATGTTAAAGCATCTATTTAAACTAAAATCAACAAATTCATGCATTAAACTAAACATTATTTAAACCTATTTAATAGAAAAATATGCTAAAAATATAAAAATAAAATGAAATGCCAAATTTTTTATGTGATATTTTTCTTGACAAAAATATGAACAATATGCAAAAACAACCAATTAAAATCATGCATTTTTCAATTATTTATGGATTTTTGAAGAATTAAAAGAAATTGAAAGAAAATAAAATGAATCAAAGTTGGATATGGGTGCAGAAAGTAATTAAAATCAGTTAAAACAACAAGGTGGGCCCAGAATGGGGGGCGCGCCTAGCAATACGCGTCTGGGCCCAGTCACTCAGAAAAATCAACAAAAAATAAAAAAACAAAGAACGGTGCAGTTAGCAAGATTTTAGTTGAAATTAGCTTTGGGCCTGATTTGAGGGGGTGGCATTAGCAAGCGATCATAAAGCCCAGTCTGAGAATAAATGAAACAGCGCGTTTTGGCTGAGTCTCTCCCTCCAAATTCCATTTTAAATCGTGACCATCAGATCACACCCCAAGTCAAAGTCAAATGGTTGATCGTGTGGCCCAGGGTTCATCTTCAACCTTGAAACCCTAGGGTTTCAGAAAATCCTCTCACCATGAACGAACCTTCCATCATTCTGTTCTCCCTCCATTCACCATGAAATCACTCGATGCAAAGAGCAAAAATACTCTACTTCTTTCCCTCTACACAGCCATACCATTAGTTTTCTCCAATACTCAATCAATAACCAAACCCGATAGGTTGAACAACTCGGTTCTACCATTTTCACCTGATATCAAACTTGAGAATTCTTGCTAATTTCCATCCTAACCTGATCTACACCTTTCACTGATCATTTTAAGCTATATATTCAAGATTGTAGTGCCATAAACAATGAGTTACAAACCCTAACAGTCTTGGTACACCTATGGCAAACCTCATGAAACTTCCTCAAACTTTGTGAAATCCATCCTCTAACCTACCTTAACAGTTCTAACCTGACAAATCTCTATGATTCTAACTAAAACAAGCAAATCGAATGAGAAACCAACCTGGTGTAAATGGTGAAAACAGTTATGGAATTCTCTTGATCCAATGCTTTCAATGCTCTGAACTTGATCAGTGAACTTGATTATGAGTTCTGTATGCAATGGATCTTGCTCCAAGTTCTTGAATCTTGCAATCACCAAATTATTGCTCCTTGGATGATGAAGTTGTATGGCACGATTCCTCTTCAATTCAACCAAATTTTTATGTGAATTCTGATCTATGCAAGATGTTGATGATGATCAAATCAAGAAAAATGGAAATTGAGAGAGATTTGATGGAGTTTGAAGTGATTTTGCAAATTGGAAGAATGATGTAAAACTTGGTATTATGAGCACAATGAATCACCAACCATGGCATGAAGCTATTCAATTCAATATATAGATGGAAATAGAAAGTCCTAGAACCTTGGAGAAACTTCCCATGCACACTTTCCTTTGGATTTGGATTATGTAACTTCTTTTGTAAGTAACCATGCATATCTTTCAAATATTGAACCAAACTCAAAAATCCACTTTTGCCAATATTCTTAAAACATTTTTTCCAATCAAAATGACCTATAATTTCATCCCATTTGGCCAAATTATGAAAAATTTCAATTTTAGGTCATTTTTCATTCATTAAATTCACCAATTTTGAAACCTTGAGCTATGAGCCTTTCCAATCTTTCATGGTCACTTTTATAGACTCAAAATGTCATTTGGAGCAAGTTTGATGTTATGAAGTTTTCCATTTGAAGCTTCCTTGTATGAGTTTTGGGCATAGGCTTGAAATGACTTGTAATTCTCAGATGACCAAAATACCCTTTGCTTGCCAAGACCATAAGTAGAGTTCCACAAATAATATGAAGGCATACCATACCATTCTAGAAATCTAAGAGAATGAGGAACAACTCATATGTTGACCATAAATTCATTTGAAATATCCTTGAGGGGTAAAAGTTGCTTGGAAGACAAGTAACTTTCACAGACAAAATTTCAGATACCTCAGATGACCTGTAACTTGTAAGGACCATAACTTGAGTTCTATAAATCTCCTTAAGGTCTTCCACCACTCAAATTAAAGGTCTTGAGATCCTATACAAGTTTCATGTTGACCAAGGATCCATTTGAAGCTTGCATTTTGACTTATCTTGCTTGGAAATTTGACCTAAACTAGGGGATTTTACACAGAAACCCTAATTTAGAAACTCCTCTTCTCCTTGATTTCTCTTGATTTCTTCTTGGCACATCACCATATCCTTATCTACATGTCAGATGATGAACCCCACATCTCTCCAATAGACTCCAATGCCTTTTAATCAGTCATTTGACCTAGGGTTGACCTAGAGTTGACCCAGATGAAACCCTAGTTGACTGTCTTCAACTGCAACTCTTGTGATCATACCAATGACTTGTCTCCTTCTCCAAATGACTTTCTAAGTCTTCCATGATGTCCACATACTCTCCATGCTCAATTCACAGCTCACCACTTCTTTGATGATCCTCAGATACCCTCAGGATAGGAGATAGGTCCACTGCTTGATCCATTGACTTCTTTAGCTTTCCCATTCTTCCTGATGACTTGGATATGCTTGAATTTGAATAATGACCTCTTGGTAGGCTCATAGAGATGAGAATAGTGATTGGTCCCCTGTTGGATGACTTGCTATGCCATGCTATGCAGATGATTAGACTATGTACATGACTCTATATGCAAATGCTAATGATATTGAAACATAAACCAAGTGAAATAGGTTGAGCAAATTTTAGGGTGCAACAAGGGGCACCAGGCCACACGATAGAAAATTGCAAAGCCTTCAAGCATAAGGTGCAGGACATGGTGGACGCTAAGATCATCAACTTCTCAGATAATGTGCCAAACGTCACGAAGAACCCTATGCTGAATCATAGGGGAGGTGGAGTAAACGCCGTTATTGAAGACGAGAGCTTGGATTTGTTGACTGACGTCAGAGATATGAAGACACCGCTTAGCTTCGTTAAAGCTAAGATGATGAAAAGAGGTTTCTTCCCAGGCTGTGGAGAACTGTGTATGGGTTGTGCGACTAGTCCTGATGGATGCGAACAGTTGATAGAGGGAATTCAAAGTCTGATGACCGAGGGAATCCTGCAGTTTAGCCGAAGGACCGAAAGCGGATCGGGAGAGGTAATGCTGAAGCAAGATGACGAGGTTGCCACCATCACCATCCCTCGCCAGACGATAACTATTTCTGCACCCAAACCGCCCACAATCACCATCGCCAAAGCTGGGTCGATACCTTTTGAAAGCACTAATGTTGTCCCGTGGCACTATGGGGCAGACGTTTACTGCAACAGACAAAAGTTGGAACTGGAACCATCTGGGTCGTCTGTGGATAACCTAGTGGGCATTGGCGGAATTACTCGTAGCGGGAGAGTATTTGCCCCACCTGAGATCGTGGCGGACAAAGCGGACAAAGTTGATGTAACTGATAAAGGAAAGAGTAAAGTCGTTGAAGAAACCCCTTGTGGGGTAGAGAAGGACTTACTTGTTAAAGACGCTGAAGAGTTTATAAGATTTATTATAAAGAGTGACTACAAGATCGTGGATCATCTCCATTAAACACCCTCAAAACTTTCCATCCTGAATCTGTTGTTGTGTTCTGAGGCACATCGCAACGCGCTGCTGAAGGTGTTGAACGCCACGTATGTACCTCAGGAAATATCGGTAAACCAGTTGGAAGGGGTCGTAGCCCACGTGAGTGCTGGAAATGGATTAGGGTTTACTGACCTGGAGCTGACGTCGAAAGGGAGGAATCACAATAGCGCCCTGCACATCTCGATAGAGTGTAGGGGGAAGATTATGTCTCATGTGTTGGTGGACACAGGGTCATCGCTCAATGTTCTTCCGAAGAAAGCATTGATGAAGTTAGATACTCGCAGATTGATTTGCACACCTAGTGATCTGGTCGTGAAAGCGTTCGATGGAACCAAACGTCATGTTTTCGGGGAGGTGACGTTGCTAATCCAAGTCGGGCCGGAAACATTCGACGTGGTCTTTTACATTATGGACATCATGCCTGCCTACAACTGTCTCCTAGGCCGGCCATGGATCCATTCCGCGGGTGCCGTGACCTCCACGTTGCACCAGAAGCTCAAGTACGCTGTCGGAGGAAGCATTGTGACCGTATGTGGCGAGGAAGACATAATGGTGAGCCATTTGTCGTCCTTCAAGTATGTGGAGATGGATGGGGAAATCCACGAAACCCTATGCCAAGCATTCGAAGCTGTTAAAGTCAAGAGCGTAGCTCCTGCAATCACGGAGAAACCAGAGATGACTCTCTCTTCCTTCAAAGAATCCCGGGCCGTTGTTCAGGCCGGATCTACCCCAGGCTGGGGGCGAATTCTGGAGATACCTAACAAGCAAGACAAGTTTGGGTTGGGGTATTCTCCTGCGGCTGAAGCCTCATCTTCTTCTAGCAGTGCGCCGCGAGGTAAAGGGCCGATCCAGTTTACCAGTGACAGGGTGATATTTGAAAGCGTCAACGCAGTGTCTGAAGACGGCGAAGACAGCGACTGCGATCTAGACTCTTGGATCCAGCCAATCAAGCCAGGCGACAGCCTCAACAACTGGTCCGTCAGGGATATCATCCAAATGACAGACAAAGAGTAATGATTTACTTTTTCCAATCGTTGTACAACCCTATGTCCTATCCGGGGCATAGTGGTTTTATTGTCAGGGCCTTGTTTGATTATGTACATGCATTTTATCAATAAATCAAAAGGCGTTTTTCTTCGTATTCAAATATTGTGATCTCTGTTATTCCTGTTTTATATTTGTTTTGAAAAACAATAAAATGGCAATGGGGTTTGTGCTAACCTGCATATCCTTGTCTTAAGCTTAACCCTTGTTATTGCAGGATCCACATAGCAGATGACATCGACTCTGGACCTTCTATGACTCACTTCGACTTTGATTGCCCGATCTATCTAGCCGAAGAAGAGATTGATGAAGATGAAGACCTTCCTGAAGAGTTGGCCCGCTTGTTGAAACAAGAAGAGAAAGTTATTCTGCCTCACGAAGAAGAGATCGAGATTGTGAATCTGGGTTCTGAGGAACTTGTCAGGAATGTCAGGATAGGGATTGCATTGCAGAGTGATGTCAAGCAGAGATTGGTCGAGATGCTAAGAGAGTATAGTGACGTCTTTGCTTGGTTATACGAAGATATGCCCGGACTTGATACTGACATTGTGGTCCATCACTTGCCGCTGCGAGAAGATTGCCCTCCCGTTAAGCAGAAGCTTAGGAGGACGCGACCAGATATGGCCGTTAAGATCAAAGAAGAAGTGCAAAAGCAGCTTGATGCTGGCTTCTTAGCGGTCACTACTTACCCTCCGTGGGTCGCCAACATAGTGCCTGTATCGAAGAAGGACGGTAAGGTGCGAATGTGCGTCGATTATCGGGATTTGAATAGGGCGAGCCCTAAAGATGATTTCCCGCTCCCTCATATTGATGTGTTGGTCGACAATACAGCTCAGTTCTCCGTATTTTCGTTCATGGATGGCTTCTCTGGCTACAATCAGATCAAGATGGCGCCGGAGGACATGGAGAAAACTACGTTTATCACACCTTTGGGAACATTTTGCTACAAGGTAATGCCTTTCGGTCTGAAGAACGCAGGGGCCACTTACCAACGAGCAATGGTCACTTTGTTTCATGACATGATTCACCATGATATTGAAGTCTATGTTGATGACATGATTGCGAAGTCCCAAAAGGAGGAGGGACACCTGGTCAATTTGCTGAAGCTTTTTGAGAGGCTTAGGAAGTTCAGGTTGAGGCTGAATCCTAACAAGTGTACTTTCGGAGTACGGTCCGGAAAGCTACTGGGGTTTATCGTGAGTGAAAGAGGCATCGAGGTTGATCCTGCGAAGATAAAAGCGATACAAGAAATGCCAGCGCCAAAAACTAAAAAAGAAGTTCGTAGTTTCCTGGGCAGAATAAACTACATTGCAAGGTTTATCTCTCAGCTCACAGCCACGTGTGAACCGATGTTCAAACTGCTAAAGAAAGATCAGGCGATTATCTGGAACGAGGATTGCCAGAAGGCATTTGATAAGATAAAGCAGTATCTGCAGGAACCTCCCATCTTGATACCCCTAGTGGCCGGAAGACCCTTAATCATGTACTTGACAGTTCTTGAGAATAGTATGGGGTGTGTTCTCGGTCAGCACGACGAGACGGGCAGAAAGGAGCATGCCATCTATTATTTGAGTAAAAAGTTCACAGATTGTGAATCTCGTTACTCGATGCTGGAGAAAACGTGTTGTGCACTAGCCTGGGCTGCCAAGCGTTTACGACAGTATATGCTCAATCACACAACCATGCTAATTTTGAAGATGGATCCGATCAAGTACGTCTTTGAGAAGCAGGCGCTTTCGGGCAGGATTGCCAGATGGAAAATGGTGTTGACGGAATATGACATTCAGTATGTTTCCCTGAAGGCCATTAAGGGGAGTGTATTGTCTGAATACCTTGCCGAACAACCGATCGAGGATTATCAGCCGATGAAATTTGAATTCCCTGATGAGGATATCATGTTTCTCAAAGCGAAAGATTGCGATGAACCGTTGCCCGACGAGGGGCCGGACAGGAAATCCCAATGGAAATTGATATTTGACGGGGCGGTTAATTCTTACGGAAGTGGCATTGGGGCGATCATCACGACTCCCTACGGATCCCACATCCCGTTCACTGCGAGACTGACGTTTCCGGTCACCAATAACGAGGCGGAGTACGAAGCATGCATCATGGGTCTAGAAGAGGCGATTGATTTGAGAATCAAGAACCTAGATGTATATGGTGACTCGGCACTTGTGATTAACCAGATTAAAGGGGAGTGGGAGACTCGTCAATCGAATTTGGTGCCGTACATGAATTATGCCAGAAGGCTGCTTCCTTTCTTTGATCGAGTGGAACTTCATCATGTGCCCAGGGCCGAAAACCAGATGGCTGATGCCTTAGCCACGTTGGCTTCGATGTATAAAGCCAATTTTTGGAATGAAGCTCCAAGAATTGTCCTTTCTCGTCTTGATAGACCTGCATTCGTCTTGGCGATCGAGGAAGCCTCCGACGGCAAGCCATGGTTCCATGATATCCAGACCTTCCTTATGACTAAGGAATATCCTGCGGGAGCGTCAACCCAGGATAAGAAGACTCTGAAGAGGCTATCTGGAAATTTTTATCTCAATCCTGATGGAGTTTTGTATAAAAGAAATCATGATCTCGTGCTACTTAGATGTGTAGATGAGAAAGAAGCGAGTACGCTCATGGAAGAAGTCCATGAAGGCACATTTGGTACGCACGCCGGCGGGCATGCTATGACAAGGAAGATCCTGAGAGCAGGATATTACTGGCTGACGATGGAGTCAGATTGCTTTAAATTCGCGAAGAAATGTCATAAATGCCAGATTTATGCTGATAAAATTCATGTGTCGCCGTGCTCGTTGAATGTCATGTCCTCCCCGTGGCCGTTCTCCATGTGGGGCATCGACATGATAGGCAAGATCGAGCCCACTGCATCTAACGGTCATCGCTTCATTCTAGTAGCTATCGACTACTTCACCAAGTGGGTGGAGGTAACCTCATATGCTAATGTGACCAAGCAGGTGGTGGCTAAATTCATAAAGAGGGACATCATCTGTCGTTACGGAATTCCCGAGCGGATCATCACTGATAATGGTTCGAATCTGAATAACAAGATGATGAAGGAGTTGTGCCAGAGTTTCAAGATTGAACACCACAACTCATCTCCTTACCGGCCGAAGATGAATGGCGCCGTTGAAGCGGCCAATAAGAACATCAAGAAGATTGTACAGAAGATGGCTGTGACCTATAAAGACTGGCACGAGATGTTGCCATTTGCTTTGCACGGTTATCGTACGACGGTACGTACATCAACCAGGGCAACTCCTTTCTCACTGGTGTACGGTATGGAAGTTGTCCTACCGTTAGAAGTTGAGATTCCTTCTTTACGAGTTTTGGTTGACGTGAAACTCGATGAGGCAGAATGGATTAAGAATCGACTAAACCAACTCAACCTGATGGACGAGAAGAGATTAGCATCGATTGCATATGGTCGTCTGTACCAAAGCCGAATGAAGAAAGCTTATGATAAGAAGGTGCGTCCTAGAAGCTTTCAGACGGGTGATCTCGTCCTGAAGAAGATTCTTCCTCCACACTCCGATCACTGGGGCAAGTGGACTCCTAATTACGAAGGTCCGTACGTTGTCAGCAAGGTCTTCTCGGGAGGAGCCTTGTTGTTATCCACGATGGATGGTGAAGATTTTGCATCCCCGGTGAACGCGGACGCGGTTAAAAAATACTTTGCTTAAAAAATGACCCGCTGGAAAGAAAAAGAGTATCCAGGCAAAAATGGGGCATCCCGGCGAACCATAAAAAAGGAAAAAGGTTCGGGCAAAAATTAGGGATATACAAGAAAAGAATGTACACCCGCAAAGTCGAAAACCTGAAAGGGCGACTTTGGCAAAAAAGGGTATCCCGGTGAATCGAAAACCCGAAAGGGCGATTCAGGCAGAAGTTAGGGATTTGAAAAAGCAAATGACTATGTTCCGCGTGTGGACTGTATTTGTTTAGTGGTTTGGAAGACCTGAGGGCCGTTTATCTGAATCAATCTCTTCTGAAGCTGAAGCGTCGGAGAAGTATCGAGGACGAGTGAGTCATAGAGGGATCAACTCATGGTGTTCGTCTACGCCCCATTGCCGACATTTGTGTATATACTGACGTATATTTATGTTTTATATTGGCGCGGCTTCCTCATTCCAGGAGCTTGCATCTGTTGTAAAACATTTTTACCCATTCAGGGGTTCGTTATCAATAAAATGTATACTATTCAGCAATTATGTTTGTCTGTTTAGCACTTATCTGTTTTGTCTGCGAAAAAGAACGCCGATGTTTTTGATAAAATGCGCATACATAAACTTACTGGCCTAGGCCACTGATTGTTGAAACAATTAATTACTTGAACATTGTCACAAGATGATAACCTCGATAGGTCCCTTTGAGAAGGGTATCTTGTTTGTTTGTTTGTGTTGTCGCAGGTATAGCATTCCAGGTAGTACGCCGCATGCGTTCCCAAGCAGGATGATTCCTTCTTCTCTAGCAAGTTCAGCAGCACCTCTCTGTGGAGTTTGAACATGAGATCGTAAGAATTGATATGTCCCCCCAAGCAGAGAAGATTCTCTCCCCGACCAGATGCATCCTAAAGGAACGTCATCCCCCCAGCTGAGTCATACACTGAAGTGTGCAGCCCTCGATAGTTCAGACTGAAGTCTCCATCGGAATTGAAATTCCCCGCAGAGTCGTACTCTCCCCAGTAAGCAGGATGATTCCTTCTTCCCCAGCTGAGTTTGCAGATCCCCAAGAGAGTCGAATCCTTGGAAGTCGTTGAAGCCATGATCGGTTCTCCCCAGTAGAGTGTTGAATAGCCGATGCTGTTTTTCCCCACCGGAGTCGTTATCTCCAAGAAAGTTTTAGCCGCGAAGGCCGTGCGGTTTATTTTTGCGGTCGACATTGTTTTCCTCAGCAGTGGTGATTTGAATACCTAGTTGAGCAGGTTCATGTTCTCGTAGAGCTTTACTCCCTAGAAGCAATCGACTGAAGATCATTTCCCCAGGAGGAATCCAATTGAGATTGGCGGGACCTCTTCTCCTTGGCAGGATGATTCCTCCTCTCCACCAGGGTGGTTCTTTCTCCTTGATATGAGGATTCTCCCTTCAGCATTTATTTTGCTGATGAGGTCATAGCGTTTTGCATGATTGCATGGCATTTACCCTAAACGCGTAGCATTTCCACCGTGTGGAGCATTGCGCCATTGTAAAACATATGCATATGAAACGAGCTAGGTCGTTACTGTTCTTGTTTTGCAGGTGTTCCTCGATGAGGTGTCTGCTCAGGATAATTCCTAAAGTCTCGGAAGAATTAAGTGGCTCAAGATGATTCTTGAATTCCCCCAGCAAAGTCGTTTGCCCAAGATGATTCTTGAATTCTCCAGCGAAGGTGTTTGTTTAAGATGATTCTTAAAATCCTCTGTGAAGTCGCCAGAGAGGGTCGCTCAAGTTGATGCTTAGAATTCTCGGCAGGGTGCTTGCTCAGGATGATTCCTGAAATCTCCAGCAGAGTTATTGGTTCGAGATGATTCTTGAAGTCCCCGACGGAGTTATTTGTTTAAGATGATTCTTGATTTCCTCAGCAGGGTTGACTCACCCAGAATGATTTCTGGATCCCCAAAGCAGAGTTACTTGATAGTTCTCCAGAATCCCCAGCGGAGATGCGTCATCCCCGGCAGGTTTCTGACCAGCGAAGTTGAAAATTTCCTTGAAGACTTGATGATTGAAGTCCAACCGTACTGACAAAGTAGTTCTCTAAGCTGATGCGGAGTGCCTGACGGCAAAGGATTGTATATCCCCAATTGGTTCATGATTGACTGAGAAGTTTATTCTCGACTTACTGATGAAATCCGGCTGATGCCCGAAAGCTTCTTCGAATGCCCGATAGCATGATTAACTTGATTGTTGACCCGATGAGTCACAAGGAACCTTGATTCCTGACGGCATGGTCGACCGTGTCTCACCGGTTACCGTGTGACCAATTCCCCAGCAAGTTGCCGCGCATCTGGCATGCTCAGTTTTGAAGATGTTCCTACCAATCAGAGTATCGTTTACCTGTTAGGTTGGCCAAGCGCCAGTTACCGTGTAATTGGTGATCCATTGATGATTCAAGGACACAATAATATCAGATAAATTAGAGAATCATCCTGACGGAGGTTCAGATCAGTCTTCTCCAGCTAGTTGTCGTGCAGCTAATATTCCAGTTTCCGAAGATTTGTCCCCATCAGAGTACTGTGTACTTGTGCAGTTGGCAAATTTCCGGGTTTTTTGGTATTCAACTGTCTTTTACCTTGATTGTTTGAGAGTCATTCGCTTCTCACCCAGGCAGGTCCAAGCCGTTTGAATAGAGGCAGCTGTTGCACCCCAAAATTTGCCCAACATTTCTTTACCTAGCTTGTGTTTCATTTCATTCACATTAGCATTATCATTTGCATTTCATTGACATATATGCAGGAGATCAAGAGGTATGGTTACCACTCAAGAGCTAAACAAGAGTTTGAAGCTAGCTAAGAAGGTTATTCAAGTGTTCAAGGGTTGATATCCTTGCCAGAGAAGTTAAAAGAACCTCAGAGAGAGTGGTTGAAACCAAGAGGGTGTGTCTCCTAACTTGAGAGTTATGGGGAAGACCATCAGATGATTATGAAGCCATGAAGTTAGACTTGAGGTCTTGAGAGATCTCATGAGAAGTGTTGAAGATCACTTTGAGGCCTAGACAGGTCATTGTGCAAGATTAAGAAGCCTCAGCCATGAGTGGTGCAGTTAGGGTTTGGCTGGGTCAACCCTAGGTCAACTGATGATTTGAACAAGGTTGAGACCTAATTCAAAGGCCATGTGATCATGGATTGATGCATTGAGATGTTATGAGTATGATTCCAAGGTCAACTCATCATGATTGAAGAGTTTGAGAAGTTTCAGGCTAGGGTTCCAAGACTTGACAGTGTAAAATCCCCTAGTTTGACCCCTATCTTCAAGGCAATTTATCTCAAGATGTGATTGTCATCTCATCTTTCCCCCAACATGAATGTTGTAGAGCATGATCTTAGCTTTAATTTGAGTGCTAGAAGTCCTTGATAGGATTTGTAGAACTCAAGTTATGACTTTGACAAGTTACAGGTCATCTGAGGCATGTGAATTTGGAGCTTGAAAGTTGTCCAACTTGCATGAAACTTTTGCCCTAGAAGGATGATTCCTATGAACTTTTGGTCAATATTAATGTTGTTCCTTATCCTCTTAGTTTTCTAGATAGTACTAGAAGTCCTTGATAGGATTTGTAGAACTCAAGTTATGGCTTTGACAAGTCAAGGGCATTTTGGTCATTTGGAGATTATAGGTCATTTCAACCATAAGGCCATAACTCCTATTTCCAAGCTTCAAATGGGAAAGTGTTCAACATCAAACTTGTTCAAAATAATGTTTTAAGGCTAGCCAAGAGGTCATGAGAGCTTGGAATTGCTTGTAACTCAAAGTTGCAAAAATGACCTAAAATAAGGATGATTTTCAAATGGACCAAAGTTGGAAATTGATATTTTTGATCTACATGTCCAAACCAAGGCATGTAATAGGTCATTTTGATTCTAAAACACATTTTAAGAATATTGGTTTAGCCACATTTTTGAATTGAAGTTTAATTTGTGGACTTGCTTTGAAAAGTAGTTACTTACATCTTAAGTAACATTTGCCAAACCAAAATTCAAGGCATGATTAAGGCCTCTTGCAATCCAAACACATCCAAAATGTCATTAGGGGAGAAATTGGAAGGGAATGAGGGTGATTACAAGCTGCTAACAGAATGGTGCATACCATGGCATGTGATTGAACTTCTCATGACATGAGAGATTGAATTTCTCATTAGAAGGATCTAGAGGTTTCTAGATCATCCATACATGGTCTATATATTGAGTAGAGGTGATCCAAGGCCAAGGTTGGTGATGATTGAAGGAGAGAGCAGAGATTGAGTTTGGAAAATTCTTGCTTGCAACTGAATTCGGTTACATCATTTCACTCACTTTTCATCCATTTTCTTGATTGCAATCTCTTCCATGGATGCTAGGGAATGATTCTAGATCATAATCAAGGGAAATTCGTGGCTGATTGGTGTTCTCGATCTCAGTTTTTTCCACCTGCAACTCAGAGTTGGTTCCAAGAATTGAAGTCATTTCAATCAATTCTATTGCATACAGAAGCTTGGAAGCGATTCACTGAAGGAGTCTGGAGCATTTGAGAGCTAGATTTGAAGGATTACTACTTCTGTACACACGAAATTTTCAGGTTAGTAACTTTCCATCTCCAGCTTGATTTAGTTAGAATTAAGAGGAATTAGGATGTTAGATGCATTGTGGATTGATGTAGGAAGGTTTTCAGATCAATAATTTGAGAATTAGTGACCAATTAGGGTTGTTGCCATTTTCGGTTGAGAGTTGGTTCTTGCGAATCTTGAGGTTTCAGAGTGAATTAATGGTATAATTGAGTTCCTTGTGAAATTTGGGACAAGTTTGATCAAGGAATCGTGGCCTATGGTGGATTCTATAGCAAACTAGGGTTGTGAAATGGTGATCGGAAAATGTCACCGGCGGTGACTTTGGGCGCGCAGGTGACCTGAGTTGCAGAGGTTTGAATTGGGGAAGATGATCCCAGGACCATTGGATCATGGTTTGACTTGGACCAAAGACTTCATCCAACGGCCACGCGTGCTTCTTTTTTGTGAAGGATTTCTGAACTTTAATGAAACGATGGGTTTCATTAATCAGCTGGTTTTGGGCTTTATGAAATAAGTGATACCCACACCCCTTTTTTGTCCCAATCCTAAGAATGAACTGCTTTCTCTTGCTATCCACACCACGCGTGTGTTTATTTTCTTTTGATTTCCTTTTATTTTTCATTTTATTCATGGTTAGTGATTAATTCATAAAAAAATGAAAAATGATTCAATTAATCCCATTCTTTTTGCATTGGATTCATGATTGGATCTAGTATTTTTTAGATAAAAAATATTATTATTTCATGCATTTTATGATTTTATGGGAATTTTTACATTTTAATTGACATTAAAATAATCATGCTTGATGGCTGATTTTGGTGAATTTGGTGTGATCATGTGATGATGATTTTGATCTTGATTTTTTGTGAGTAGTTAGCCTAGATATGCATGCTCCCCATAGATTTTTCTCACATTTTTGTGCTGAACATAAGTGGTAGTTTAGGTTGAAACCTTTAGAAGCTCCATTTTTAGGGTTTATGATTGATACCTTGTAGTTTAGATTTTATTTTTAGAGCTTGGTGGATGATTCAACCTCTGATTTTTGTAGAGTAGATTCATGATTGAATTAGGATCCCTTAGGAATTTTTGTAGGAATTTTCAATGAAGTTTACTATTTTTGCTTGATTTTAGTTTAAGTGCTAGTTTTAGATGATTCTAGTGCACTAACTCAACTAGATTGACATCTTTAGTTCCCTTAGATTAGGGTGTTGTTTTGCTTGTTCTTGGATGATGATGAAGGCAAGTTGAAGATGTAATGGATTGCTTTAAGAGGCTTGGAGGTGAAGATCTCCCCTTCTTTTGGTGTAGTGTTGATTAGGTTAAGATTAGGGTTTTGTAGGCAGAGCTTCTAGATAGATTCTCTTCCTTCATAAACATGGATGATGTTGATTACTTCCATTCTTCCCTATGATGTAAGGTCCCCTTGTAAAGGCCTCATCCATCCTTTGGTAGGATGTGTGGCTCTTTACAAGTTGTTAGAACCTTTGAGGGTCCCTTTCTCTGATGATAGGATGCTTAGTGGTGACCTTTGGTCTTCACTCTGCTACCAATCATCCCAACTTTGCTCTTGATGGATGCATCTTTCTCCCTTGCTAGAGGATGGAGTTCCTTGCTTGAAGACCAAGTTGATACTTATGAAGAAGATCAAATTGAGATTGAGTGAAGGGCTGAGGCTTGAAGAATAAAGAATAAGTTACCACTTATGTTGATACACTGAGTCCCTGAAAGAGCAAGTTGATACTTGTAGTTGGGGTTGAAGCCTGAAGGTGGAATTGACTGAAAGAGCTGAGGCCTGGAGAAGAGGGAATAGGTTGAGACTTTTTGTTTGATGTGATAAAAGCTTGAAGAAGCAATTTGATACTTGCTATTGAGGAGGATAGTCTTGAAGAGTGGTTGAGGACTGATGACTGGACTGCTGTCAGAGGGTTGATTTGCTGTAAAGTTGTAGGAGTGGTTGATCTGCTTTCTTTCCTGTTTGTTTGCTTGTTGTGCAACTGTATTGATATGACTTGTGTGATTTGCTTGATGCATTAGAATAAGTCCATATCTAGACTGATTTAATCTAGGAGCATGATTGCACTAGAGGTTGAATTGCTCCCTCTGCTTGTATTGTTACTGTGTGGCTTTGCTTGCGGGTATTCGGTAGAGCCCAGCTCCCTTGCCTATTTGGTGTGTTTGCTTGATAGCATGTCCTTCTTCTGTATGATTGCAGTTATTATATTTTGCTTGATAGCATGTTATTTCCTCTGTATGATTGCAGTTATTCATATATGGCTTGAGGTTGAGATGAGCTTATGGAGGCTGATGCCCCACACACATTTCCTCCCTCATTTGCATTGCATGCATTTTACAGTCATTTACCGTTTACTGTTTAAAAAGATTTTGCAAAAAATGGTGAAAACTTACAAGGATTGGCATGAGATGCTACCATTTGCCTTGCATGGGTACAGAATGTCGGTCCGCACTTCAACAGGGGCAACCCCTTTTTCTTTGGTATATGGAATGGATGCGGTACTTCCCATTGAGGTCGAGATACCTTCTTTGAGAGTCATAATGGAAACCAAGCTTGAAGAAGCAGAATGGGTAAGAGAAAGGTTTGATCAGTTGAATCTCATCAACGAAAAGCGCATGTCTGCGATGTGTCATGGTCAGTTATATCAGAAAAGGATCAAGAGGGCTTTTGACAAGAAAGTTCGTGTCCGAGAATTTCGAGAAGGGGAACTTGTACTCAAAAAGATTTTACCAGTTCATAAAGATACACGAGGAAAGTGGATGCCTAACTATGACGGCCCGTTTGTTGTGAAAACAGTCTTCTCAGGAGGCTCATTGATTCTCACAACCATGGATGGAGAGCAGCTTACTCATCCAGTGAATTCTGATGCAGTACGAAAATATTACGCCTAAAAGAACCCGATAAGCCGAAAACTCAAAAGGAGCGGCTTATGCAAAAGTTAGGGTTGAAGAAAAAAAAAAGTGAAAAAGAGAAAAAGAAAGAAAAATAAGAGCTCGCTAAGTTGAAAACCCGAAAGGGCGGATTAGGCAAAAATGAGCGTCCCGGTGGATTGAAAACCCGAAAGGGCGGTCCAGGCAAAAATTAGGGACAAAGGCGTTTCACTGCATCATATCAGTTGTCACTAACGCAGAAGGTCCTACAAGAATTCACTCCAACCGCTCTCGTCAGAAGCAAGGACTTTGAGGAATTTTAGTCTTTATGGATAGTTTGGTCATGGGATTCGATGTAACCTTGTCCACGTTGCCATTTTTTCACTTGTAAAATTTCTATGGAATCTTGTCATTGGCAAGATTTCATCCTTGAATAAAACCAGTGTTGAGCCATTCTTTCTTTTGCAAATTTATCACTTCCTTCATTTTCTTTGTTATGCAAAATATTATTCGTTGATCAACGATAATTTTGAAAGCATTAGGGTCAAATTATTTGAATAAAATTGAAAAGATTAACAAACATAAAAACTTTAACTCATGGAAAAGAGTCGAGGAAAATCATACTTCCTCGAAACCTCAGGGTAACATAACTTTGATATGCAATCCAATTACATTCCCCAATGAAGTGTAAGCAAGTCAAACTGCTGATTTTCCTTTGGTCATGTGTGGGTATCAAAACTTGAAGACTATTTTCTCAAGGAAATTCTTATGATGATGTAAAGACTCGTCCCAGTAGAAGATGTCTGAGCACTTGAATTTACTTTGTCATCTCTAAATAGCTTGTTTAGAAATCTCGGTTCCCCTGTTAGAATTGGATTTATTTTCAAGACGACATACACCTTTTCAGCCTGGGTTCAGTGTGATTCATTTTGCCTCTCGAGTTCGGTGTGCTATCTGTCGATTACCCGTGAATGACCGATCACTGCTAGTGAACTTCCGCCTAAAAGTCCAGTCGTAACTGACATTTTTTTAGAAGCCAATCGTTATTGGTAGTTTTTTTGGTCGTCACCATATTTCTTTTTAAGACCAGTCGTAACTGGCATTGCCTTAAAATCTACTCGTTGATATCTTTTGATTCGGTCGTCACCACCTTCTCCATTGAAGTCCAGTCGTAACTGGTAGTGTTCGAAATCCAATCGTTATTGGTTTTCTTTTGGTCGCCAACATGATTTCCTTTGAGGTCCAGTCGTAACTGGCATTGTCTTAACTTCACTCGTTATTACCTTTTGGTTCGGTTGTTACCAACCTTGTCCCTCTGAAATCTAGTCGTCACTAGCAAATCCCCTGTGAAGTCCTATCGGCATTGATATCGTGTTGGTCGTTACCAACTGTCCCCATGGAAGTCCAGTCGTAACTGGCGTCACTTGGAATCCAATCGTTATTGGTATCTTTCGGTTTGGTCGTTACCAACCTCCCCAGCTAAAGCCTAGTAGCTTGCTAACATTCTCATAACCACATGTGTTGGTATACCCTGATTTGGCCGTCACCATGTTTTCTTTCAAAGTCCAGTCGTAACTGGCATTGCTTGAAACCCAATCGTCATTGGTACCCGGACTTGGTCGTTATTAATCCCCTTTAAGTCTAGTAGTTATTGGCATTGCTTGAAATTTGGTCATCACCAATTTCCCCAGTCGAAATCTTACGTGTTATCGATTGGATTTGAGAAATCTCATTTGTTATTAACCCAGGTTGGTCGTTACCATTACCTGCGGAAAGTCTAGTGGTTACTAGCACTGCCCGAACCATTTGTTAAAACTGGGTGACATCATTACCCCTAGTGAAATCTTCCTCCCAGACAAGTCTCGGAGATCTAGTCGTCACTAGTATCCCCAACGTATTTGGTCTTTGTTTCTAGTCCATTCCTGAAGGTCCTGTTTGAACTCTTCACTATAGGAAGTTCCTCATCTGATCATCCCCAGTGAGGTTCGTGTTTTAGTTCTTCACTCCCCCAGTAGAAAGTCACTCTTTTCCCCGGTGGAAATCTAGCCCTTTCCCCAGTGGAGTGTTTGCTCTTCCCCAATGAGATTGTCATCTTCATTGGACTTTGTGCATCCTCATGTGAAATTTTCCTCTCAGTTATCACTAGTCATGTTTGAACTATTGGTTGTTATATCGCAGTTTTCCCCAGTGTCGGATCCACAAAATCAGGTCCCGTGAGTAGTTACTCGTTGTTTTGTTTACCTGTCTTCTGCATATGTCTTGCATCCAAGCATCATGAAGCATCATTTAGAATTCATGGCATATCAGGACCTGTTCTTTTGCATATCATCGGATCTAAGGGACAAAATTTTCGGTTTTCTATATTTAAATACCTTTCGCTGCGATTCTACAAGGATTGTCATCTCTCGGTTCCATCTAGTGAAGATATTTAAATAGGGGTAACTGTTGCACCCCAAATTTTGACCCCTTAGATTCTCATTATCATTTTAGGAGCATACTCATGAGTTATCTAACCTTAACCCAATGCAAGTTTGTCTTTGTCAAGTTACAGATGAATCAGAGTTTTGTACAGTCAAATCGAAGCTTCAGGGATTGTGATCAATCAAATTTTTAGGCTAATTCAATCATGAAACAAGATCAAGGGTATCATATAATATTAATTGAGAATCCAATTTGAGGTTGTTACCCCAGAATAAAGAACAGTGTATTTCAGGGCACCCGATTAGGGTTTTAACCAAGTAAAAGTAAACTGTAGTTTGACTTTGATGTTGGAGAATGTTTTAATGGTGGGATTATTATTCATGAAGTTCATATAGCTTAATAAATTTCATCTAAGAAGTTTCAAAGTCTCAGAAGGTCCAGAGTGTCAACAAACGACTCGGTAGTCACCGATCGATCGTACGGTTGACCAAAAAGTCAACTCTTCAAATTTAAGGAATTGGACGTCAAAGTGTGAATCAAAAATGTTCCTTATATCATATTGCACTTTCATATCAATTTTCATGACCATTGGATCAAGGATGAAGGAGTAATCGAAAAATCGGGAAATTAGGGTTTTGAAAGGGGCTAAACCATAACTCCTTAACCACACATCCAATTGAGTTGGTTCAAAGCTCATTTGAAAGCTCTTGACAAATCCTACAAAAGTCCATAAGTGGTCCATGATCAGAAAATGCATAGATTTGGAGTTATGATCAAATTCATTTCTAGAAGGGAAAAATACTTAGAGAAATTTCACTTTTAAGTTCATTTTTTAGCAACTTTGGGAGACCTTTTGACAAAGTTCCTTTGGGAAATTGAAATTCATGAAAACATGAATATTTTATAGCTATTTGAGGGATTTCTAAAAAGTACTAGCACATCTCAAAAGGATTTGTGAGCTGAAAGTTATGGTTATAGCAAGTTGGTGATTTCACACTCTAGTCTCACATTGTCAAAATTTCAAGAATCCATTCTTTCATCAATCTGACCAAACTCAAGCCTTTGGATGTTGTTGTTTCTGATATGTAGAGGGTTTTAAGCATAGAAATGTGAAGGAAATGCAGAGGAGATGGAATTAGCCAAACTTGCAAGTGGGCTTGCAAGTGGCTTTACAACTTGCATTTGAAATCATAAGGCAAGCATGAGGTGGAAAAGTGAATCTGAACCAGCCATCAACCTACACTCTCTAGCCTGCATTTATCCCATTCAAAATCATCATTTTTCTTGACTATTGGGCTTACCCATCAGCCAAGGAAACCCCTTTGTGGAGGTTTGATCCAAAGGTGTAAAACCTTTCTTTCATGTGAAGAAATCTCCAAATCTGCCCCTCTCTTCATATACCTATAAAAGGGAGCCCTCATCACTTCATTTGACACAATATTAATTCCAAAAACCATAAAAACACAAAGCTCTCACTCTTTCACATCTTACCTCAAAAATCACCAAAATCACAAAATTGTCAAAAACCACCAAAAATCTGTCTTGGTAGTTTTGCTGCCAAACTCAGTTCTCTACATTCAAACACCTCAACAATCATCCACACAATCTCTAAATATGCTATAGAAGGTGTCCAAGACCTTAAACCATTCAAAAAATCAACTTCCATACCAAGTTACTTTGACCAAAAGCCATAAAATCAGCCAAAACTGGTTCTATGCATTTGCTTGGTGTTCTAATCACTCAAACACCTCTCATATATCATTTCTCAACTGTATAAAGTGTTAAAGATCATTGGTGGATTTTATTTCTCCAACTGTCACAAGGATTGCATTCTTGCTTCAAAAAGAAGAAAGTTTCAAAGCTAGTGTTATTTAGAATTCTCTCTGGGTTTCTTGGTGTACTAACCTACTCAACACAGTCCACTAGAGGTATGTAAACACTACATCTTTGCTTTGCACCACTAGAGGTATGTAACATAGGACTGTTATGTCTTGTATCAAACTCTACCATGAATATACCAGCTGATCTCAGGCCTAGAGATGGTTAAATTTGTGCTCAAATTCATCCAACATCATGCATTCAATATGTTTGTGGAGTTAATTTGGTCAATAGTGTTTAAAATGATGAACTGCATTTTTCATATCTTGTATCAAAATGGCCAAGTTTTCACTCAAACCCTCATTTTTCATGACAGTCCTATGTTAGCCCCAAATTGTGTTTGAACTTACTCAATATCATGTATGTATGCTATGTGTGTGATTAATTGAATCAGAAAGTATGTGGAACTAAAAATTCATATCTCATGCCTCATTTTCATGACAACTTGCATTTTGTGAATCACTTTTCATGACAGTCTGTTTCCAACTTATTTTGGTGTTTGAATCCAGTCAATATCATGAATATAAGATGTGTATGTGTTTGAATTGGTCTGAAATTGTTTTGAACAGAAATTAAACATGTTCATGCATCTCACTTCACAAACCTAGCACTTTGTTCACCAAATTTTACACCAGCCATGTTTGAACCTTTTTTCTTGCCTGGACTCACTTGTTTGCATATATGAGGAATGTGTATATGATTCATATGATCAAAATGTGCCTAAATCTGGTTTTGAGTAATCTACTGCATCATCCTAAAACCAAAAGCAACTTAAATGTCATTTTCTGCACCAGCCAGTTTTGAGCCATTTCTTTTGCTTGATTTCATTTAACATGTTTGCAAGGTGTATGTATGATTCACTTGACTTAAATATGCATTAAACTTGATTTTGAACTTTTCATGCATCACCAAACCTCAAAATGCAACTTATTGGTCATTTTCCATGACAGAGTGTTTTGAATTTCAATTCTTGCTTGATCTCACTCAAAATCATGTATGTAAGGTGTATATGTGTTTGAAAGGGTTTGAAAGAACTTGGAATTAAAATTGGACATTGCCCTGCACCTCACAAGCACAAATTGGTAGTTTGAAAACCACTTTTTACACCAGTTTGTTTTACATCAAAAGTGTGGTTTAGACTCATTTAATATCATGTACCTGTGCTGTGTGTATGAATGATTTGATCAGAAAATGTTGGGAATTGGAACTGAACCACAACATGCATATTTTTCAAAATCAACCTTGCACATAAAATGCCATTTTTCATGACAGACTTATTTGAGCCCTTCTTTGTGTTTGAATTCATTCAACAATATATATGTGAACTATGTATATGATTTAATTGATCAAATTGTGCCTAGAATTTGAACTAGACATCAACCTACATCTTACATGACAGTTTTGCATATTGAACACCACTTCTCACCAGAACTTGTTTTGAACTTAACTTATTACTCACACTTGTTCATCAACCTGTTTGCAATGTGTGTATGTGTTGGGTTTGGTCTGAGAATGTTTAGAACTTGATGTGAACATCAAAATGCATTTCAAAAGCTCATTATGCATGTGCTATCGAATTTCAAAATGGAAGCTTGATCTTTTAAAATCACCACCACCACTGAATTCCTTGTTAAAATCCACTCAATTTAGACTAAAATTTTGCTTAAATCCATTAGGAATTGACAAAGTTATGAATCTTCATGCATTTGCTTGTTCTTGGTTCTTGCCATGCCCAGGTTTTCAAATTGAACTTACCCATATATATTTATGGGGTGGCATTTACAAATGGATGTATAGCCACCCCAGTGGTAGTCACCTTGTCACTTAAGCGCCTTGCATGCCATGAACCTAGGTTCGACCCCTGAGGAGGGTAACCCTTTTGTTAATTTTTGTCATTTTTCATCCTATCTTTAAAAATTCATATCTCTCTCAATTTTAATCATTTTTCACCCATTCTTTTTGCATTTTGTTCATCTTAATATCTACTTTCATGTCATATTTTTTATTTCCATGTTTGCCTAATTTTTCATCTCTTTTGACTATATGCAAACTGTGTATGTTCTGTGATCGTTTTCGCATACGCAGATGAATTTTTCTTGTGATATACTTGTGGTTGTTTGTGATACTTGTTTGCATTCATGTTCTTAAATGTTAGTTAACATGTTAGGATTTTATCTTTGGTTGTTACCATGTTCATTTTACTTCATCTGCTAAATACACTGAATCTTGACTGTCACTCTTCCTACTTAACCAACTGCTTTGATTGTCATCAATGCATTTTCATTTTTATCATTTCACATGCTCACTCAATGGTTGTCACCACGGATGCATATTTATTATGTTGTTATCTTGTTCAAAATTTTCTTTCCCCCAAGTGATGAAGTTTGTTAACTCTCATCCAAGTTGCCTCTCATGTCCCTCTCCAAAGGAAAAGCCTTTCCATTAACCCTAATGTTATGGATAACTCATTCACCCATTTCCTTGACTTTGTTAAGTCACTTTAAACTTAGTTTAGGAACCTTTAGACTTTGTTTTAAGTCTAAAAGACCCACCTGTACTAGGAGTGCTCTTCAACTAGAACCCTAGGATAGAGTTTGTCAACTCTATGTAAGAATCATCGTCATGATTTCTTACTTCCCCTTTTGAATATTACAACTTAGAATAGGGAGTTTTGTCAAACTCCACACAAACATTGTCATGTTTGTTCCCCCCTTGAACCTTGATCATAATCAAGTGTTTTTCATCCCTTGTGAGGTGAACTACGATTGCTCTGATTCTATCCTAGTTAGGATACGTAGGCAGAAGATGTCCTTGCGAGCAAACTTAGAAAACCATCTAGGTCGTTACCTATCCCTAATCCATATCCCAATCTATAGTACATATTCACAAACTTAGCAAACAATCAAACAAAAGATTCCTGTAGAGTACTACAGATGCTTAGAGTGCTAACACATTCCCTAGGTATAACCAACCCCCGATCCCCGAATCTCTTAAGCGTTGTCGTTACATCGCGAAAAAGGTTTTTCTTTCTTTAGACCTTTCCTTTGGATAAAATAAAGTTCAGTTGTAAAAGAATTAAGATTCAAGTTAATTTAATAGCTTGATATTCAATTTTCACCGCAACACCCACCCTTACCTTTGGAATTGAGGTCAACTCTACGCTTCCGGTTCCGGTTTGCTCTCCCGGTGACTCTTCTGCAACAACCTTCAATTCTCTTCGGCAGTTAATTCTTCTGTTCTTCCTTTCTCCACAGCCACGTCCTTTTTCCTCTTTTCTCAGCCTTTTTCCTCCAATTTGGTTTTCTGAGCAGTTTATCGTTCTTTTACTCTTTCTCCCACAACTTCTCTAATAACTCCCTAATTCTCATTATTCCATCCACTAATAATAATAATAATAATAATAATAATAATAATAATAATAATAATAATAATAATAATAATAATAATAATAATAATATAATATTACTACTAGTTATTAAATTATCATCATTATTAATTATATTATATCATTATCAAACTCAATGATTTATTAAATGGTTTCCTATACTTTAAGGACACGCACCAACGCTCTCAGACACACTCCCACATAAAGGCACACCAACAATTCATAAATAATTTAATTAAAATGAACAGGCGTTACAATGATGATTTTGCCTTTGATGAACATATGTTATCCTTTCAAACAATGTTGTCAAATTTGGATCAGGACCAGTAGAGACTTCAGTTGTGGAGAAATTATTATCAATGTGCTCGTAATGAAAATTACCAACATATGCGTCTCGCTCATCTTCGACAATCATGTTATGCAATATGATACATGCTAACATTATGTGTTTCATTGTATTCACGTGTCAAGCACGCGTTGGACCACGTACATTAGCGAATCGGGCTTGGAGCACTCCAAATGCACGTTCAACATCTTTACGTGTTGATTCTTGTCGTTGGGCAAATAACTTTCTCTTTTCTCCTTGCGGCATAGGGATGGTCTTGACAAATGTCGCCCACTTAGGATAAATACCACTCGCTAGGTAGTATCCCATATGATATGTTGTTCGATTCACCGAGTATTGCACTGCAGGAGCTTTTCCATTCAAAACATCATTAAAGACATCATACAACATGGGAATGTACTCTGCCAACCTTGCTTCAGCTATTTTACTATAGATAGCTAATTTATTTTTTGAGGCATTTTCCATGCCAGTCAAATCCACTGTGGGTGTTATAGATGGAGATGTTTTTCCCTTGCCTTTTCTTTTTGCCGCCTTTTGTCCTGTTGGACGGTCGGTCTGAGTTGCGCTATTGTATTCTGAATAATCTATGGGATTTTCTTGATTAGATGTCGATGAATATGTCCCATTAGAGGATACCTTTGATCTCTTTGAAGAGTTGTTCATTTCTTGTCCCTTCCATTTAGGCTCATCCTTCAACAACCTTCATGCGTGCTCCATTATGAAACGTTGATGACGTACTTGTACAAAAAGTTTACGGGCCTCATCCATGACGTCTTTCTCGGACTGTCCACTTTTCTTGTTAGCAACAACTAGTTTGTAGTTGCCGCAAAACCATTGACAATGTTTATTCAATAGATGCCTTCGAGATTTAGAGAGAACATATTTTGAATTGAAATTTGTTTATAACATTGATAATTCATAATCAGTAAAAAAAATCTACGAAATCAAGAAGTACGTTAGAAGAGTGTTGATTAAAATTTACCATGAAGTTGATTTGGATACCAAGAAGAGGGTAGAGAGACGAGGAAGATGGGAGTTGTAAAATGGAATGGCGATTGAGAAGTGATAAGAGAGCAAAAGAATCGTAATGGGCAAAGAATTGTAACATTGAGACGCCGAAGAATCATGAACTATTCTTATATATTTTATGACCTATATTTAGAAAAAATGAAACGCAGTTTTGAGATGAGGTGAGAAACGCAAACGCAATAGGATAAATTGAAATGCAAACGCAATAGGGTAAATTGAAACGCAAGTCAGTATTTCTTTTTTCGTTATAATTTTATTTATTTTTATATTATAATTTTGATTTTATTTTATTAACTAATTTTTGTTTTAATTTGTAGTTTGGTTTTTATTTTTTTGTTTTTAATTTATAAATTTCATTTTAACTTATTTGATTTTAAATTATAATTTTGATTTTATTTTAGTCTTTGTTTTAATTTATTTAGTTTAGATTTTATAAATAAAAAATTATGAATTTGATTTTTGTTTTAATTTATAGTTTTATTTTTGTTTTATAATAATTTATAATTTTAATTTTATTTTGTAATATCTCATATTCTCTCAAAAGTTCAATTGATTGTCAATTGAGACCAATTGAGTTTTTATATACTTATTCAATGGTAATCAATTACATAAAATGATAATCGATTGTCATGTCCAAAAATATTTTTTGTTTGGCAGAGTCTTATGGAATCGGTTGTACCAAATAACAATCAATTGTATTTTAATAATTACATATAACTTATAATACTCTAAAAATGTAAGTAAATAATTAATATGCAACTTAAAAAATATCATAAATATTGATTAAAATAATTATTATCAAAAACATTGATGCAAATGATAGGTGCGGGACTTTCCAACAATATTTCATCACCATGTGAATTAATTGGCAAAATAACCTTTTTGGTCCTGTAACTTTAGCTCGGGGTCCATGTTGGTCCCTTATCTTTAAAAAGTAACAACTTGGTCCTTTAACTTTTAAAATTGTGTCACGTTTATCCTTCCGTGTGTTGCCGTTAGTTTGTTTTTGAAAAAATTGTCACGTTTGAGTGGGTGGAGTGCTGATGTGGAAGTGAAGTGTGAATGTGAGAAATAAACACAAGAAATGGGGGATTGAATTGGGTTTATGCCTAAATAAAAACTTTTTCCTTTTCTTGTCATCTTCTTCACTTGATGCTTTATGCACTTATATTAAATACATTGCGGAAGCATAAATAATAAAGCATACTGAAAGTAAAGAACACAGCATATATCCTGGTTCACTTGAGCAACTCCCAAGCTAATCCAGTATACCCTTCCAAGGTGATTTCGCCTTAATCAATTAAGGACTTAATCCACTATAACCGAATTGATTACAGATGCACAAGCTAACTGCAAGTGACTAACAGCAGATCAATGAAACGTTCAGGGATCCCCAAGGATATAACGTTCATTAACATCTAATAGAATCCGATCACTAAAGATCTCCTATTAGAAAACCACAAATGACTACTGTCACTTGTCATCTCAAGTATACTGATCTTCACAAGATCACTTGAGGAACCACTAATTCTAAAATAGAATGTTGTGTTGCCGGAGATTACAATGATGCTTCCTAGCAAGCTAATTACTCCAAGTTAAGCACATAGCAAGTAATGAGTAATAACTCCTTGCTTCCTAATGCAGAAACTAATCTAATGATGAATCTCTAAGAGATTATAAAAACATAGTTTCCATATTGCTTAAAAGCTTTTCTATGTGTGAGCACTAAGGCTTCTTTTCATATAAGCTTTTCTTCTTTCTTTCTTTCTTCACTTCTTTCTTTCTTTACTTCATGCTTACTAGCATGGTAACATTTGAATAAATCAAATGTTATTTCTTATAGTGCAGCTTAACAGCAACAGCGTTTCTTAACTCAGCAACCCAGCCACTCAACAACATTTTTTATCAAATGATTCTTCTTTTTATATTGCAGCCAATAGAGTTATTGTGAGGATATAGTTGTCCTTTCTCATTCCAACGGTCATATCCCAACGGATAGAATAAACTCTTGTGTTAGAACAGTGACCTTAGCTTGTAGCTTCAATATATTTAATCCTTGGAAACTACGTTTGAACAGTACCAACATCTTTACCACATTTGAATAATTGCATACGTTGTACTTCAATCTTCTTGATTCTTCTGATGATTTATCTGATGAGTAGTTCAGAACTACTTTTGTGTGAAAGCTTCAGCATCAGAGTTGTTAACTCAAGCACATGTTTATCAGATTGAACATCAGCAGCTTATCTGATGTAACACGTCTTGCATCTGGATGAATCTTTTTCTGACACAATCTTCCACTTCAGAATCCAGTCTTCAGCATTCCAAGAACTAAGTTTCATCTGAAACAATCTTGAGAATGTTTACTTCTGAATCTGATTCCAATATTGAATCTGAGTCTGATACCCATGTTGGTTCTTAGTCTGACACCAATACATGATACTCATGATTCTGATTATGAATCCAAATCTTGCTTTTATGAAGATTTCTGATTCTTATGCTCTGATTATCATATTCACAGACAATTTACATCTTCTAAACATTCTGATTCCATATGACTTTAACTTTCAGATCTCTGAACAGTATTGGGTCCATCTGATTCTGAATCTATGTTCACGAAGTGTATAACTTCTATTATATGAACACCAGTTCATTTGAGCTCAGATTTCTTTCAATTATCCTGTTTAGAATGCCTAGTGAACTTGTTCAGAGTTCCTCGGAAAAACATCAAACACACATTTAGTAATAAACGCAGTTTATATGTTTTGCATTTTCTTTCAGGTTATAAAATATATCAAAGCTATTTTCTATTTCTCAAAAACGTTTTCCATTTTTCCCCATTTCCCTGTTATATACTATTATTCCAGATTATATCAAAATCGTCTTCATTTCTCCCCCTTTTTGACATCGTCAAAAAATTAGAGTTTTTCATTGAAAAAATAGATTTTAAGAAGAAAAAAAATTTCTCTCTTTTTAATGTCAGAAATTAAAAAGATAGGAGTTGAGAGATAGCACCTGAGAACTTAATCATCTTTCATTTCTCCCTCTGAGAGCTTACTTCCTACAGGTTGATACCAATAAGGTGGGCTGATATCTTTTCCAGATTTCATCTTCTATATCCCCCCTGCTTCTTGGAGAGTGACAACTCTTCAGAGTTTGTAGAAGCATGCTCTGACGAGGATTGTTGACAAGTTTCTGATCAGCAGATCTTTCTCTGACAACTTGTACATCCTTCATAGCTTGTTGATCTCCTTTATACTTACTAATGTCACGTTATCAACGTACAATAGTAATTTCAGAAGAAGAACCAACTATAACAATTTGTTTAGTCTTCTTAGCATCTTTAGCTTCTTGTACCAATCTGGAAGTTTCTTTTCAGGAATCTTCTTCTGCTAGATTTAGACAAGAAAGTTGAAATTCCTTCTTCCTTCTGGCTTGATCTTGATACCAATTATTCCAGTCCTTAGAACAACTTGAAATATATCCAATTTTAGAGTCTAATACCAATTGAAGAAATATCTCAAGAATTCTCAAGTTCCAGAGTTGAAGTGCTTGTTCTGGCCTTGCTTTGATTCTTTCTTTTGAAAGGTTTGATACCCAATTGAAGGTGTGAAATTCAGAGGTTTGTGCTAGTGGTTTACTCTGAATTTTTGCTTCAAAGTTCTGCGCCCAGAACCTTCTGTGTCTTTATTCAAACATCTTCTGAAGTTTCGCTCAGAGTCATCTGACGCTTTTCTTCTGGTTGGATGCCAGAGACATGATACCAATTTAAGATGTAAGATACCAATTGAAAGTATAAGATACCAATTAAAGGTGTGAAATAATGAAACTATTTCATCTTGTTTCTTCAACATCAAAACACTATATTTCAAAAGTATCAACATTTGATTTGACAACCCATCTTCTAATTGAATCTTTTATTCAAATTTCCAAATGATCCAAAACTTCTGATAGTCTACGACTTCAGATTTTCTCAGATCTTTAAACAGCATCTGATATCAATTGAAGGTGATGTGTCAACAATTTGCATTCTGATCCTTCAATCTTATGGAAATGAATGTCCTTCATTTGATACTTCATCCAGAGCATCTAATACTTCAATCAGCATTAGTAGTATTTTGCTTTTGTAGAGGAGAGTTCTATTTAGAGGTACTTTTGCATCTAACTCTGTCTTTAGTAACATCAACATAACAGAAACCTACTAGAAATAATTATCTGGTTTTCTGCAACACAGAGTCACATTAGTAGTACCTTTCAGATACCTCAGAAATCTCTTAACAACTGTTAAGTGATATTCTTCAAGATCTGATTGGAATCAAGCACATACACATGTACTGAAAAGAATGTCAAAACTAGAAACAGTAAAATACAGAAGAGTACAACTCATACCTTTGTAGAGCTTCTGATCTACCATTTTACTAACCTCTTTCTTTCTCAGAGTGTACGTTGAATGCATGAGAGTCTTAGTTGGCTGCTCTCTGACAGATTAATCTTCTGTCTGTTATATTCTTCATCTGAATCAAAATAACTTCTTCAGAAGTATATCTCTTCTGATGTTCGATTCAACTTGATCAGTAGTTACCCATTTCACATTCTTCCTTTGGTCTTCATCTTCTGATCATTCAAGTTGATACCAATGAACACGCCTCTTTATCTTCAAGATGACTTATTTCCAAATGAAAGTTGTATCTTCTTGAACCAAGAGTAGAAACAATATATCATCACAATTTGTCATCAAACCAAGATGGATTTCTTGAAATGATTTGAGTGACAATCTTGTTCTTATCAATCAGTATCTGAGGGTGACTTCTTCTTCTAGAATTCTCGTACCAACTGAAGGTGTGAGAACTTCTGAGTACCAACTGAAGGTGTGAGAACTTCTGAGTACCAATAGAAAGAGTAGGATCTTCTGCTAAATCACCTTAGGTTTCTCCACCTATGGTTTCTGATTCCAAGCTTGTTATCAAATCAATCATGATTTGAATCTTTAAAGTCTGAACTTGAAAGTGAAGAACTAGAATGTTAGAAACAACTTTCCAACATATCAACTTTATGCTTCCACTAGATCAAAGGAGTTCAGAGAATGGTGAACAGCAACTGATACAATCATGTATCAATATCTTCACTGAACATTTTCCTTTCTGAATTAGCTTCAGAAATCTTCAAAGCTTCTACTTAATCTTTTGACGAGATTCTTTACAACAGACTTTCTAATCATAACTATTTCTGTTATGTTAGCAATTTCTTCTGATTATCAACAATCAGCCTTTGTCAAGAAGTGCTTCTTCAGAAGGTTGGAGACTGGTAAGAGTCTGATACCAACTGATGGAAATGATATCCAAAGTATTTTCTTCTGACAGTGAAGTTGTAACCCAACTTATCTTGATCAGCATCTATTAAGTGGACAACTAAATGTGAAATGAACAACTATGGAAATGATTCCTTGCATTAGATCCTTAGCTTCAGATCTATGCATCTTAGCTCTAGTGAATGTTTCAGCAAACAGTTCATCCAGAGGTATGCTTCAGATCAAACTAGATCTTCAATCTTCAGGATTCCTTGTTATCCAGAAGTGAGCTGTGTTGCTGACGTTTCAGAGCCATACAAAATCTGAACCTCAGAGCTTCTGACCAATTGCTTTATACTCTTTGCCCATAGTCTTCTATAGAGTTACTTCTCAACAACTTTTAGAATCTCCTGTAGCGTTGCTTCATCAAATTCTTCTGTAACTTGCCTATGTAGCTTGTGTACCTTGCCTCTGTAGCCTTTCTTCTGAATCTATACCGATACCAAATGAAAGTGTCTACTGCCTCAGTTGCTTTGCTTCTGATGCTTTACTTTAGTAGCCTTGCTTCTGTAGCTTCGCTTCAGAATCACCAACACTTGAAGGAGAGATGTCTTGATAGACAGAGCCTCTACATAATCAGTGTTACAGAACTTTTCTGTATAACTTCTGATCTGACTTCACTAGCCTCTTCTTTTCCCAGAGTGCTAGTTTCAGATACTGCCTGCATACACTCATCAAACTCCTTTCTAAGTGAAGTATATGGTTCCAAAGAAAACTATTATCAACATAAATAAATCTAATAGATTTAAAATATCTTTCTTAATAGTCTTTAAGAAAAGAGTAGTATAAACTTTTCTTTTGACAAAAAAATAGTTTTCAAAAACTGGGAAGTTGATGAACACATACTACTTCTTCAAAAACCATTTAAAAAGTATTTTCAATATTCATCTGATTTATATGATGTTATACTGATCAACAAAGAAGATTGACAAGAATATGAATTCTAACCTTGTCACAAAAGCACATATCTTTTGTATAGTCAAAAGCTTCTTGCTGACAAGCTTTGAGAAGAAAGAATCTTGTTCTTCTAGAATCATCCTTCTTTCTAATGAACGTCTCTTCTGGAAGAGAAGATTTGATTCTGGGGGAAACTTCTCAAAGTTGATTCTTCAGAAGCAGCTAATTGAATAGCATTTGGGGAAGCTTCTGATTCTTCAACATCTTGTGAGACAAACCAGTAACAGCATCTGAAGTAGAATCTCCAGAATAACTCTTCTTGAACTGATCTCAATTCCTTTGTTTGCGTTCTGTAGCATCTTCATCAACACAACAACATCTATCTGATTTCTAAGAGACATCCTCAGAGCACAGATATTCTGATCTTCATGAGTAGAGAGCATCTAGCTTCCATCAGGCTTCATCTTTTGAATTAGTCTACTTGAAACAAATACAGATCCAAACTAGATACACTAATCATCAAACTCAGATTATCAAAAGACACAGTCTGACTGACAATATGCTCTTACAATGCTGAGCTAACTTGTAAAGAGTTAGATCATCAGAGTTTAACATAAACATTTGCTCTTGAAAAAGAATATCTACTGACTTATTCAGATTGAATAACACCAGAGACTTAAATCCTTTTTACCTTAGACAGAATGACTACTGTCCTTGTATCTTTCCACATAATCTTTAATCCTCAAAACATTCATCAAGAATTTCTGAAAAATTAATGCCCAAAAACGTCTGATCAATTACAGTTTGTTCAACTGAGATGGCATCTCAAGTTAATAGAACTTAATTGTTCATGCTTCTTCAAATCAGATCTTCTGAATTTCATCATATCCAGATGAGTTGATAAACACTGCCTATCTTGAAACTTCTGCAGAATTATTTGAAACTCTTCAAGGATAGCAACTTTCAAATGTTTTGAATCTGAAGAATCATTTCTTCCAGATTTGAACATTTTTCTGAACTTGCCCTTTTCTGCAGACTATATTCTGGTGTTCTGATGAATAGGATTCATTAGCCAACAATATATCTTTTCTTACTTAAGATAAATCCCAATGAGTTGTCATGAGAAAGTCAAGTGTGGACTAATCCGTTTCTTGAAAACATCTCATACTCACCAGAATTAATCTTTAGAAATCAAGATTTCTTGCTAGCTGAAGATTTAATCTTTGAGCAAATACGTTGAACATCCAAACGTATTTTACATCAGCATTCAACAGATATATCTTCTTATCTGATGAATCTTTCTTGTCAGCTGATTCTTCATTCTTCTTCTAGAATCTACTGGAGGAGATTTTTTGTTGAAGGCTTCAACACTTCAAACATCAAACTTCACAGAATCAGTTACTTGCTCAAGTAACCAAATAGATTACAATTTTAGAACTCATCATCCTCAAAAACTGATGTGAGGCTGAAATTGAAAGAACGGTGAAAAATCCCCAAAAGTATTTCTTCAATAGCCTATAGATCTTTATCTGACACTGTTAGGTGTTTGATATCCATCAATAGCAGAACCGGAGCTTTGATACCAATTGAAGGTGAGAAATAAACACAAGAAAGGGGGGATTGAATTGGGTTTATGCCTAAATAAATTTTTTTTCCTTTTCTTGTCATCTTCTTCACTTGATGCTTTATGCGCTTATATTAAATACATTGCGGAAGCATAAATAATAAAGCATACTGAAAGTAAAGAACACAACATATATCTTGGTTCACTTGAGCAACTCCCAAACTAATCCAGTACACCCTTCCAAGGTGATTTCGCCTTAATCAATTAAGGACTTAATCCACTATAACCGAACTGATTACAGATGCACAAGCTAACTGCAAGTGACTAACAACAGATCAATGAAACGTTCAGGGATCCCCAAGGATATAACGTTCATTAACATCTAATAGAATCCGATCACTAAAGATCTCCTATTAGAAAACCACAAATGACTACTGTCACTTGTCATCTCAAGTATACTGATCTTCACAAGATCACTTGGAAACTACGCTTGTAGCTTCAATATATTTAATCCTTGGAAACTACGCTTGGATAGTACCAATGTCTTTACCACATTTGAATAATTGCATACGTTGTACTTCAATCTTCTTGATTCTTCTAATGATTCGTCTGATGAGTAGTTCAAAACTACTTTGGTATGAAAGCTTCAGCATCAGAGTTGTTAACTCAAGCACATGTTTATTAGATTGAACAGCAGCAACTTATCTGATGTAACACGTCTTGCATCTGGATGAATCTTCTTCTGACACAATCTTCCACTTCAGAATCCAGTCTTCAGCATTCCAAGAACTAAGTTTCCTCTGAAACAATCTTGAGAATCTTCATGACTAATTCTTCAGAAACCATGTCTTCAGAATCTTCAGAGCCTTGACCTTCAGAATACTTCTTCAGAGTCTTGACCTTCAGAACACTTCTTCAGAGTCTTCTCCTTCAGAACCTGTCTTCAGAGTCTTGACCTTTAGAACCTGTCTTTAGCGTCTTGACCTTCAGAACCTGTCTTCAGAGTCTTGACGCACTTGGTCTTCAGAGCCTTCAGCCTTCAGAACTTCAAGTCATCAGAGTCTTCAGCACTTTGTTCTTCAGAGGACTCACTCTTCATAGATGCTCGTTAGCTTCCAGATCAGATGCATAACTCAGAGCAGAATCTATAGATGCATTGCAACTGCAATATCCAGCATCCTTGATTCTTTACTGAACATGATCAGATGTAGAAACAAACTTGCTTCTTCACTGAGCTTCATTTGCTTTTAGATCAGATGCACTTCTTCAGAGCAGAAACCACAGGAGCATTGCAACTGCAATATCCAGCACCCTTGGTTCTTTACTGATGGTGATCAGATACATAAGCAAACTAGCTTCTCACAAGCGCTTCATGACGTCACACTAAGTAATTCCATAAGTTACTAGCTGCACACGTTGCTTCTATTTGTTTGGTCTAATATATTTAATTTAATATGACCTGCACATAACAAACATTAAACCATAAAATGGTTCTTTCATAAATACTCACTTGTTATCATCAAAACATAGAGATTATCCTGTAGAGACAAATCTTGCTCTTACAAAGTGTCTTAGAGGGAAGAAGAGGGAATGATTCAAGCTTTCATTAACCACCATTACCCAGAAGAAGAAGACACGATTCAAGAGCAGACGATTGAAGATTGAAGACGATTGAAGAAGAAGACGATTGTAGATTTAAGACGATTCAAGAAGAAGACGATTGAAGATTGAAGACGATTCAAGAAGAAGACGTGGTTTTTTGATTGAGGATTGAAGACGATTCAAGATCCATAATCAAAAGGTTAATTCATTTCTCTCTGATTTAGGGTTTTCTGGTAGAGGTTCAGATTTAGGGTTTATATAAATTTGTTAGTGTAAACGTTAATTACTTACATGATATGATTAGGTTATCATGGATGAATACATAACTCTGAAAATTCATCATAGTGGTGAGTTCACTGATGAAGGTCTAGTGTATATGAGAATGGAGTAGTAGATGATTTGAGGGTAGATGTAGACATATGGAGTTATTTTGAGCTAGTTGGTGTATTGAAAGACTTAGGTTATAGGGAGTTTGAAACAATATTTTACAAGGACCCTCAATTTGGGATGAACCCACTTGTTGATGACAATGGTGCTTTAGAAATTGCAGATCTGTATAGGGTGCACCAAAATGTTGATATTTATATCGAACACACATTGTCTCAACCTGACTATTGTGATGTTGTTGTTGATGAAGTTGATGAGAACCCTGCTAAAATTGTAGACGAGGTAGAGGAGTTACTTAGTAAACTACATGAAGAAGTTGTGGAAGTTGAAAAAACCACTGTTGGTTTGGAGGAAGGTGATGTTAGGGGCGATGAAGCCAATGTTGGGTTGGAGGAAGGTGAAGTTAGAGTTGATGAAGCCACTGCTGTCATGGAGGAATGGAATCTTGCAGGGGATGTTAGAGTTGATGAGGATCCTGCAGTGGATGATCATACTGTTGGAGTTGAAAATGGGAGTGCTGCAGGGGAAGAAGGTAATGTTGGAGTTGAAAAAGGGAGTGTTACAGGGGAACAAGGTAATGTTGGATTTGAAATAGGGAGTGCTACAGGGGAACAAGGTAATGTTGGAGTTGGAAAAGGCAAAGCTGCAGTGTATGATGACTTAAGTCTATCATCTGATGATAGTGTAGATGAGGACTACAATTATGATAGCGCAGAAGATGTTGCTTTTGAGGATGAGTCTGATGGGTGTGATGAGATTAGGGAGGATGAACTTGATGCCCTAGTTGGTCATGAAAATGATGGTAATGGAGAAGTTGTAGAAAATGATGGTAAAGGAAGTGACAATGATAGTAAGGAAATGCAAAGTGGTTGTGACAGTGATGATAGCAGTGGAGTTGTAAGAAAAAAAACATCAAATTTTCAGACAGCCAAAAGACATGTCAAATTACAAGTGGGATGTGGGAATGTACTTTAGTTCAAAGGATGATTTTAGGGAAGCAATTACAACTTATGTTGTTCAAAATGGTAGAGACCTAAGGTTTGTAAAAAATGACAGAGTTAGGGTAAGGGTTAGATGTAAAGTTGGTTGTGAGTGGGAGGCTTATTGTAGCAAGTTGTCAATTGAAGACACTTGGCAACTCAGAAAAGTAATTGATAAACACAGTTGCAGTAGGGAGTATAATGTAAAGCTGATGAGTACAAAGTGGTTGAGTAAAAGAATTCAAAATAGCTTGAAAAATAATCTAAGGTTGAGTATAAAGGATATCAAGGAGAAGGCACAAAAAAGTGGAATGTTGGGGTCAACAAAACCAAAGCTATAAGAGCAAGATTCGCAGCTAAAGACTATGTAGATGGTTCCTTTTGGGGAGATTACACAAGGGTCTATGACTACTGTCATGAACTGTTAAGAGCCAATCCAGGGTCAACAGTTAAGCTCAATGTTGAGCCTGTACAAGTAGGTGTTAAGGATGAAAGACCATATTTTAGAAGGCTTTACATATGTTTTGTTGCGTGTAAGGAAAGCTTTAAGTTGTGCAGACATGTAATAGGTCTAGATGGGTGTTTTCTTAAGGGGTTGTGTGGAGGGCATATACTAGCTGCCATTGGGAAGGACCCTAATGACCAGATGCTTCCCATAGCATATGAAGTTGTGGAGAGTGAAAACAAGGATAGTTGGACTTGGTTTTTAGAGCTGTTAATTGATGACCTTGGAGGCAAAGATGAATGTCGGACTTACACCTTCATCTCAGACCAACAAAAGGCAAGTTTTTCATTTATTCATATGGTTTTATGTGTTTATATGTTTATGTTATTTCTGTTATGCTATATTGTAATGCTACATTGTATGTTATTGCAGGGTCTGCTACCTACTATGGATGAGTTATTGCCAAGGGTGGAGCACAGGTTTTGTGTTAGGCACCTTTATAGCAATTTTAGAAAAAAGTTTCCTGGAAAGATGTTGAAGGACATAATATGGAAGGCTGCCAAGTCAATATACCCACAGGCATGGGAAAAAGAGATGAAGGGAATGAGGGCCATCAATGAAGAAGCATTTAAACATATGATGAAAACCCCACCAATGTTTTGGAGTAGATCTTACTTTAGGACTGAAAACAAATGTGATGTTGTTCTCAACAACATGTCTGAGTCCTTTAATAGTGTCATTCTTGAAGCAAGGGCAAAACCTCTAATCACTATGTTAGAAGACATCAGAACATACATGATGGAGAGATGGGCAAATAACAGACTGAGATTTGGAACTTTGGATGAGAATGATATTTTGCCCAATATTAGAAAGAAACTTGATGTCACAAGCACATACACCAACAACTGGCTAGTAAGGTATGTCACATCATGTGAGTAATGTATTTTGTTTGTTTATGACATACATGTGACTAATGTACTTTTGTTTGTTTAATCATTTAGGATGTCTGATGAACATATATTTGAAGTAAGGCACATAAAAAATCAAGCTGACAAGTTTGTTGTGAACCTGAAAAATCAGATATCATGCAGAAGATGGGAACTCACAGGGCTCCCATGTGTTCATGCTCATTCCGCTATGAAGAGTAGGAATTTCAAACTTGATACTTACATTCCAGATTATTACAGGGTTTCAAGGTATAAGGCAGTTTATAAGCATGTGATCTACCCTGTTAATGGAGCAAACTTGTGGGTTAAGACACCATACCCACATGTGCAACCACCCAAGTTCAGGAAGATGCCAGGTAGACCTAAAAAGAAGAGGAACCTAGAACAAGGTGAAATTGATGGGTCTGCTCGCAAATTGAGAAGAACATGTTTTCTGGTGAAGTGTAGTAGGTGTAAGAAAGCAGGACATTACGAATCTACTTGTAAGGACACAACAACTCAACAACCTAGCCAATAATCAACCCAACTCAATCATACTCCAACTCAAACTGCTCAACAAACTAGTCAACACACTCCATCTCATACTGCTCAACAAACTAGTCAACACACTCCTACTTCAACAACTCAGCCTACTCAACAATCTTGCCAAACATCTCAGACTTCTAATGGAAATGTTGCTAAGGGCAAGACACAAAAGCTGTTTGTAAGGAAGCCAACAAGACCTTTTGTGTCACCTGGGCCTACAACTAGGTTGAGTGTTGTGAAGAATGTGGTAGGCCCAGTAACAAGGAGGTCTACTCCAACAAAGAGGATCACCCCAAAGAAGAAGCTATAAGTTGTGGAACATGTGAATTTAGTTACCTAGAACAAGTTTATGTATTTTACTACTGTCGTTTTAGAACAAGTTTATGTATTTTACTACTAATGTTGTCATGAACAAGTTTATGTGTTCTACAGTTGTTGTACTCTACTGTTGTCATGAGCAAGTTTATAATTTGGAACATGTTGTACTCGTTGTCACGAACAAGTTTATAATTTGAACATGTTGTACTCTACTGCTGTCATGAACAAGTTTATAATTTGAACATGTTGTACTCTACTGCTGTCATGAACAAATTCTACAGTTGTTGTATTCTACTGCTGTCATGAACATGTTGTTTTGGAACAAGTATATTTTGTGGAAAGTATTACAAGTTTATGTATGTTGTTGTTGTTGTTTATAGGTATTGTGAAATGAACCTAAAAGCAGAACCAACTTATATGTATCCTGCTGTTATATACCAAATATGCTGCTATATACCAAATAGGTTGTTATATACCAAATAGGTATTATGAAATGAACCTAAAAGCAGAACCAACTTATGTATGTTGTTGTTGTTGTTTATAAGTATTATGAAATATAATCCAAAATGTTATATGTATGTTGCTGTTATATACTAAATATAATCCAAACTGTTATATACCAAACATAAAAAACTGTTATAAACCAAACTGTTATATACCAAATATACTCCAAATATATCATTAACAAACCAAAACTGTTATATACCAAATATAAAAAACACTTTGACATGATATAATCCAAAACTGTTATATTCATGTGGAGTATGGTTTGACAGACCAAATTAAAACACGTTAACCAATTTAACATTATCTTTAACTGTTATATTCATTCATGTTGAACTGCAAAAACTGAAATTAACGAAACTGATACAATCCATTTATTAAAATCCAACTATTACATTCATGTTGAAGTGATACAAACTTTAATATAACATAATACTTCCAAACAAACCGTAATAACCTAACTACCCCTAACAACTAATACAATGATAATCATCACAAACATTAAATTCAAAATCTTTTTCCACTTCATGATATTCTTCATTTCAATTTCAAGTTTCATCAGCTTTTTTCCTAATTCTTCATTCTCCATTGTCGCTTTTTCAATGTCCGTTTTTGCTTCAGCAAGTCCCTTAGTTACCACACATAGCCTATGCATCCAAAATTGTTCCTTCTCATCACCCATCTCCTCATAAAACCAATCAAAGAAGTCACAACCAGCTCGCATACCTCCATGTAAGTTTCATTGTTTAGAGGATGGTGGATAATGAATTTAAAATTAAACAAAAGTATAACTTATAATTTAGACAGAAACATAATTTAATCAAAAACAGAACTTCAACAGAGAACAAAATCAGCTTGCATACCTTATAATTTAGACAACCCCAAAAAAGTTTTCCCATATTCTTAACAGTAGTCACCCTTTGAAGAACAGTCATGTCTCCACAATGGCACATGGGCTTCCATCGTGACCGACTACAAACATCCGAATCCCGACTTTTCGTTTTTGAAATGGAAGAGGAAAATCCAGATTTCATGCTTGCCAAATAAAAAAATCCTAGATTAACGTGGATTAGGATTTGGAATTATTTTAGGGATTTCAACGGAAGGAGGAGGGAGAAAGAAGCCACATCATGAACAAGATTGTCATGTCATCTGCCATATATACAAAACTAACGGACGTTTGGGGCAACTGACGGTGAGGACTAAAATGATACCATTTTAAAAGTTAAAGGACCAAGTTGCCACTTTTTTAAAGATAAGGGACCAACATGGACCCCGAGCTAAAGTTAAAGGACCAATAAAGTTATTTTGCCGAATTAATTCAAACTTCGGTATATGACATTAATATTATTATATATCAACTCATTTCATTAAACGCACTCTTACACTAAAAATATAATATTTTTCTTTCATTAATAATATATATATATATATATATATATATATATATATATATATATTACACTCAAAATGACATGCAGTAAATGAAAAGAGTAGAAAAGAAGAATTTATTATATATGTACATATAATTCATAGTATTCTAATAAATAGTAAGATAATAATGAATAGAAAACTTTAAAAAAATATCATAAAATTTCTTAAAGTAATTATTATCAAAATTTTTGATTCAAATGATATGCGTGGGAGTTTCCTTTGCTCTAAATAGATTATGAATTTTTCAACAATAAATAATTGATCATTATATGAATTAACTCATACTATAGTCTATAGCATTAAAATTATTATATACCAATTTTTTCCATTAAATGCACTATATATAACACTCAAAATGACATGCAACAAATGAAAATAGTGAAAAGAATAAATTATTAGATATGTACATCTAACTCATAGTACTCTAATAAGTAGTAAGATAATAAAGAATAGGTACGACTTTAAAAAATATCATAAATATTTATTAAAGTAATTATTATCAAAAACTTTGATTCAAATGATTGGCGAGAGATTTAACATTTGCTCAAAATAGGTTATGAGTTTTTCAACAAGAAATATTTCATTAATATAAGAATTAACTCATATTTTAGTCTATAGCGGTATCATTATTATATACTAATTCATTCTATTAAACGCACCCTTACACAACTAACAAAACATTTATCTTAATTCTTAAGTTCACTATTTTGATTATATAAGCAGCGGAAAATCATTTTCATTAAAGGGTTATATATATATATATATATATATATATATATATATATATATATATATATATATATATATATATATATATATATATATGTATATATATATATATATATATTACACTTAAAATGACATGCAGCAAATGAAAAGAGTGGAAGAAAAGGAATTATCAGATATGTACTTATAAATTATAATTAATATTATTTTAATCAGTTCGAAGATAATAATGAATAGGCAACTATAAAAAATATCATAAATATTTATTGAAGTAATTATTAGAAAAAACTTTAATTCAAATAATAGGCGCGTGACTTTTCAATTCTTTAAATAGATAATAAGTGTTTCAACAAACAATATTCCACTAAACACACTCTTACACCAATAATAGAATATTTTTCTTTCATTAATAAGTTATGTTATATCTATTACACTCAAAAACATGCAACAAAAGAAAAGAATGGACAAGAAGAAATTATTAAATATGTACATATAACTCATAATACTCTAAGAGATCTTTAATGGAAGTAAACTAAATGGGTAAATTAAGATATTTTTTGTGGACCCAAAATATTTTGTAGGATTTAAAAAATTTATAGTTGATTTAAGTAGTTTTTACTTTAATGATGGTTGTCTGTAAGAAAACAAAACTTGACCCCACTATTTTCAAATATCATGCAATTACTTTAATTTTGTTGAAATATTTTATTAATTAAATAAATAATATTATAATATATTTCACATAGTTAACGTTAACTATATAAATAATGAGAACTAAATTTTAGTTCACTTAGATGCCATGTCAGCTTTACTATAATGCAAATTCTTTATTACTAACGTAAGATATACAAAGTTGCTCTAATAAGTAGTAAGACAATAATGAATAGGCAAATTTAAAAAATATCATAAATATTTGTTGAAGTAATTATTATCAAAAACTTTGATTTAAATGATAGGATTACTATATGAAATAACTCATACTTTAGTATATATCATTATATATCAATTCATTTCAGTAAACGCACTCTTACACCACTAGAACATTTTTCTTTTATTAATAAGTTAATTTTATTAATAAGTTAAGTTATATATATATATATATATATATATATATATATATATATATATATATATATATATATATATATATATATATATATATATATATATATATATATATATATATATATATATATATATATA
This sequence comes from Lathyrus sativus, assembly GCA_963859935.3. NCBI lineage: Eukaryota > Viridiplantae > Streptophyta > Magnoliopsida > Fabales > Fabaceae > Lathyrus > Lathyrus sativus. Next base: position 78,301,426 of record OZ012741.1, read on the forward strand.
TATATATATATATATATATATATATATATATATATATATATATTACACTCAAAATGACATGCATCAAATAAAAATACTGGAAAAAAATAAATATTAGATATGTACATCTAACTCATAGTACTCTAATAAGTAGTAAGATAATAAAAAATATGCAACTTTAAAAAATATCAAAAATATTTATTAAAATAATTATTATCAAAAACTTTGATTCAAATGATAGGCACGGAACTTAGGAATCCTCTAAATAGATTATGAGTTTTTCAACAAATAATATTTATCACAATATGAATTAACTCATCCTTTAGTATATAGCATTAACATTATTATATATCAATTTACATTAATTGCATTCTTACACCAATAACAAAACATTTTTCTTTTATTAATAAATTTTATATTTATATATATATATATATATATATATATATATATATATATATATATATATATATATATATATATATATATATATATATATATATATATATATATATATATATATATATATATATATATATATATATATATATATATATATATATATATATATATATATATATATATATATATATATATATATATATATATATATATATATATATATATATATATATATATATCACACGCAAAATGACATGCAACAAATAAAAAGAGTGGAATAGAAGAATTTATTAGATATATACATCTAACTCATAGTACTCTAATAAGTTGTAAGATAATAATGAATAGATAACTTTATAAAACATCATAAATATTTATTGAACTAATTATTATGAAAAACTTTGATTCAAATGATAGGCGTGAGATTTGTCAATGTTCTAAAGAGATTATGAGTTTTTTAACAAGCAATATTTCATCACTATATAAATTAGTTCATATTTCAGTATATGACATACACTCGTCCGATGCACGGATAAATTTTTTTAAAATTATTTATAACTATTGTTATTTAATTTAGTAGTTCTTTAATTTAGTAGTTTAAAATATTATAAATATTTTATATTGAAAACTTAGTTGTAAAGTTATAATATTATAATTTATATATAATGTTTTTAGATGTACACGATAAAATTTCAAAGTGTTTTATATTTTATCATAAATAAATAAATAAAATAGAATATAAACAAAAAAAATATCTGAATTTCTTATACAATTTCTTTATCGCATACAAAAGTTATTAATGTAGGTCGAACATTACTCTTATGATAAATAATAATTGAAGATACACATCAATAATCATATAATATATATAAAATACTAAACAATAAATACTTTAATTCTATGTTTAATTTCACCATTCATTACATATTGAAACATGTAAAAGTAAGATGAGAAAAAAAATATAAAGAAAATAAAAAATATTGATCAATAAATACTTCAATTTTATGTGTAATTTCTCCATTCATTTCATATTGATACCTGTAAAAGTAAAATAAGAAGAAAAATTTGAATAATTAAAAACTAATAAAATAAAAAATTATACAAACTAATTGAAAACTATCTTGATTCTATATGTAATTCCTCCATCTATTAGAATGTGCAAATAAATATATATAAAAAAGAGAGAGAAACAACATAAGTCATTGATAAGTGTTTCTATATGTCAATCATTATAAAGCATAATAGTTTATGAATCGAAATAAATAAATAAATAAAATACCATATCAATAGAAGAAACAACAATATATATGAACGGATCCTTTGAAGGTGTTTATTTTTGCTAGTAGTTGAATTGAGACAGTTTTTATTTATTTAACTAAGTAGTTGAATTGAGATTTGATATTTAATTGATTATTATTATTATTCCATCACCACAACGTGGCCACTAATAACTTACTGTTTATGCAAGGATGAACATTTTGTTTCAAGTTATTATTATTTAATTAAATTATTATTTGATTAAATTGATTTAGTTGAAATAGAGCACTTAGTGAAATTGATTAAATTAATTAATAAGTGAATTATTAAAGAGAATTTTGGAGGGGAGTTTTTGAAAGAGAAGTTTTGTTAGTGTTAATGGAGTTAGTGGTGTTATGAATATTTTATTTATTTATTTATTTAGCAATTTTTTAAATTAATAATTATTATTAAAGAATAATTGAGAAACTATTTAACAGTGGCAGGTAATAATTGAGAGAAAAAAGTTACTGTGAGTGGTTTTTTTTTATTAATTTATTATTTATTAATTAATAATATTTATTTTTTTTTTAATTATTAAAGGTTTTGTTAGTGTTAATGGAGTTAGTGGTGTTATGAATATTATATTTCTTTGTTTATTTAGGAAATTTTTTAATTAATAATAATTATTAAAGAATAATTGAGAAACTATTTAGTAGTGGCAGTTAATAATTGAAAGAGAAAAAGTTATGCAAAATAGTATAGTGCAGAGAATCCAAAAGTGTACAAACATCTTAGACCATCTCTAACGGTGGTTCTTCAAATTGATTTGCCAACTTGGCATTGAAATTGTCAACAAAAAGTTGTTTCAGCTGGTGAACGTTCCTTGCATAAGCAATGATTCTTCATTTTTTTATTATTAAAATAATTATTTAATTTGTTGATTTTATTTTTTTTTTAAACTTTTTTTATTTATTATAAATATAAGTTTGTTGCAAAAATTTATGACAATCCTATTTTCTCTCACTTTTAGTTACTCTTTAATTTTAAATTTCTCTCTCACAATTTCATCATTTTATTCATAAATTATTATTTTCAATTTTATGTTTAATTTTAATTTTATGTTTAGTTTATATTTATAGAAATTAAAATTTAAATATTTAAATTATAATTTTAAATAAAATAAATTTAATATAAATAATATATTTAAGTAAAGTAGTGGGACCCAATATGAATTCTTTGAAGGTGCACCATTGGAGTGAAAATTGAATAAGTTATTTTAGAAGAATGGGTCCCACAAAGAACCTAAAAATGGGTTGCACCATTGAAAGTGCTCTTACATCATTTTGTTAATATAAAGAGCTAGTTGTTTCTTAAACTTTTGGTTCCATTATCTAAAGACAAAGTAGTTCCCTGAAGTTCAAAACATGATCTAGACATAATTATAGATGGGGCTAATGTATGTTGAAATCTGCAAGAAAATTCAATTTCAGATGAGAGAAACTAACTTGACTATGATTGTTCATAATGCAGAGATTCCTTATTTGTAGGTACCTTAACTACTAAAGAATGTGAAAAACTAGTTAAACTTCTATAGCCTAGAAAATGCATAAAAAATACAGAAAAATAAAAAAGATAAAGTGTGTAAAACAGTTTGTTTGATTGATTAGATGTTTATTTATAGAGGATGTACTTATATAGGAACTTATTTTACTAGTCATTGCATCGTGACATACAAAAAATGATATTTTATTAGACTATTAAGTGCTTTTTTTATTCTTGTTGATTCACTCAATGGTGTTTGTGCCTCCCTAACTACCTTTATTGATTATCCTTCCTACAATGTATTATGACCAAGTAAGGGAAGTTGTAGTTTCCTATCCCTTTTCAATATGTATTTGTATATCTTGAATAGTGTAACAACACTCACACTTGTCAACTCTTCAAATTAGATAGGATAGTTTTTCCTTAGATACTTTCTATTGATTGTTCTACTCAACTTTTCACCTTCCATTATCATTGGGAGATATGCTCCTGTGTTATAGGATTTTCGAATCATGAAGGCTCCTCCCAATTTGGCAACCATTCTATGAACTAGGATCCTTAACCTTATCTAGAAAAACAATTTTCAAAACTAATTCACTGTCAGTGAATTGCTTGTTATAGACTCTAGCCATCTTCTGATTCATCAGTCGATCTTCATCTAGAGATTCTAACTTCTTTACTATAGATTGTTGATACCCATCCACAAAAAGTTGGTATTTATTGACAACTCTAGATGAAGGTACGCTAATATTCTAGAGTAATATTACATCCCAACCATAGATAAGCCAATAAGGAGTGAAACTAGTTGTAATCTCTTTAGATTCCTTATAGCTTAAAGAAATTCCCGCAAAAGGTTTTCATGCAAGATGAAACCAGCTATAAGACCTGATGTGGTTGATAAGTAGCACTACGATACTTTCAAAAGCTTCTCTTCATCTTTTAATACTAAAAAGTTGTATAAACACTTTCTCTACTCCTCCAACTTGAAGAATTGAAAAGCCCCAATTAGTTAAAGAAGCTTTATTCTATTTTCCAATCTTGCGAAAGTATTTAATACTTGTTGTCCTATCCTATAGAATGTAATTAAGCAAAAGTGAAAATTTGAAGATTAGTTTTCTAAACTTAAACATCATAATGGACTTCCCTGTTAGCTGGAATATTCATAATGATTGCAACTTTTTAACCTGTTTTTTTTTTTAAGATCAAGGACATGCAATTCATTGTTCATTTGTGCAGTAGCATAATAAATATAATTCAAATAAATGGAGTAACAATTGTTATTTGTTATGAATGAAAAACCAAACTTGTCCAAACAAGAAATAAAAATAATATTCCTGCTAATTACATGTACATAATAACAGTTCTCTAACTAAATTATTAAACCACTAGGTAAAGTCAATACATAAGTTGTTACAGCTAAGGCGTCAACCTTTGCTTCATTGCCAACTCGTAGGTCAACTTCACCTTTTGCCAAATCTCTACTCCTTTTTAGCCCTTGCACATTAGTACAAATGTGAGAACCACATCCAATATCTAATACCCATGAGGCAGAAGTAGATAAATTTATTTCTATAACAAAAATACCTAAAGTCGAAGTCTCCACTTCATTCTTCTTATCTTCCAAGTACTTTGAGCAGTTTCTCTTCTAGTGTCTGGTCTTACCGTAATAGAAGCAAGTGCACTCCTTTGCTATGTCTCATTTATACTTAAAAGCATGAGCAGTACATTTGGGTCTGGAAATTTTCTTGCCCTTCCCTTTACCACCCATGCTTGGTGGGCCTTTTGTCCTGCTTCTTTCCATTATTGACCATCAGACTTCCCCTTTGACTTCAGATTATGCTCAGTAGTTCTTAACATGCTTAGTAGCTCTGGAAGACTTTTGTCCATATCATTCATGTATAAATTAAGGACAAATTGACTGAAGCTCTCTGACAATGATTGCAGAATCAAATTAGTCGCAAGCTCCTTTTTTATAGGAAAACCCAACCTTTCAAGGTTCTCCATATACCTAATCATCTTGAGTACATGGGGACCTACTAGGGATCCCTTCATCTAGCTCGCCTTAAAAATAGGCTTTTGAAACTTCAAATCTCTCATGCCTTTCCTGCTCTGGGAAGAGCATCTTCTGTTGTTCGATCATATCGAACGCTGCCATGTTTTCATGTTGCTTTTGCAACTCATAATTCATGGTAACCAGCGTGAGGCAAACAATTTTATTGGCATCATCAACATGCTTTTTATAAGCATCTCTTTCAGTCTTATGAGCAGAACTAGAAGGCTCATCTTCAGGAACAGGTGTCTCTAAGACATACAACTTTTTATCATGTTTGAGGATAATCCTCAAGTTTCGGTGTCAATCCAAAACATTTATCCCAAACAATTTGTCCTTATCAAGGATTGATTACAAAATGTTATTAGAGGTGTTTGTTGCCATGGTAATCTACATAAAAAAATGTGAAATTATGAGTATCAATTAAAACCAACATATTCAATTAGGCCTTTAATTAAATATGCTCCCACTATTTTACTCAAACCAAATGACCCTCACCATTTGATACGGAAAATCCCGTTGGAAGATTTTCTAGTGGATCGAGATCCATATTTCACTTTATTTTAAATCAGAGTTAGGCTGATTACACAAAATTCACTTATTTAAGTAGGAACTCCTTCCAATTGTATCTAATACAATTCTCGAATATTTTCAGTTTGATGAATAACTCCTTATTTTAATCAATCATATGGATCATTCCCAACTCTTGCTTCAAAATGTATATAATCTTATTATAAATTGTTTAGTTAATTTTGACCCATTGTTTTAGAAATTGGATATTATATTTATCCTATCGCACCTTACCAATATAGAACATGCACCTCGGGTTAGGCAAAACCTACATTATTCGATACTAGTCTTGATGAGTTCAAAAACTTGGAAATCATAAACTTAATATTCAATTTTGAGGGAATTTTCAATTAGTTTGATCTCACAGGCTTATTTATCATATAAACCGTCTCTCATATGCATCAACATACATACAAAAAAGAAACAACTATGGCCCCTAACACAATTGTTCTTCAAGCCAATGAGAGGACCTAAGCTAAACCTAATAACGACATACACTTTTTCAAGCAAGATCTCCAAGGTTGTCCTCCTTTGATATTGTATTATTCTCTTTCTTCATAACATTAAATTACATCAAAGAATACTCGTTTTACATACGAGAGAGTGAGATGATAAAAGAATTTACAACAAGAGATTAAAAGAGAGGCACGACACGCAGGTCGTATTTTAAAATCCCAAAACATTATAAAGAAAAACTAAGGCCATAATTGATCACCACAAGAGAACAATAATAAACAAACACATTTTTATTATTATTAATTTAAATCATGTTAATTAAATTTTGGACACTGCGTAAAATTTTAATGAACAATTTATTTGAAATCGGTGTCGTTTTTCACATCAACACTTGATACTTTCCATAAATATTGCAGCACAACTTTTGTGCCGTCACAACCCTAATCGCAAACTTCTTTGACATCACAACCCTTGTGTCATCATGAACCCTAATGCAACAATTTCATACCATTAAAACACCATGATCGAAAATTCACTATAATTGATCGACATGCCATTGCTTCACCATACTAACGCCGGATTCAAAAGCAAATGAACATGGGTCACTCAAAAGAATAACAGTCATTACGTGATTGAATGGATGAAATAGAAACAATATATTGAATATACCATCTTAGCATCAGAGTTACTTAAATCACATATAAAAATTTGATCGATCATATTTGTGTAACTTAAGGACGATCGATATATCGCTGCTTCACCATACTAGTGTCGGATTCCAAAGCATGGTCAATATCGATCATCCAAATCATACACAACCTGATGCAAAAATTAAATTACTCGATTTTAATTTTATTTGTTATGTGTTTTAATCGAATTAAAACATAAAGACATAAAATAAATAGTTATCAAATGTATGGTTTCGTAAGTGGCTCTGATACCACTAAAGGGAAATATGTGATCCAAAACGTATCGAAAATAAAAATTTCCCTTTAGTGATCCTTACGAATAGTCATGATCAATGATAAAATGTGTGAGATGTTGGATCGAACTCTAGTATGGTCAAAGGGTAGCTTCTGGTTCGACGGGAATTAAGCATGAGGGTGAAGTATGTTCGCATGTTGCTGTCGGAGTAATGTGTTGTAGTCGAAGTTTGTTCTAATATGCATTAGTCAATATTTCTAGGGTTGTTAGCATGTTGAATTGGGCCCTGCTTGTAAGCCCGATTGTTTAAGTTAGCTTGTACCCTAAGTTAGCTTGTAATGGGTAATTGTTAAAAAGCCCATTAGGTTAGTGTGTTATTTTTCTTATAAATAGGATGCTAGTTTCTCAATCTTGGCATAAGGAAAAATGGGAAGATAAAATCCTAATTTCAAGTGAGAGAGGTTATTTTGTTATTCTTGTATACTTGTAATCTTGTTCTAAGAGAAAGGAAAGAATAACGGTTTATAATCAATCCTTGTCATTTTACCTTATTTTCTTTGTTAACCCTAACCCTTGTGTGTTTCTTGATCATAAAGAAACTGTTTATACTTTGTTTCAAGACATCTGATTCACAATAAAATGTTTACCTCTTGTGGCTATGAAACCTTTTATTCTGAATCGAAGGAGTGATCACGAGCAATGTATGATAAAAACCGCCTCTACTAAGTCCACACGAACAGATTCCTTCAGTCTCAGTCCTAGCTGCTACGATTGAAGGCTTTGAGTGTGTGTGTGTGTGTGTGTGTGTGTGTGTGTGTGTGTGTGTGTGTGTGTGTGTGTGTGTGTGAGAGAGAGAGAGAGAGAGAGAGAGAGGGTGAACCTAATCTTATAGATGTGTTCTTAAAACTCCTCTAAACTAGTTTTCATTGGCATTAGAATATCCTATGTCTCGACTCATCTAATAGGTCAGCCAAACCATCTTAGTCGACATAGTTAGTATGTCGAAGCCTTTGATTAAGTCTTTTATACTTAGCATTTTCCAACATGGTTATTACCATTCTTAGTGAACTTTTTCAGCTAAAGTTTCTAGGCTAACACCCAAAATTGAATGAAGATATAATAGGTCAAGAACCAGGTAGTGAAGGGAAATATGCAATCCAAAACACAGCGAAAAATAAAAATTTCCCTTTAGTGATCCTTATGAATGGTCATTACAAGTGATAGAATGGTTACCTCTTATGGCTACGAAACCTTTGATTCTGAATCGAAGGAGTGATCACGAGCGATGTATGATGAACAATGCCTCTACTCAATCCATACAAACAGATTCCTTCAGTCTCAGTGCTAACTGCTACGATTGAAGGCTTTGAGTGAGAGAGAGTGAGAGTGAGAGAGAGAGAGAGAAGGAAAAATACGACTAGGGTTTCACAATATGAATTTATATCAAGAGTGTATGCTTCGGCACAAGGGATATATTCATAGAACCACTTGAGTGGGTTATTGTTGGTGCAATAAAGCAGCAAGCAAAAAATATTAAGTACCTAGTTTTGTCGTCTCCACAGGGATTAGTGCGATATGAACGCTGTTAAACGGCCTCTACATTTCTAAGCTTATTATTCAAAAAATTTGGTTTAAAAGTTCTAGGAACCATAAATAAAAACAGAAATTATAAAATAAATACTGAAATATAAACGGAGCCTTGTTGGGATTGAATTTCATCAATTGATAACATATGCATTCTTCTGATCAAATTAAACACAACACAATCATTCGTCTAATATCCTTACGTATCACCCACGACAAAGCTTATCTCTAATGCAGCGTTGAGAGAATAACCATGTTGTCTCATTGGTGATCTCTCTACCAACAAAAACACAACACAGATCATTAAGATCTGTCACTCCAGCAAATGCTAAGCCTAAACCTATCTCTAGCATTTAGGACCTAAACGGTAATCATCCTATATCCAGATCTAAAGAGTGTATCTCTATCACGGTTCAAATCAAAGATAAACAGGTAAGCAAAGATGACACCCATATCGGATAAATGATTGTTTCATATAAAATATAATGATCAGAATACGTACACACGCTTAACCCTTTTTACATGTATTCATCTAATCTGCCAAATGATTGTGAACATCATTCTTCATCACTATTATCACATACCCACACAATATCATATTGATCCTACCCATGTTGCCCATGCTACTTAATCAACACAACACCATGGAAGATACAATGAATATCAACTTCAAAACCATGTCAAAAGTTTGTTCATTGATAGAAGAAAATCTGAGATCAAAGATGTGAAAAGGTTTTGTCAAGACCCACAAATACATAATCAAAGATAATCAATCAATAGAGAATCCAAACTAGTTCACAAACATAAATTAGATGAAATACATAAGGTATCAAAAGATTACATCCAAACCCCAATAAGAGATCGAAGATCTTACCTCCTCCCCCTTATGGATTTGTAGTTCTGCTATCAACTATTACAAAATATGAGTTATGGAAGTTATCTAATGGAAGAATCCAAGTTCTGACCTAAAAAAAACAAGAAAATCCTTAAATAATACATTTTGGATCTGTCACGCTCGCCTAGCGGACATTAAGTTAGGCACGTGAGATGCCTCTGATCTGTTAAACCACCCTTAGACTTTTCCACATGCTCGCTAGGCGAGCAATTCCTTATCCTAGTGAAGCCTTCGCTGCCTGTTCGCCTAGCGAACTTTGGTCTTTTTCGCCCCTGTCCAAGTCTGGCAGTGTTCGCTAGCACTTCGCCACCACTTCACCTAGCGAATGCTCGCTGCATGGTCGCCTAGCGAAGCCTGCTGTTGTTTGCATGTTGTCTTGGTTTCCTTGCCCATTTCTTGTGTCTTACTTTACACTTGTTTTGTGCCTAATTCCTGTACAATAACATACAAATCAAAGGTACCAAGAGCTTTTCACAATATATTGCAAACCGAACAAAGCAAGAGTGGTTTTCAACACTTTCATGACAAAAATGAGTGAAAGATGCCAACATTTGATAGATCAAATAAGTGAAATTTGGCGTCTAACAGCTGCAAGCTAAAAAAACCCACTTAAGTGTATGTGTACCATATCTTATGGTGTACCGTATATCACTTAAGCGTGTGGTACCTTACCACATTCCATATTCTACTTAAGTGAATAGTACCTTACGTTTTTCTATATTTACTTAAGTGCACCGTACCTTACGGTGTTCCTTATTTACTCTACCTCTTATCGATATACCCTTATGTGTGTGATTCTGTAGGTTTTCACGATGTTGGCAATTATATTAAATCACACATTTAACATAATAAACAGTAAGTTGTATCTAGCAACACATCACTGCTGCCCAAGTCACAAAAATATCATGTGATCTGACAAAACCATATGTAATAATACTTGTGTGTACAGTTACCCTTTTACTCTTATGTCTATATTGAACATAAGGCATATACCGTGTCATCCTTGTTCAGTTCAATATTGGCCCCTTAGACATTTATCATGTTATGTAGGATGGGAAAATTCCATCTAGGTAACTCATGTCCCTCAATATGCTTTGTGGAGTACCCACTAACTGTCATTATGGTCATCTAGTTACGGACAACATTAGATCAACAATAAAGTACTCGACTCTATATCTAGGATCCATAGTGGTTTTAGGTCGAAGGGTGGTATACACCACTATCACCATAAGAGTAATTTATGACACTTTGCATAACATTCTATGTAGTACTCTCATAGCAGGTCAATCAAGTATAAATATTACTCCTAACATTCATTCCTATTTTAACACTTGATAATTCCTTATCCATGATCCATAAGAAGTGATCATCAGTCTATCCATATAATAGTCTTAATGCTTTAAGGTTATTCCACTTCACAGTAAAGCTCGATCACGAATACTTTAAGAATAGTGTCCTTATGTTTAATGAAATCTCGTGATTAAGTCACACTTAATATTTCATTAAACATACTAGCTATTCTAGGAACTTTATTATCTTAGAAAAGCAAACATAATAAAGAAATTCCTTTTATTATTAATAAATAATTTGATACAAGTACCAAAAGTAATGGCCTAAGGGCTTACACCAACATGTAGGTGGTGCAAGTTTTAAAGGGTCAGGGGACACCATATTAAGGAGTGTTACCAACTCAAGAAAGTGATTGAGAAGCTGATCCAAGAGGGACATCTCAAGAAATATGTGAAAGGCGACTCCTCTCAAGGATCAGATAAATCTCGCACTCATGGGCGAGATAATGCAGGGACACTCGGACCCAGCAAGGCGAAGGAATCATTTCAAGGTGAGGGAAGCAAAGTTGTGCGATACACACTCAACACCATAGTATGAGGCTTTACCGGGGGCAGGGAGACTTGCTTCATTCGTAGAAGGTAGGCTCGAACAATTCTAAATATAGAAGATCTCCCCAATACTAAATTTAAACGCGAGACGAAGGCCTTATAAGCCATCATTGCCTTCTGATGTTGAGTAATCAAAAGTAAATATTTTGTTTTTATTGTATCCATAGGAACTGGTCCGATATCAATGTCGTTCAATAGTTAATATGATTTTAAGAGGAAGTTTTGTAAGATATACGATTTATAAGTTACCAAATGTAAAAACATATAATTAATAAGGATAGTTTTCAGAGGAATAAGCTTGCTGGGATTGGATCTCATCCACCGATTAAATATGCAACCCACTGATCAGTTATACACAATCTAAGCATGTATCAATATCATCACGTATCGCTTACAAACAGAGTTTATGTCTAAGTATCTGGTGAGGATTCTACCTTATTATTTAGTCGCTAGTTTCTCAGCCTATTCAATACGACATCATTAAGAATCGATACTTACGGTGAATATTAAACCTAAATTTATGTCTAGCATTTAGAGTTTAATAGGTGACTATCTTGGATTGAGATTAAAATTGTATTTCTTAATATCAATTCAAATCCATGGAGTTAATCAATGTTGCACCCTAAAATTTACCCATCGATTTTCCGACTTTGACTGGATTTTATTTCATTTTCATCAGCATATCATTTAGGTTGCATTTTCCCCGTGTTATCGGCCGGATTGAATTTATCAGAATTTTAGCCGCTTTTCTCGCATTTCAGGCGATTTAAATTAATTCAAATGAGAAGTTCAATTTCGAAATCAAGCGAAAGTTGCTCTCTTTTTGATGATTCAATCTGTGTCGACAATATCGGTGCATTTCGGTGCTCGCCTATTTTCCATGACATTTTTGCATTTTTTATTGCTATTTTTTGTCTTATTTAATTATTTAGAATAGTTTTTGTTTTATTTTTATTTATTTAAAAATATTTTAAATAGGAATAGGTGTTTATTTTATAATATAGATTTAAGTTGTTAGATTTTATTAGGATTAAATAGATTTTTTTTATTTTTTTTCTTTCTTTTCTTCTTTTCTTTTATTTGAATTTGTTTAATTTGTTTTTTAGATATATTTTAGAAATTAATCTTATTAGAATAGATTTTTAATTGATTTTATTTGAATTTAATAGAAATAGTTTTCTTTTTATAAAAAATAGGAAATAGATTTTATTATCAGCTTTTATAAAATATTTTTATTATTTGTTTTTATTTATATTTTAGGAGTAGATTTTGTTAATTTAGAATTATTTAATTAATTAGTCTAAGAGTAATTTATAGTTAATTATGATTAATTTAACTTAGTTTTAAATGTTCTAGTTAGATTAAGTAGTCAGTTGTTAGTAGTATATATGATTTTCATTTAATTAAGTAAGCATCATTATTCCATTCATTAGTCAATTAATTCAGTTTTAAGCTCCCACTTGTCACTTTCTGAGGGTATTTATACCCTGTTCATTGTCTCCTTCACTGGAGACTAAAAAACCTAACAGCAGTCTCCAAACCCTAGCCGCTAAAGTAGCTGCAACCCCCTTCCTCACCAGAAATTCATCTCTTCAAACCATTTTCAGTTCATCATCTTCAGAAACAGAATAGACCTTCACCAGAAAATCATCACCACACAACCAACAAACTTAAACCTTCTACCACCTTCATCATTCAATCTCCTGTCCATCTTGAAGCTCTTGACCGCAATCTTGATTCTGACCTCAATCATCATCAATCACCTTCGCAAAGACCCAACCATTTTCAAAACCCAGAAAAACTTTCGTCATCGTATTCCTCACATCCTTCAAACTTCATCAGCTTCAAACAAGCCACCTCCAAACTCACCTTCATCCTCACAAATTCACCATCTCCAAATCCAACTTCCACTCTTCAATACAAAACGAGCCTCTCGCCTTCATCATCTCGTAACAGAAAACTGGCAACAACCTCCAAAAACTCATTCACACATAAACATTCAAACAGACCCAGAACAAATCCATATTCAAATCACCGGAAAAACGCAACCCTGTACCTCTAACAAACTCATCTGCTTCAACCTCACCGTAAAACCTACCATAACCTTCACACTAAACTTCGAACCCCAACCTCTTCATCTGGTAAACACATAATACGCTACAACAAACAACAACATACCTAGAAGAACTCCTTCAAAAACTCGCCCAGACCCACCATCAACCATTTTCGTTTCACACTCAAACCGAACAAAGCTTCAACTCAGATTTCTGCAACCAAACTCCATAAACAAACCCATCGACCTCCATTTTCTCCACAGAACCAACTTTCCAGAAACCCATAACAATCCCTTCAAAACCCAGCTTTCACCGTCATCTTCTTTAACTCCAAATTCGCCTAGAAACACAACCCCTGTTCTTCAACCAACTCACTTTCTTCTTTACAATATAAACCTGCAGAAAATCAAATAGAAAACCCAGGAAATCCATCTTCACTTCATATTCATGACCCATCAACTCATCTTTAAACGTTCCACAAGCCCAGATCTATCAACTTCCAAAACCAACTCGCGGTACACCTCCGCCCTTTGCCGAATCACCTTCCGTTCCCCCATTTTTCTTCTACAAACAAACCAAAACCCATCTCCAATCAGAACCTTAAACCCAGTCTTTCCCTCACTGTTCATCAACAAACCCAGAAACTTTCGCCCTTTAACCCAGATGAAAACACGATCCAAAACTCACAACCCTCTCGATTCACAGCAACAAAAAGAAAACTCACCAGAATCTTCACCATCAAACCTCTTTCAAACCCAGAACTTCATCAATCTCACCTAAACTCAACACCACCAACAAGTACAAACCCATACCAACAACCATTATCGTGTCTTTTTCCACCTGCACAAACTGTGAATCGCAACAACACACATCAACCCTTGAAAACGAAATCGCAAGCGAGAGAAACAGAGTGAAACGGAGAGAGATATTGGAGTTTGATTGTGAACAAAGAGGTTTGAGTCGAGAGAAAAGGATAAGCATGGAGAGGGAGACGTTGATTTTGTTTTGGAAGAAGAAGAGTGTCTAATGTTTTTATTTTTTATTTTTTATTTTTATTTTTGTTGATTTTTTGTTGTATTTTTTATGTCGTCTGGTTTGGGCTGGGCCCAATAACTTGGTTTCACACACCCACTAAATTTTGGACGCACCTCCCTTTGGATGATGGGCTTTTCAGCCCAAATGATTTCATGTTATTGTTCATACCCTCTTCTCTGATTTTAAACCCCCTCACTGTTTTCTTTCTTAACACTTTTCATTTTTATATTGTAAACATTATTATCATTATTATATGTAAATATATTTACAGTTTTATATTCTATTTTCTTTTAGAGTTATATATTAACTTCTTCTTAGAAGTTCTTATTTTATATTTTAGATTTGAATTTCATTTCTCTTTTCTTATTGGGCATTTTTTGTCCCATTTTTTGTTTTGGTCAATGAAGAAGTTTCCTCGATTCTCCGTCAAATTATTGATGAGAAATGAAGGATCCGAGACTGTTGTACCCTAAATTTTGACCCCTTAGATTCTCATTATCATTTTAGAATCATGATCATGAATTATCTAACCCTAAATCAGTGCAAGTTCATTGTTGTCAAGTTACAGATGAATCAGGGTCTTCGCACCGACAAATTCAAAAGAACCAAGGAATGATCAACCAATGATTTGGGCCAATTCAATCATGGAATGGAATCAAATATAATATCAAAGTCAAATGAGAAGTCAATTTGAAGAAATCAGTTCAGAATCAAAGACAGTACAGTCAGGAGGCCCCGATTAGGGTTTTTAACTAGTGAAAAGTCAACTGTAGTTTGACTTTGATGTTGGAAGGTGTTGCAATGGTGGTATTGAGGTCCATGAAGTTCATATAGATTATTAAAGACTATTCAAGAAGTATCAAAGTCTCAGGATGTCCAGAATGTCAACAGGCGACTCAATCGGCACCGATCGATCGTACGGTTAACCGAAAAGTCAACTCCTCAAATTTTGAGAATTGGAATCCAAGTTGTGAATCAAAGTTGTTCCTTATGTCATAATGGACTTGCATATAAATTTTCATGATCATTGGATCAAGGATGAGAGAGTAATCAAAAAATCGGGAAATTAGGGTTTCAAAAGGGGCTAAACCCTAACTCCTTAACCACACACTCAATTGAGTTGGTTACAAGCTCATTAGAAAGCTCTTGACAAGTCCTACAAAAGTCCCATACTAGTCCACAACCAGAAAATGCATACTTTTTGAGATAGAAGCAAAAACATTCCTAGAAGGGAAAATAACTTAGAATATTTCTAAGTTATTTTTACTTTAAAAGCTTGTGTGCAGCCAACTTTGAGGGGATTTTTCACCTAGTTCCAATTGGAGTTTGATTCCTTGACAAACATGAATGTTTTAGAGCTATGTAAGGGCTTTCTAAATTGTACTAGAACATCTCAAAAGGAGTTATGAGCAGAAAGTTACATAGGTGCAAAGTTGGAGGTTTCACATAATAGTCCCACATTGGTTGAATTTTCAAGATTGATTTCTTTCACCAATTTTGCCAAATATTCTTGATATAACTTGTTGTATCTGATGTATGAGATGTATGTATCATGAAACAAAAGAGAATTATGCAGAATAGCCCAAAATCAAAGGTTTGAGTCCATTGCCTTGCAAGTGGAGCAAGTGGACAAGTTACATTCCCAAGCATGAGATGTAAAGTGGAAGGGTTGTACCAGCCCTTCCCTATGGTTTCTAGCCTGCTACAAACATCAAAAATCAGTGGGAAATGTTGACAAAATGGCCTTGTATCAGAACCAATGATGAAAACCCTCCCTTGAAGGTTTGCTCCAAAATATCCCAAGCTTGCTTCATGATGAAGTAAAGTCTCTAGCAAGCACCTCAATCTCCTTTCCTATAAAAGGAGGTCTCATTCACCTCATTCCAAACACAATTCATCTGATAAAAACCATATAGAAGCTCTGTCACCACAATTCTCTCATCTTGCTTCAAATTCTCAAAAACACCAAAGTTCATGAAAACTCCAAAATTGGTCATGAAGTGAAAATAGCTCAAATTCATTTCTATCATTTCCTACACTTCAACCACCCTCCACACAACTTCTAAATAACATATAGAAAGTGTGTAATCCATTAAACCACCTAGAAACCTCAAAGATCAAAAAGTCAAACTTCTACCTTTCATACTTTGACCAAAAGCCACATAGTTTGCCAAATCTTGGTCCAGCTTATTCCTTGGTGTTTTAGCACTTGTAACACCTCTTATATATCATCTTGCAACTGTCTAAAGTCTCACAAACCAGCTGGAAGGGCTACATCTCAAACTGGTATAAGTGTTGGCTTTATTGCAACTAAAAGCAACAAGAACATTCAAAAGGATCTCTGGGTTTCTAGGAGTATTTTAGCTTGCTTAAAGTCGTCATCACAGGTATGTAACATGTAAACATTTCTGTTGCATCATTTCAATTGTTTTGCATATTTAGCTTTTGGAACATAAAGCATGAACATATGAGACTGCCTTCATGACATTTTGTGTGTGCTTGGTTTATTGGTTTATAAGTTGTTATACATATTTGTTGCTGTATAAAAGAGATGTGTATGCTCTTATCCTTACAAAACATCCTTGCCTAATAAGATAATCATGCTGCTGTTGTATAATGATGTTTATGCTTGTGCTCACATATCAAACTTGCATTTTGTGAAGATAGTTCAAATCTTTGATTCCTAACTGCTTTGGTATGATGTTTGTAATGGGTATTCATGATCAAATATGTTGTTTCACCTAGCCTAGATCATTTGATCCCAAGTGTGTGTTTTCTTGTCATGAACTTGCATTTCCTATGATGATGCCACAACCTGTTAAATGTGAACATGTTTGATGCTTTGGAACCTCTCTATTTCGCTCATGTAAGGTGTAAGAACTGTTACTTTGCACAGAATTTGGTGTGTTCATGTTGCTCACTTGTTAAATGCACTTTTGCACATATTTTCAAGCATAACACCAGTTCTAGTTTTTGATACACTTTAAGCTCATCTAGTTGTTAAAACATCTCATATGCATCATGTTAAACATGCCTAAAACCTGGTTTGAGTGTTATAACAATTAATGTAGATTTTGAATTTCAAGTGTATGTTTTCAAGCACTTCCTTGCATATCACATGACAGATTTGGTTCTAGGGCATTTCTACTTAAACCACTTGTCTAGACACCTCCAATATATCATTTTAAATGTGTTCAAATATTCACTTAAGTGTGAGAGCAAGTATTTTAAGATTCCACTTTCAAAATGCAAGTTTCACATACATTTTTGCAAAACACTCGCCACTTTCTCATGCTGTCAATTTTAATGATGTTCAAGGGTTTAGACTCATTTCATATGATATATTAGAGGTGTAGGACATATCAACTTGAAGAGAAATGGCCTGGAACCAAGCTGTCCAAAAACTCATCTTGAAAATGTCACATTTTGTACTTAACTTCCAATGGTGGAAGTTATGTGTTATTTTTGACTTTTTTTAAAAATGTCACATTTTGTACTTAACTTCCAATGGTGGAAGTTATGTGTTATTTTTGACTTTTTTTTTAAAATGTCACATTTTGTACTTAACTTCCAATGGTGGAAGTTATGTGTTATTTTTGACTTTTTTTTAAAAATGTCACATTTTTAACTTCCAATGGTGGAAGTTATGTGTTATTTTTGACTTTTTTTAAAAATGTCACTTTTTGCTCAAATTTGCAAATGCCTTGCTAACTGTCATGATATTTGTCTTTGTACACAAAAATTAGTTGAAACATCTCATATTGGTCAATTATAACATGTATGTATGATCATTTCATTGAAAATCTCACTGTCATGAAAATTCACTCTTCAAATGCATTTTTCTTCACAAAATAGCACATTACACACCATTCTGTGCAGCAGTTGATTTTGAATTGAAACACTTGATCTAGCACTTCATATTTATCATTTATAATGTGTTTGTATAGTCATTTGAAGTTAAAACTGGTTGGAACCAAAACCACACTTTGAAATGCATGATCACACACAAGAAATGCACTTTGAACACCAAAATATCACACTGTCAATACAGCCCTCTATTTTTTCAATCAAGACTCTTTCCTTACTTATATTAGAGGTGTGTGTAAGGCTGTGGTGATCAATGCTTTCCCTAGGCAGAAGTTCCACATGTTCATGCATAATCCATGTCATCTTTGCATTTTGTATGTGAACTTCCATAACAGACCAGATTCAGCCCCAAGTATGAGTTGTTTTCATTCATTACCATTTATCTATGATGTGTGTATGATTGATAGGCTTGGAACATGAGTGTGTGAGGCTGCCTATGAGAAATTGCATCTTTGAGCCTAAAACAAAAGCACTATCGGGTTTTGCAGAGGGATAGGAATTTTCAAAAACCGAGACCACCATTAGATTCCTTGTTTGATTCTACCCCAAATCCATATAAATTTTGTTCCATTCCGATAAACGGTTAGGGAGATACGATACAAAACGTAAATGCTCGGTTTATGTTTTCTTGCCCAACCTGTCATGAAACTTACCCTTATAATTAATTAGGGGTGGCTTTATCAATGGATGTATAGCCACCCTAGTGGTAAGACCATGCGCCTTTCATGCCAAGTACCTGAGTTCGACCCTTGAGGAGGGCAACTCTTTTATCCATTTTTGTGATTTTTCATGTAAATTTCAAAATTTCGTTTTTCATCATTTTTCGTCCGTTCTTTTTTCATTGTGCTCGTATTAATGTGTACTTTCATGCCATGCCTTTATTTTTCATGTTTGAATTTTTTATCACCCAGTTTGTTTATGTACAAGTGTGCGCATTTTCGCGATCGTTTATGTAATTGCAGATAAAATTTTAATTGTTTCCTTTCAATATTTTTCTTGAAACTTGTTTGAATCCATGCCTATATATGTTAGTTAACATGCTAGGATTTATTTCTTGGTTGTTACCATTTTTATCTGTTGATTTCCATTAAATGCGAACTGTTGTCACAGTGTCGATTACTTCATCTGTTAACTGTTACCTTCATGTTTCATGCTCACCATCTCTTATTATTTAATTGGTTGTAACCATGATTATGCTTTACCTTGATTTTCATATTGTATAGCATTTTATTTTCTTTTATCCCCAAGTGACGAAACTCGTTAGTTCTCGTCCAAGTTATTTCCCCAGTCTCCCTCCAAAGGAAGGTCTGCCCACTTGACCCTCGATGTCATGGATAACTTATTCAATCACACCCTTGACTTTGTTAAGTCATTTTCACCTTAGATTAGAAGCCTTAGACTTTGCTTAAGTCTAAAAGACCCACCCGTACTAGGAGCGTTCTTCAACTAGAACCCTAGGAAAGAGTTCGTCAACTCTGTGTAAGAATCATCGTCATGATTTCTTACTTCCCCCTTCTACAACTTAGATTAGGGAGTTTTGTCAAACTCCACACAAACATTGTCATGTTTGTTCCCCATTGAACCTTGATCGTCATCAAGTGTTCTTTTCCCTTGTGAGGTGAACTACGATTGCTCTGATTCTATCCTAGTCAGGATACGTAGGCAGAAGGTGCGATGCCTTTGCGAGCAAACTTAGAAAACCACTTAGGCCTTTTATTTATTTTATCTCAATTCCCAAATCCTTAAACCATAATGCACAATTCACAAACTTAGCAATTAATTAAACAAAAGGTTCCTGTAGAGTACTACAGATATTTGGGGTGCTAATACCTTCCCTAGATATAACCAACCCCCGAATCCCCGAATCTCTTAAAAGCGTTGTCGTTACATCGCGAAAAAGGTTCTTTCTTTCTTTAGACCTATCCTTTGGATAAATTAAAGACCGGTTGTAAAAAGAAATATGGTTCAAGTTAATTAATAGCTTGATATCAAATTTTCACCGCAACAGAAATGGCGACTTCACTGGGGAGATTATGCTTTTGTTTTGAGGGTTTAGCCTATTTTGTTTAAATACTTGCTATTTGTGATTATTTGTAAATATGTGCATATTTGTTATGTTTGGTTCTTGGGAATTTCAAGTGGTGAGACAACACTATACCCGTGCTCGAGCGTACTTATGATAGGAAGGTGGTATATTCAAGAAGGCTTATAGGGAGTTGATTCCCGACTAAGCTAACTTGAGAAAACCACCGCTCAATGAAGGTCCTTTTTTAGGGTCAGTGTTGTTGATCGAGTATTCGTGAAAACAATGTTGCTTTCTATAAGGGACCCATGCCATTGAGGACCTTTAGATCACTTATTACCCCACTTGGCCTTATTAGGATGTAGTGCAATGACTATGAGGGAGTATTTCCAAATAGTTGATACGCGATACTACACTCGGACGAGACTCTCTTGAAAATATTATCGACCACCGAGTTATTTGGGAAATTGATAATATCCGAAAGATGGGTTGAGGACTCTGGGAACTCTTTAGAACCTTGTTCTACAGTGGTGAAAAAACTCTAGTACACTCCTTTTGGGAAGGGTAGACCTTGGCCTCACGCTCGAATTTCCCCAAACCTTTGTCTGTTTATCTATGTGTATATGTGAATATGTGTTTACCTGTGTTTGTTGCATTCATGCATCCATAAGCATCATATCATGAAAGTTTCATGGAACTCAGACTTTTTTGTTTGTAAACATCAAGAGGTTATTATGGACATTAAAAGGAAGAGAACTCTTGTAAGAAGTACTGACATTAATGAAAAGTTTTTGGTATATCTTGATGTTTGTAAATATTTCAAGTTCCATGAAACTTTTTGCATTGCATGAGCATGTCCTCGCATTCACATTTTCATTTCTCAGCCTGGAGTCTTATCCTCTTCTTTGTGTCAGAGAGAGAGAATATTCTGGACCAATGGCAACAATGAATGAACTGTTGAAAGAACAAGAAACCTTGAAGGAGGAAATCAAGATCCTCAAAGGGCAGATGAATTGGGTTTTGGAAACTTTGCAGAGTTTGATGAAAAGTGAGGGAGTTTCTCATCCTATTACACCCAGAGAGGTTGTCAGTCCGTCACTTCCAGTGACTCTTCCAGCTCAAGGACCTCTTAAGTTTCAACGGTCAGACCGTAGTCAACCAGCATTTGGGCCTGCGCCAAAACCTCATCAGGTGGTCACCAAAAGAATATCTCAGCACCCATTGGCTGCTTCCCCTCAAGGTTCCCAAAGCCAGAGCATGAATAAGAAAGATCCTGTCAAAAAGAACAAGGCATGCTACAGGTCAGTTCCTGTGCCGCTAAGTAAGTTGTACCCGCTACTAATTCAGAATTCATTGGTGACTCCACGAGCTTTTAACCCTGTGCCAGGCCATGGCATAATGCAAACTTGACTTGTGAGTTCCATAAAGGGGCTGAAGGACATGAACTAGACAATTGTTTGGCATTAGGACATGTTGTATAAGAGCTGATTATTGA
Source organism: Lathyrus sativus (assembly GCA_963859935.3). Lineage (NCBI taxonomy): Eukaryota > Viridiplantae > Streptophyta > Magnoliopsida > Fabales > Fabaceae > Lathyrus > Lathyrus sativus. The sequence goes on from OZ012741.1 coordinate 78,323,439, forward strand.
CAAAGATCTAATCCTTGAAGAAGATCACCCAGAGGTTGAATGCAAGTACCATACTGGGACAGTGGGGCATCTGGTGGAAGAGTGCAAAGCTTCCGGGTTAAAAGTGCAAAGCTTGTTAAAGCTATTAGAACTTCAAGAAGATAAACCAAGTACCAGTGGCTCAGCTCTTGAAGCAAGTGGCAAAGGACCTACGAGGCCCCTCATAATACTATACCACAAAGAGCAAGTGGTTGTGGAAGGTGTTTCTCTACATCAAGCTTGAAATTTGTTTTGTTAAACAGTGTAATTCCCTAAGGCTGGCAGCTCGTAAACTGTTTCAGCATTGCGTTGTGGTTTCTTTGCATTTGTGTTTGCTTGTAAGTTGGTTGTTCATTTTAAATTGGCATATTAATGAAATGTTTATGCATCTTTTGATTAAAGCCATTCGTTTCACTCTTTGTCTTTCATTGTGATAAGAAAACAAAAACAAAAAAAAATGAAAAAACAAAAATGCAATAATTTCTTTTCTTTACCAAATTTCTGTTTGAAGCAAAGATTGGGGAGGATGATGAAAATTATATTCATAACTGCTGTTGATATGCTTTCAATTTGACTTTACCAATGATGTAAGGCATTGTTTCAATCCCTAAACACTGGAGAAATAAGGAATATAATCCCTCGTTAAAACCCTTCGAGCCTAGAAGTAGGAGTTTTCTTTCTTCACAAAAATAAAACCTTAAATCTCAAACCTGGGGCGGGTAGTTCTCAGTTAACTTGGAGATATGTGCATACATGACACTTTTCATATAGAGTTGATGCACTCAGGTTTTCTTTCGTACACAACAAACAAGTGTCAAAGATGCTTTTCAGCATAAAACACGATGATGGTTCACTGTAAGCCATTAATCAAGGTAGTCACATTCTTTCTCAACGAAACAAAAAAGAAAAAAAGAAAATAGAAAGGCCCGCTAAGTCAAAACCTATGAAGGGGACTTAGGCAAAATGGGGCATCCCGCTGACTGCGTATTCAAAAGAAAACAGTTCAGGCAAAAGTCAGGGATAATAAAAAGAGGAAAACCTTAAAGCTTTCACTTTTAAAATCCTCAAAATAGAAAAAGACAACCCAATAATGTAAGGGAGTTGTGACTACATTAGGTTTGTAAACCATTACTAACTACCATCAATTCAATTCTTAAAAAACGGGTAAAAACCTGAATGAATAGTTTGAGTTAACTGAACATAGGAGTGGAGTTCATCACGGAGAATGGGTGGGACAAATAACTTTGAGCCTTTATCCTTTGTTTCATGAACCGTGAACCGAGCCACGTTACAACCCTTAAAAGACCTAATTGAGGTAAGGTTGTTTTGAAAGCATATTACAACAAGGTTGGATAACCTGACTCCTAATGATCTTTGTTAACTGTGTGTGTTCATCACTTTATCCATCATTTGTAAATGACTGAATCATTTTCACTTTGATCACTTGACCACTCCACCGTGTGTGTTCCATCAAAAGATGTTTCCAAAAGATTGCATGAATTTTACATTGAGAATTGCCAATTTTTAAATGAACAACATTGCGTGCAAGACAATCCAAACGTCAAAGGAAGCCCAACAAACGCTGTCAGCTAGGGAATGGGATTCGATAAAGGAAGCTCAGCCTGGGGCAACTAATTTGAAGGATTGGTCAATCATTTGTAACACCGTTAATCCAAGCCAATCAAAGACATTTAAAATGGGGCAGAACTCTTCAGTTAATCAGGGGCAGTCAAGTCAAGATTAGAACTCTCGAAAATAGTCAATCAGAAGCCATCAAGTCAGGATTAGATTAATCTCTCCAAGACAGTTAAACTGGGGCAGTTACGTCGAGATTTGTGAATCTCTCTAAGAGTTTGAAAATATTGAATGCATCTTGGATGACAATTCTTCTGTAAAATCCTCTTAGTGAATTCTTCTTGCAGACCATGTGTTCTGGGCCACATTGTTTGAGATCTTAAAATGAATTGTTGTCAAGGCCAGCTACTCCAAGCTCGCCAGCAAAACCAATCAGGTCAAGGCCAGATGAATCTCTTAATCAACAGTTTAGTCTGGGGCAAATTTGGTACAGTTACCAGCTAGCAGGGGCAAGTTTGTTCCCCAATCATTACTTCCACAGTCTGAGGACTTTGTTGTGCAAATACAGTCAAACTGGGGCAATCACGTCGATATTGGTAAATCCCTCTAAAGGTTTGAAGACATTGAAGCATATTTATGATGATTCTTTTGTAAAAGCATCCTTCTGACGTCTTCTCACAAAATGCATAATTTGGGGCAGAAAGGATTTGAAGATTGTTCGTCGTAAGAGCCTTTGCTCGCTTGAAGAGGATTATCACCATCATGAGGCATAAATGTTTTGTTCTCATAGGTACCTTTTGTCAAAATTCTCCGGTTAAGTTGTTACTTTTGTTGATATGGGAATCTCTCGGTGTGATCTTCCTTTAGCAAAGAATTCAAACTCATGATGGCAGTCCAAGTGAAGGCATGATGTTTTGGCCTAAGAAGATTACTCTCTCAGAGAAGATGGAAACCTTGAAAGTAGAATGGATATTCTTCATGACCATCCCTTTGATGCCCAACTTTGGTGAAGTTGTTTGAGTCTCCGTGTCGAGATGTTCATTTCATCTCCAGTTTTGTCTGTTTTGTCAGCATAAACAAAAGCATAGCATAAACATGATCATGGCATAAGCATATGCATAGCATTTGTGCATTTGTTCTATCTCTGGTTGTTACCTGTTTTGTTGGGTGTCCCTCCTTAGTGACTGGGCGTTTTGTCTCTTTCCCATAGAGTTGTCGGCTTTTAGGCATAAAACGTCCACCCTTTGTCAATCCCCCACAGAGTTAATCCTCGTGGATGATGGTTGCTTCAGTTATCTTTTTCCAGGATTGGATAAGAGGTGTCCCCATTCGAGTTCATTTCTCAGTGGTTGGAGTCTTGTTTGACAGTTTCTTTCTAGTTCTATTCTAGATTGAACTTTGGTCCATGTCGGTCGCCAAACCTACCTGGATGTGCATTTATTTTGCACTATCTATCAAGAAGAGCATTTTTAGATAAGTGGTCGTCTCTTCAGAGAAGCTTATCTTTCTTCAGTGATAAGTGGCAGTCTCTTCAGAGAAGCTTATCTTTCTTCAGCGATAAGTGGCAGTCTCTTCAGAGAAGCTTATCTTTCTTCAGTGATAAGTGGCAGTCTCTTCAGAGAAGCTTATCTTTCCTCAGCGATAAGTGGCAGTCTCTTGGGAGAAGCTTATCCTTCATCAGCGATAAGTGGCAATCTCTTCAGAGAAGCTTATCTTTCTTCAGCGATAAGTGGCAGTCTCTTCCGAGAAGCTTATCTTTCTTCAGCAATAAGTGGCAGTCTCATAGGAGAAGCTTATCCTTCATCAGCAATAAGTGGCATTTTCTAGTAAGGCCCGTCGTAACCGGCTTTATCTTTCAGTTTGGTCGTAACCTTATTTCCTTTAAAGCCTGTCGTAACCGGCATTATATTGAGTCGTCACTGGCACTAAATAAAAGTACAATTGTCATTGGCGCCTCTTGGTTTGGTTGTTACCAACCTTTCCCCGTGAAATCCAGTCGTCACTAGTATTGTTCCAATTATTATTGGTATCTTGTTAGTTGTTGCTAACTCTCCCCATGAAGTCCAGTCGTCACTGGCACTGCCTAAATCCAATCGTCATTGGTATCTTGAGGTTTTAACCAATTTTTCCCTTTGAAACCCGGTCGTAACTGGTATCATCATCTAGAGTCTAATCCTTATTGGAATATGTTTCGTTTTGGTCGTTACCAACACCTTAGTTAAGATATAGTGATCACTAGCATCCTTGTAACCGATTGTCATTGGTATTCTCCAGCATGGTCGTCACCATCTTCAATAAAAATCCAGTCGTAACTGGCATTGTTTCATAACTAATTGTCATTGATACCCTGATTTGGTCGTCACCAATCACCATTAAAAGACCAGTCGTCACTGGCATCGCTTGGAATTCTGGTCGTTACCAATTCCTCAGGAAGTCTATTAATTACCAGCATTGTGTGAACTATTTGCAGAAACTGAGGGTGTATCCCCAGTAATCCATGTTCCCAGTCAAGTCCTGGAGATCTAGTCGTCATTAGTGTCCTCCGTGTGTGATTAGTCTTGGTTCTAGTCCATTCCTGAAGATCCCGTTTGAACTCTTCACTATAGGAAGTTCCTCATCTGATCATCCCCAGTGAGGTTGTATCCAGGCTTTCGCTTCCCCGGTGAATCCTGATTCTCTTTTCCCGATGGAATTAATTTTTCATTTCCCTAGTAGAAGTATATCCTTTTCCCCAGTAGAAGTCTATTTTTCTCCCCGGTGAAGTACTTCTTTTCCAAAAAGATTGTCATCTTTATTGGATTTGCCTATTCCCCATGTGAAGTTTTCCTTCTTACGCTATCAGTCATGTCTGAACTGTTAATTTAGTTTCTCAGTACGAGTCCCCAGTGTCGAGTCCTTGTATTTGTCATCGTTTGTTTTACTGTTTCTTTTATTATTATCGTTGCATATATGTTGTTTGCATTCAAGCATCATAAAGCATCATTTAGAGTGCATGGCATATCATAACTTGTCCTTTAGCATGGCATCAGATCTAAGGGACAAAATTTTCGATTATCTATATTTAAATACCTTTCACTGCGATTTAACGAAGATTGTCATCTCTCGTTCCCCATCCAGTGAAGATATTTAAATAGGGGCAACTGTTGTACCCCAAATTTTAACCCCTTATATCCTCATCATCATTCTAGGATCATACACATGTGATTATCTAACCCTAATCCAGTGCAAGTTCATTGTTGTCAAAGTTACAGATGAATCAGGGTTTCCGCGCCGACAAAATCAAAACTACAAGGGAATGATCAATCAATGTTTTGGGTTAGGTCAATCATGAAATGAAATCAAAGATAATATCAAATTCAAATGAGAAGTCAATTTGAAGAAATCAGTTCAGAATCAAAGACAGTGCAGTCGGGAGGCCCCGATTAGGGTTTTTAACTAGTGAAAAGTCAACTGTGGTTTGACTTTGATGTTGGAAGGTGTTGTAATGGTGGGATTGAGGTCCATGAAGTTCATATAGACTATTAAAGACTATTCAAGAAGTATCAAAGTCTCAGGATGTCCAGAATGTCAACAGGCGACTCAATCGGCACCGATCGATCGTACGGTTGACCGAAAAGTCAACTCCTCAAATTTTGAGAATTGGAATCCAAGTTGTGAATCAAAGTTGTTCCTTATGTCATAATGGACTTGCATATCAATTTTCATGATCATTGGATCATGGATGAGAGAGTAATCGAGAAATCGGGAAATTAGGGTTTTGAAAAGGGCTAAACCGTAACTCCTTAACCACACATCCAATTGAGTTGGTTCTAGTCTCATTTGAAAGCTCTTGACAAACTCTACAAAAGTGTCCTAGTGGTCCATGGTCAGAAAACGCTTAGTTTTTGAGTTAGAGAAGAAAACATTACAAGAGGAGGAAAAAGACTTGAAAAATTCTAAGTGTTTTGTACTAAGGAACCCTAAAATCAGCCAACTTCATGGGGACTTTTCACCTAGTTTAAAATAGAATCAAGACTTCTAGTCAACATGAAAGTTTTAGTACTATGTGAGGGCTTTCTAAAAAGTACAAGTACATCTCAAGGTGATTTATGAGCTGAGAGATACATGTGTTCAAAGTTGGTGTTTTGTCACTTTAGTCCCACATTGGCCAATTTTGCAAAAGCACCTCTCCCACCCAAGTGGGCCAATTTTAACTTTCCAAACTCATGTTACCTGATATATTGAACATCTCAAGCATGTTAGAACAGAAAGATTGCATAGAATTAGCATGGAATTAAAGTTGTGAAGTTCATTGCCAAAGTTGCCATTTTTGACTTTTCCAAGCATGAGGTGTAAAGTAAATCTACTCCAGCCACTCTATCAAGCCTCTAGCCTGCATTTTGACAGTAAAAACATCAATGTAACTTGCCCCTTGAGTGAAAAGAACAGCCAAAGGTCAGAAAAGCAAGGCAAGTTGGATGGTGGGTGAAAAATATCAAAGATAACTTCATGTTTAAGCAAAGTTCTCAAGCAAGCACCTCCTTGCTTTTTGCTATAAAAAGGGACCTCACACCCCTCATTCAAGACAACAACATAATTCTAAAAACCTGAGAAATTCAGCTCCCTTACTACATCTCACTCTTGCTTGCAATTTGCAAAACTCTCCAAAGCTTTCAAGTTAGTCAAAATTCTGCATTTTGCAATTTCACTACCACTTCAATTTCCACCAATTCCAACACCCCAGCAATCATCCATACACCTTCTAAATAACATATAGAAGGTGTACAATCCATCAAACCACCAAAAATCTCAAGAAATCAAAAAGTCAACATCATACTTGGCTTACTTTGACCAAAAGCTACAAAAAACACCAAACTGAGTTCCAAACCTTTCCTTGAGGTTGTGATCACTTAGACACCCCACAAACAATATATCTCAACTGTCAAGAGCCTTAGTAACCATTGGAAACTCATAATTCTCATTTTTGCATCATAAGTGGTTGTTTACTTAAGCTTGAAGTAAGGTTCAAAAGCAAAGAAGTGAAGCATAAATCTCTGGGTTTCTAGGAGTATTTTTTTTTGCTTGCTCAGGTTTATTATCACAGGTATGTATTGTCTAAACTCATCCCACCCCTTATCATTCCTTCTTGCTCATTATTGCTTGTCATGTGCACATACTGTCATGAACTTTGCAAATACCTTTGAAAATGAATGTGTGTTTGGTTTGTTTGATCACAAGTTATTATACATACTTGTTGCTGCCTAAAAGGTATGTTTATCTCTTTATTCTCCTAATATCTTTGTCTGGATCAAAAACCTTGTCATGGCTGCTGTTGTACAAGATTGGTCATGCTTGTGTTCACATACTAAATTTGCTTTCTTGTGAGAATAGTCCAAGTTTTTGATTGCCCACAGTTTTGACATGACATTTGAAGAATATATGCTTGATTGAGTACTTTGTTGTTGCTAGCACAAGTCTTTCCCATTCCAAGATTTGTTTTGATCAAGAATATGCATTTGTTATGTTGGATCCACAATCTGATGCTTGTTGACTTGCCTATGCTTTTGAGTCATTTCTATGTGGACCATGGGATGTGTGGGAGTTGATATGCTGCCCTGAATATATGTGTTGTATGTAGCTTGCTTGTTAAATGCATTTTTTACATATTTTCAAACACCAAAATACCAGTTCTGGTTTGTGGTATGTGTCAAACTTATTTACATGTGGAAACATCTCATATACATCATCTTAGATCTGCCTAAAGTTTGGTTTGAAGGTTATAACAAAAACATGTGGACTTTGCATCTCAAGTATGTGTTTTTAAGCATTATTTTTGCCTCAACATGACAGATATGGTTCTAGAGCAATTTCACTTAAATCACTTGTCTAGACACCTCATATATATCATTTTAAAAGTGTTCAAGCAGTCACTTAGGTGTTAGAACAAACACTTTAAATTCTCACTTTCAAAATGCAAGTTTTACATGTGTTTTTGCAAACCACACCCAATTTTCACAAACTGCCAATTTCATTGATGTTTGAACTTATAAACTCATTTCATATGATACATTTGAGGTGTAGGACATGGCAAATTAAAGAGAAATGACCTAGAACAAAACTGTCAAGATTTCACCCTTGGAAAGAACACTTTTGCTCCAAATTTGTAATTACCTTGCTAACTGTCATGATAATGTTAGTTTGTCCATAATGATGATTGGTACACCTCATATTGGTCAATTATAACATGTATGTATGATCATTTCTTTGAAAAACTCACTGTCATGAAAAATGTCACTTTTTGCACTTAACTTCCACTGGTGGAGGTTAGTGTTATTTTAGGCTTTTTTCAAAAATGTCACATTTTGCACTTAACTTCCACTGGTGGAGGTTAGTGTTATTTTAGGCTTTTTTTTCAAAAATGTCACTTTTTGCACTTAACTTCCACTGGTGGAGGTTAGTGTTATTTTAGGTTTTTTTCAAAAATGTCACATTTTGTACTTAACTTCCACTGGTGGAAGTTATGTGTTAAATTTGCCTTTTTTTCAAAATGGTCATATACACTTCCATACATCACACTTACATCACAAATGCCACATTTTGAACCAAACTGTTTTGAACCTCCTTGCTTGATCAAACATGACTTATATCACATGCATGAAGTGTCTGCACACTTACACCAATCAGTTTGTGCTTGAAATGAGATTTGAACACCATTATGCATCTTTACCTTGACAATTTGTATGTGATATAGCACTCTTCATAGCAAGTTGCTTCCTTGAGGTTCTAGTGTTTAGATCATCTTCTTATCATGTATGTATGCTGTGTGAATGATTAGAATGACTTGAATTGGCCTTGAACTGCATCTGCTCATCATCATGCATCTTGGTCATCTTTTTGCAAATTGACATACCATTACATACCAGTTTGTGAATGGTTGATTTTCTTTGAGATTTTTGTGTTCTAATAGCTTAGTATGATCATATGTGACATGTCCAAATGAATCAAACCTTTGAAAATAACCTGGACACTAACTTACACTCATGATGCACATAACACACACCAATTGCAAACCAAATATCCACACACTTGTTCCAGTTTGGATTTTCTCACATGCACACACTTAATGTCATATACTGAAGGTGTTTGGATGGTTAGCATGACCCTTGATCACTTTGAATTTAAAAACCATGATGTCTTGCATTGTTACTTTTATGAACATTTGCAATTTGAATGTAACTTGCCACAATCTGTACATTCCAGCCTTGAACATGTTTGCATTTGTTTAAATATCATATGAATGATGTGTATGTGAGTTTAGTTGGCATTCAATGTGATTGTATCAAGTTGTACATGTTAAATTGCAAATCTTGAAGCAAATCAAACACCCTATCGGGTTTTTCACTAGGAAGGTGATCTCAAAAGACCAACACCACCATCTTAATCCTCATGATTTTCTACCCCAAAAGCATATAAGGTTTGTCTAAAAACTCAAAAAATTGAAGAAGTTATGGACATTTTGCAAATCCATAGAAGCCATGTTTTGCCCAGCCATAAATCAAGATATACATCATATATTTATTGTTTCACTTTAATTAACGGATGTATGGCCGCCCCAGCGGTTGAAACTTGCGCGCGTATTGTACTTGGCATGGGTTCGATCCTTGGTGATAACCCTTGTTGCCACTTTTTCTCATTTTTCATGAAACTTCAAAAAATCATAACTCTCTCATTTTTTATCATTTTTCACCCGTTCTTTTTTCATTGTGTTTGTTTTAATGTGTACTTTCATGTCATAATTTTATTTTCCATGTTTGATTAATTTTTCACCATGTTTGACCATGTGCAACTTGTCACATTGACAGTACTAACCCTAGCTGTTGCAGATAAAAGTTTAAAGGGTTCCACTTGTTTTTCTTTGTGAAAATTGATTGTTATCACACCTATACATGTTTGTCAACATGCTAGGATTTTTACTTTGAATTATTATCATGCTCAGTTCATCTGTTTGTTAATTATACTCCAGGTGCGATCTGTCGTCACAGTTTTTCGTACTAATCATCTGCTTTGATTGTCATCATTGCTTTTTCATCCTTAAATATTTTTCATTGGTTGTCACCATGAATGCTTTAGTATAATGTTTATTTTATCCCCAAGTGATGAAGTTTGTTAGCTTTCATCCAGTTTCCCACTATCTCTCCCTCCAAAGGAAGGTCTGTCCACTTGACTGTCAATGTCTTGGACCAAAATCTTAACCCTCTTGACTTTGTTAAGTCACTTCAACCCTAGTTTAGAAACCTTTAGACTTTGCTTGAAGTCTAAGAAACCCACCCATACTAGGAGTGTTCTTCAACTAGAACCCTAGGAAAGAGTTCGTCAACTCTGTGTAAGAATCATCGTCATGACTTCTTACTTCCCCTGCAACCTAGCTTAGGGAGTTTTGTCAAACTCCACACAACATTGTCATGTTTGTTCCCCTTTGAACCTTGATCATCATCAAGTGTTCTTTTCCCTTGTGAGGTGAACTACGATTGCTCTGATTCTATCCTAGTCAGGATACGTAGGCAGAAGGTGCGATGCCTTTGTGAGCAAACTTAGAAAACCACTTAGGCCTTTTTATTTATTTTTATCTCAATTCCCAATCCTTAAACCATAGTGCATAATTCACAAACTTAGCAAGTAATTAAACAAAAGGTTCCTGTAGAGTACTACAGATATTTAGGGTGCTAATACCTTCCCTAGATATAACCAACCCCCGAATCCCCGAATCTCTTAAAGCGTTGTTGTCACATCGCGCAAAAGGTTCTTTCTTTCTTTAGACCTATCCTTTGGATAAATTAAAGACCGGTTGTAAAAATAAATAAGGTTCAAGTTAATTAATAGCTTGGTATCAAATTTTCACCGCAACAGAAATGGCGACTTCACTGTTGTACCCCAAATTTTGACCCCTTATATCCTCATCATCATTCTAGGATCATACACATGTGATTATCTAACCCTAATCCAGTGCAAGTTCATTGTTGTCAAAGTTACAAATGAATCAGGGTTTCCGCGCCGACAAAATCAAAACTACAAGGGAATGATCAATCAATGTTTTGGGTTAGGTTAATCATGAAATGAAATCAAAGATAATATCAAATTCAAATGAGAAGTCAATTTGAAGAAATCAGTTCAGAATCAAAGACAGTGCAGTCGGGAGGCCCCGATTAGGGTTTTTAACTAGTGAAAAGTCAATTGTGGTTTGACTTTGATGTTGGAAGGTGTTTTAATGGTGGGATTGAGGTCCATGAAGTTCATATAGACTATTAAAGACTATTCAAGAAGTATCAAAGTCTCAGGATGTCCAGAATGTCAACAGGCGACTCAATCGGCACCGATCGATCGTACGGTTGACCGAAAAGTCAACTCCTCAAATTTTGAGAATTGGAATCCAAGTTGTGAATCAAAGTTGTTCCTTATGTCATAATGGACTTGCATATCAATTTTCATGATCATTGGATCATGGATGAGAGAGTAATCGAGAAAGCGGGAAATTAGGGTTTTGAAAAGGGCTAAACCATAACTCCTTAACCACACATCCAATTGAGTTGGTTCTAGTCTCATTTGAAAGCTCATGACAAACTCTACAAAAGTTTCCTAGTGGTACATGGTCAGAAAACGCTTAGTTTTTGAGTTAGAGAAGAAAACATTACAAGAGGAGGAAAAAGACTTGAAAAATTCTAAGTGTTTTGTACTAAGGAACCCTAAAATCAGCCAACTTCATGGGGACTTTTCACCTAGTTTCAAATAGAATCAAGACTTCTAGTCAACATGAAAGTTTTAGTACTATGTGAGGGCTTTCGAAAAAGTACAAGTACATCTCAAGGTGATTTATGAGCTGAGAGATACATGTGTTCAAAGTTGGTGTTTTGTCACTTTAGTCCCACATTGGCCAATTTTGCAAAAGCACCTCTCCCACCCAAGTGGGCCAATTTTAACTTTCCAAACTCATGTTACCTGATATATTGAACATCTCAAGCATGTTAGAACAGAAAGATTGCATAGAATTAGCATGGAATTAAAGTTGTGAAGTTCATTGCCAAAGTTGCCATTTTTGACTTTTCCAAGCATGAGGTGTAAAGTAAATCTACTCCAGCCACTCTATCAAGCCTCTAGCCTGCATTTTGACAGTAAAAACATCAATGTAACTTGCCCCTTGAGTGAAAAGAACAGCCAAAGGTCAGAAAAGCAAGGCAAGTTGGATGGTGGGTGAAAAATATCAAAGATAACTTCATGTTTAAGCAAAGTTATCAAGCAAGCACCTCCTTGCTTTTTGCTATAAAAAGGGACCTCACACCCCTCATTAAAAACATCAACATCTCTCTAAAAACCAGAGCAATCAAGCATCCTTGCTATATCTCATTCTTGCTTGCAAATTGCAAAACCATCCAAAGTTCTCAAATTGTCAAAATTCTGCACTTTGCACATTTGCTACCATATCAATTTCCCTCAGTTCTAACACTCCAACCACCCTCCATACAACTTCTAAATACTATATAGAAGGATTATGATCCATTAAACCATCAAGAAAACTCATAAATCCAAAAGTCAAACTCATACCTATCATACTTTGACCAAAAGCCATAAAAATCACCAAACTGTGTTCTAAGCCTTTCCTTGAGGTTTTGATCCGTCATACACCTCACAAATGACATTTCTCAACTGTCCAAGCTGCTAGCAACCATTAAAAACTCCCACCTTATCTTTTGGCATTGAAAGTGCATTGTTACTTAAAGGTGAAGAAAGGTTCAAAAGCAAAAAGTGAGGGAAAGCATCTCTGGTTTTCTCAACTGTTTTTAACTTGTTCAAGAGGTTCATCAAGAGGTATGTGACTGGTTTTTATTGGCTTTTACATTAGTTTTCATGAATTGGCATATTTGAGCATCATGTATAATTTTGAACTTTGAACATCATGTTGTTTTATGATACTTTGCTATTGCTGCTACACATGGATATTATGAGTGTCTAGACCTGTTTTATACTGCATATGTATGTTGTTCTTGTGTTTGTATGCCTTGAATTTGCTGCTTATGAGGGAAGCACATTGCTGTTGCATTTTGAACACAAGTATGGGCAGTCACATGGCCATGGGATTGAGAACAGGTTTGTCTATCAGTTTACTCATTTAAAACTATTTTCCATCATGTGCTAGGTGTGTATGTGTACCTTGACTAGCCAGTTTGTGCTCCCTTGTTGGTCTTGAGTTTTGCTTATGCTTGTTTCAAACACTAATATGCTTGCTCCCAAGACCAGATCTCTGTTCAGTCCCATTTAAGCCTTGTTTCTTGCATGAACATCATCAAACATGTATATTTGTGATGTATGTATGATTGCCTTGCTAAAAGCTTGCTCACTCTTGGATTCAACATGACCATTGCATTTGCATTTTCACATATTTTCAAACATAACACCAGTTCTGGTTTTTGATGCACTTTAATCTCATTTAGTTGGTAAAACATATCATATACATCATTTTAAACATGCCTAAAATCTGGTTTGAGTGTTATGACAATTAAATGTAGATTTTGAATTTCAAGTGTATTTTTTCAAAGCATTCTTTTGCAAAAATATACCAGATCTTGCTCCAGTTCATTTCCACTTCAATCAAGTGTTTAGACACTTCGAATATGTCATTTTAAAAGTGTTCAAACCATCAATTAATGGTTATAACAAGTATCTCAAGTTTTGACTTTTAAAATGCAAGTTTCAAGTGTGTTTTTTGCAAATCAAGTACCACTTTCTCAAGCTGTCAATTTCCATGGTATTTGGAGTTCTAGACTTATTTCATATGACATATAGGAAGTGTAGAACCATTCAAAATGAGGTGGAAAGGCTTGAAACCAAACTGCCCAAACTCATCTTGAAAATGTCACTTTTTGCACTTAACTTCCACTGGTGGAGGTTAGTGTTATTTTAGGCTTTTTTCAAAAATGTCACATTTTGTACTTAACTTCCACTGGTGGAGGTTAGTGTTATTTTAGGCTTTTTTCAAAAATGTCACATTTTGTACTTAACTTCCACTGGTGGAAGTTATGTGTTAAATTTGCCTTTTTTTCAAAATGGTCATATACACTTCCATACGCCAAATCATTTTTTGCACAAACTGGTTTTTACCCCAAAATCACATTTGAACATCTCATAAACATATTTTAAAAAGTGTTGACATAATGATCTTGGCCTCAAATCTGTTTTTCAAAGTATCATGTCTTCAAGCCAACTTTGCTTGCACATCAAGCCACAACTTGCTATTTTTTGCACAAACTCAATTTTCATTGAAACCACTTCACACACACCTCACTTTAGTCATTTGAAACATGCTTATTTCATTGAAAATCACTCAATCATAGAAAATCACTTTAAAAATGCAAAATTGTCATCACACATCCACACACCTAGCCACTTTTGACAATACCTTGTTTTTCATGTAAAACACATTGCACACACTTTAGGTTGAATACATATGAGGTGTTGGAACACTTGTTTTGATTAGAAACACACTGTACCATAATTTCACTCATGAGATGCTTTTGCTTTCACAATATGGACATGTTACATACCAGATTTGGCATTGATGTATTTTATTTTAATTTGCTTGTCCTAACTGCTCATAATCATCATTTGTGAGATGTATGCATTGCCATTTGAAGTCAACACTGATTGGAACACACATCACACACCAAAATGCATAACACACACAATATGCACTTTGAATACCAAAACTTCACACACTCATTCCAGTTCAGATTTTTTCACACACACATATTCAATATCATGTAATAAAAGTGTTTGGAACCTTGCTTTGACTCAAACTGAACTGGAACACAAAAATTCCAACTGTCATGCATTGCTACTTTTGGATTATTTGCAACTTGAGTGTGATTCTTCACAACTGATAAATTCTGGCCATGAAAGTGTTGTTGTTTGCTTAAATGTCATTTAACTGAAGTGTATGTGTGCTTTGTGTGGATTTAATATGACTGTATGGAGCTGTGTATGTCAAATTGCATTTTTCAAGCATGATCATAAACCCTATTGGGTTTTTCATTAGGAGATTAATTTGGAAAAATTACCACCACCATCTTAATCCTCAGATGATTCTACCCCAAAAGCATATAAAATTTGTGGAAAAAGACCAAAAAATGAGAAAGTTATGACCATTTTGCAAAATCATGAAAGCCTTTGTTTTTGCCCAGCCATGAAACCAAACATACACTATATATTTATTAACTCACCTTGGTTAATGGATGTATGGCCGCCCCAGCGGTTGAGAATTGCGCGCGCACTATACTTGGCATGGGTTCGATCCCTTGTGATAACCCTTGTTGCCACTTTTTCTCATTTTTCACATGAAACTTCAAAAAATCATAACTCTCTCATTTTTTATCATTTTTCACCCATTATTTTTTCATTGTGTTTGTTTTAATGTGTACTTTCATGTCATGTTTTTATTTTTCATGTTTGATTAATTTTTCACCATGTTTGACCATGTGCGATTCGTACTTTGACAGTATTAACCCTAACTGTTGCAGATGAAAGTTAAAAGGGTTCCACTTGTTTTTCTTTGTGAAAATTGATTGTTCTCATATCCATACATGTTGGTTAACATGCTAGGATTTTTAATTTGAATTATTACCATGTTCATTTCATCCTTTTGTTAATTGTATTCAAGGTGCGATCTGTCGTCAGAGTTTTCGTACTAATCATCTGCTTTGATTGTCATCATTGCCTTTTCATCCTTAATCTTTTTCATTGATTGTTACCATGAATGCCTTTTTATTGATGTTTATATTTTATTTTATCCCCAAGTGATGAAGCTTGTTAGCTTTCATCCAGTTTCCAATCATCTGTCCCTCCAAGGGAAGGTCTGTCCACTTGACTGCCAATGTCTTGGACCAAAATCTTTACCCTCTCTTGACTTTGTTAAGTCACCTCAACCCTAGATTAGAAGCCTTTAGACTTTGCTTGAAGTCTAAGAAAACCACCCATACTAGGAGTGTTCTTCAACTAGAACCCTAGGAAAGAGTTCGTCAACTCTGTGTAAGAATCATCGTCATGACTTCTTACTTCCCCTTCAACTTAGCTTAAGGAGTTTTGTCAAACTCCACACAAACATTGTCATGTTTGTCCCCCTTTGAACCTTGATCATCATCAAGTGTTCTTTTCCCCTGTCAGGTGAACTACGATTGCTCTGATTCTATCCTAGTCAGGATACGTAGGCAGAAGGTGCGATGCCTTTGCGAGCAAACTTAGAAAACCACTTAGGCCTTTTTATTTATTTTATCTCAATTCCCAATCCTTAAACCATAGTGCACAATTCACAAACTTAGCAAGTAATTAAACAAAAGGTTCCTGTAGAGTACTACAAATATTTAGGGTGCTAATACCTTCCCTAGATATAACCAACCCCCGAATCCCCGAATCTCTTAAAGCGTTGTTGTCACATCGCGCAAAAGGTTCTTTCTTTCTTTAGACCTATCCTTTGGATAAATTAAAGACCGGTTGTAAAAAGAAATACGGTTCAAGTTAATTAATAGCTTGATATCAAATTTTCACCGCAACAGAGACCGACTTTTTTCTCCTCTTTCTCATTTTCGAATTTATTTCATTTCATCTGTTTTTGGTCGATGAAGAAGTTTCCTCGATTCTCCGTCAAATTATTGATGAGAAATGAAGGATCCGAGACCGACTTTTTTCTCCTCTTTCTCATTTTCGACTTTATTTCATTTCATCTATTTTTGGTCGATGAAGAAGTTTCCACCGTTTAGCCGTCAAATTATTGATGTGAAACAAAGGATCTGAGACCAACTTTTTCTCCCCTTTCTCATTTTCGACTTTATTTCATTTCATCCATTTTGGTCGATGACGAGATTTCCGTAATTCATTACTAGTCAAATTATTGATGAATAATGTTGGATCCGAGACCACTTCTTTCTCTCCTCATTTATCTTCATCTCTCAAATTTATTTTGACTTTTGGTGATCGATGAAGTCTTGTAAGACAAGATCCCACTGTTTTTTGTCCGTGCGACATGATTCAATTGGAGAATGATTCTTAATATCATTTATCTATCTTGTCTTTTGCACGGAAATTAATACGCAACCTCTTAAAGTTTGACTTCCCTTATAAGTCGAGCTATGATGGTTCAGCGTCACATTGGTCCCGATTCGAAGCATCATCAAGGACCAAAAGAGGAGAAGATTAGAATGGAGCTTACGCACAATGTCAAGGGTCAACAGAACCACTCTGTTCGGTAACATCTTTCTAATTCAAGTCTTTTAATCAACCGCCAAGCGTTGTGAGTTCTAAGCAATAGATACGTGGGGAAGTGATGAGTGAGGGGCCTCCTCTCATTTGTCTAGGGTGTTTAGCGTATGTCCTTTGGATAATATGCGACGCATTCGCTCCTACGTCTAGGTTCTAGCGTGTGTGTCCTGAGTTCCTTCCCGTTTAGGCGTGTTAGGCATGCTTCCTCTTTCCTCTCGCCCCCGTGCAATCGAAACTTTTTCTTTCGCGTTCTGGCGATCGAGATCCCCTCTCTTGCCCCCGTGCAATCGAGCACCCTTTCCCGTTTTCCGTAGTTAGCCGAACTACGGCTGCTCTGATCTCTCATATATGTTGAGAGTATGTAGGCATAGGATTGCGATAATCCTAGCGAGCACACTTTTCCTTTTTCCCCCTTTAGATAACCCGTACCCTTAAACCAATGACATACTACGTTTGTTCTACTGCAAACAGGTAACACCTAAGTCTCTAATGGTCGAGCAGCAATACACCTAACTGCTAGAATGCGTGCGCTAGTATCGTCCACTTTTTCTCTCACCCTCGTGTGATCGAGAACACCTTGTTTACTCGTAGTTGGCCTGAACTACGTTTTGCTCTGATTTCTCATACCAACTGAGAATACGTAGGCACGAGATATGATGTCTTGGCGAGCAATTCCCCCTGTAGTTTCCCAAACTACGTTGACTCAGACTTTCCCATTGCACGAGGGAATACGTAGGCATAGAGCGGCGGTGCTCTATTGAGTTAGTTCTTTCCGTTCTTTTCAGTTCCTTCTGTTTAGCATTAGCAGCCGTAGATAGTTTGTTTTTCACCCATAGACTAGACAACAAACGTAGATCCCGTTGAGTATGACGGACGTGAAGGGTGCTCATACCTTCCCCTTGCATAACCAACTCCCAAATCCAGACTTGGTTGTGATGACCTTGTCTTATTCCCTTGTCATAGGTTTTCTCTTATCGTTTCCTTTCCCTCTCTTTGGGATAAATAACGAACGATGGCGACTCTTCTGTCATTGTCGGCCCCTTCTTTGCAACGATGCGACAATCAATAAAACTAAGATAACATCGATAATTATTCATAAATACACCGCATATAACGCCATGATCAATGGAAATACATACTGTTTCGGTGAAATACAACCAATCCCAACAAGAAATGGATTTAGCTACTCATGGTTGCTTGATACAAAATGGAGGAGTTGAGATGAATCAACATCAACGATGATTTTCCGACTCTTGATGTGTATCCAACTTGGATCCTCACTTTCCCTCTCTTAATATATATTACAAACTAGTACTAGTATCTATTATAATATCTATCTCTATTCTCCTCTGATGATTCAAAATGTTTTTGTTGCACCCCATTTATACTGGTCCAGCTGAGGCATTTTCGCTGTGTGAAGTTCTGGTCGCTATGTGAAGTGAGCTTGCTTAACCATGAAGAAATTTTAAACCACCCATGGGAACCGCCATACTTCACTATGCAAAGTATTGCTCGCGATGCGAACGCCGCGTAGTGAAGTATTTCTCGTGATGCAAAGTTTTATCATTTTGATTCTATTTCTCTTTTGACGTGGCTCGCTTCCTCTTCGCGTAGCAAAGTTTTTACTCGTGATGCAAAAAGTTGCAGGGTATGATTTCTTTTTACTTGTAGCTGATTTGTTCCTTTGTAATTTCCTACAAAAGCATAACCATTCAAATGTATCACATTCTTAGATCATGGTTAGTCAAGTTTCATCATTTTTAGTTAATGGAAGCAATCATTTGTCAAGTTTTCACCAAAAATTTGTCAACTATTTGAACCTTCATCAAATTCTCTCCAACTTAATTTATTGGTTGTCCTCAATCAAGAGCATGGTCTTTCAAAAAAATGTTTTTAGGATCATTAATCAAGTATTTGAACAACAATTGGAAACATGAATAGTTCAGATGACTACTTATCATGCAAGAGTCATGTTCAATTGATTGTAGAATCAGAGCATGATTATGAAATCTAGTTTTCCCCCATAAGATCAAATCATGTACTGCAAAAGACAATGACACAACTTACTTGAATCGTATCCTAGCATTCTTCTTCATAAAAGTGATTAAGACCTTGAAAATTTTCAATCATGTGGTGAATAGACACTAATTCATAATCCTGGTCAACATCCTTATTAATTCATGTTTTCATCCAAGTAATTTAATATTCAAGCATTTGAAATCATAAATCATAAAGGAATTTGTGAAGTTTGTAATATGATCAGGTTTCATAAGGAAATGGTTTTTTCCTAAAGCTAAGTTTTTCAAAAATTTGTCCACCTTTGTAAATTGCTTCACTTATAGCTTCATCACCATAATCTTGCCTCTTTTCTTTTGATTTTCTTTTCAATCTTTCATTTTATCCATGATACTACATTTTTATTTTTGTATTTCTTTCTTTCATTTAACTTTATTTTTCTTTTCTAGTTTGCATCATCATCAAATTTCTCCCCAACTTATTTCTTTTCATGAGTGTAGCTCTTGATGATTCATATCAGTATACTTCAGGTTGTGCATATAAAAAAATTAGAATGGATCAATACTTCACTAAGTGGTTTTCCTAGTGGTTTTGTACTATTTTCAAAATTTGTTTCATCCTTTAATTTTTTTGGCTCAAATAGGTGTACAAATGCTCACTCCCTTTCTGGTTATGATGAGGCTCTTTTGGCTTTGGTGGTTTTTCTCAATAACAAACAATTGCATTTGATCTTCTTTATGAATTTTCAAAGCTCAAATAGAATTACCGGATTTATCATGAATCAATCGAGTTCAACACAAGGATTATTCGCACGTAATGTATTTATGTAAACAATGGAAGTTCTCTTAGCTTTTTCTGGTTTTTGCTAAATGATTCAAGCAAGAAATGTATACATTGCAAAATGAGGCATGATATGAATTTGTAGGTGTCGCGGTGAAATTTGGATACCAACCTATTGATTAGTTTGAATCTTTAATTCATTTTGCAACCGAACTTTGATTTGTCCAAAGGAAGGGATAAAGATCGAAATTCCCACAATGCAATGCAAATGCAAGCTTAGTTTGTTTTAGGTTCGGGGGTTGGTTAAACTTAGGGAAGGTATTAGCATCCTAAGTTTCTGTAGTACTCTACAGGAACCTCTTGTTTTATGTTTGTTTACTGCTAAGTGTTATCTGCTTAAAGGATTAGAGACCCTAGTGGTTTATATCTAAGTATACTCGGTAAGATGTCGCATCTTATGCCTACATATCCTTACGGGAGTGGAATCAGAGTATTTTGTAGTTCACCCTAAAGGGTTGGAGGAGTTCTTTGACTGTGGTCAAAGTTCCTACGGGTTTAGGGTAGTTGTTTTGATTGAGTTTAGGAGAAGAGACGAGTCTTCATGTTAAGGGAGATGTAACCACCACAAATGTAAAGGAGGTTGTAGGAAATGGTCTTTGCATCGTCTTAAGAAAAGGTCTTACATACTCGGATGGTCGCCAAGTATGCCTTTATCGCTCTTAAGGCAAAGTCCCTACATGTTTGATTGTATTGTTGTGGGGGGTGGAGATTATATCTCACTTAAGATGATTAACATCTATTCTCTAATGTGTTTGAAAAAAGTTTATGTTGTATTGATCGTTTTGTTTCTATGTTGTAAAGATAAAGACAAGGTCCTTCCTATGGGGTAGGTCCTAATCTTAAATGATCAACTTGAATGGGATCAAGGATCATGGGGAGAATATGATGCAAATGATGTGCAACTACACACAACGTTGAATTATGTGTAGGTTTTTCCTTTGGACGGAATGCGATGCATGAATAGTAAAATGCGATAATATTAAATGACTGTAAAGTAAATTGCGGAAAGATAAATCATACACATACGCATGAAAGCGCTAGGTGAGTGTGTGTATTGTGAATAAGATAAAAGCAGATAAAGATAAATAGTAAATACGCATGAAAGCGCTAAGCGTAAGTGCATGTGTCGTGAAGTGTGAATGTGATCGATTTGTATGATGTTGATTGGTTCTAATCGGATTGATTTTAAAATTGGATGTTGGATTGTTTTTAGACGAGGTTGAATTGATTTTAAAAGATGTTAACTTAATTTTATTGGCAAGAGGTTAAAAAAGATTATAGTAAAGTTATTATAATTTATTTAGAAGTTGTATTTGATTTGTTTTTAAAATAAAAGTTAATCTATTATTTTTATTTATTTATTTGTAAAAAGTTGTATAAATTACTTGAGTTTGTAAGAAAATGTATTCTTTTGATGAATTTGATTTTATATAAAAAAGGTTAAATTCGTTATGTTAATTTTAAAATGAAAAAACCTTATTATTAAATATTTAGCCATTAAATTGAATTATGTTATTTTAAAAAAGAAAAGAAAATGTAATTGGATAAGTTATTAAATAAATTGGTGTGTATAAAAAAGGTTGATAAATTGTAGTAATTATTATTTTAATTTAAAACTGATTATGATAGGTATTTAGTTAATTAAAAAATTAAGATAAGATTTAATCAAATAGGTGGGAAAAAAATAGATAAAAGTTAACTAAATTATAAAAAAAAGTTCTTTGGTAATAAGGATTTAAAAGTTATTAATTAGAAAAAAAATAAAAAATTAAAAGAGTTTACTAAAATTATTTGATTAAGTTAAAAAAAGTGATTTACGGACGATTATGATTTAAGTGTGTGTTTAGTGTAGTGTTGTGTGTGATACGTGTGCATATTATAACACTTAAACAAGATTACAGAAAAACATAACGAAATGGATAAGGAACCCTAAAATCCCTTCTCATCGTCGACGGCGTCCCCCCCCGGTCTCTCCTTCCAGTCTCTCTCTCCGGTTTCGACTCAAAATCTCCTGGTTCTTGTACCTGAAATGAAGAATGGAAGCATTAATTGTTCATAATTTTAAATATGAGTAGAGGTTTTACCGAAATCTGGCGAATCAATGAGGATCGGTGCGATGAAGTGGCAATGGCTTGTGCGATTTCCGGCGTCGGTGAGGTTCGTAGTGACCGAAGGTGGTATCACCGCTTGAGATAAGTTCTTTTTTCTTCGATTCTTCCACTCTGAGAATTAGGGTTTTTTCTCTCTTCCCTTTTCGGGTCTGTGCTCCATCGATCCTTTTATAGGCTTTTCCAGAAATCAATCTTGAGATCTGGTTTAAAACGCTTTGAAGATTTGATTGGATATTTCAGTTTAGGCAATTATCTGGAACCTTTCCTTTCCTGTCCGATTCTTAATGATTTGATTAATTGAGCTTTCACTCTGTGTTTTAATTTCAGGATTTGATTTATTCTTTGAGTAGGATATTCTCTCTTAAGGGATATTCTTCAATTAACTCGCTGATTCCTTGGATTTCGCCTTCGAACAATTTCGACAAAGCAGATGGGATTGTGACTCTGCTGGTAAGAACATCATCTCTCGTGTCATTAAAACTCTTCTCAATTTTATTCAAATGTTTGCTGACCAATCACTTTATCTGAACTGCAATATTATGGTTAAAGCGCCTTCATCGTGAGACGGATTGTGGAACACACTATTGTGACAGTTGTTGCGAGCTTCAAGACTAGAGCTTGGCTTTTCTTGCAGTAGGATGATTAAGCATGTCTAAACAAGTTGGTAATGATAAGGTGAGAGTTTATCAAATCTTTTGAGCGTTATCTCTTAGCGACATCTTTGGTCAAGTTCTAAATTGGTTCTTTCGAATGCAGGATTGGAACACAACAATTTTTGAGCCAACCGAGTTGCCTTAGTAACATTGCAAGTTATGCACTTGGTTAAATTCTCCTTGTAGTTCTGAACTGTTTGCTACCATCATAAAGCTTGAAGCCTTTCCATTCTCATAGGAAGTCACCTGTTCCTAAAAGCAACAAGAGTTCGATATATCTGCATCGTGAACTCGCACAATTCTTCGTCCCACGGTACACATTTGCTTCTCAACGGCGCTTATCTTTCCTTTATTTGAATTGGTCACCCTAAATTATGTTAATTCATGATAACAGCTATTGATCCCCTTTTTTGTATGTGGCAGGGGTATCATGACTGCTGAAAATCGGGACATGGCTTTGGTTGTGATAGTATTCAAGAATCTGACTGGACTGATCATGTCTTCTCTTGTGAATTGGTCCTTAATGGTAGCCGTCGAGTCAGCTCGTGAGGGAGGTTCTTGGAGCTTCGCACTTCATCACCGGGTAAACTTCTTTCCCATCCAAACTTGATTCATAAGGTCCTTGCTTAAACTGATGCATACTTGGTTTCTGTAACTGATACCGGCGTTATCCTATTCATTAAGGCATCCGGTAATCATTTCAGGAAGCAAGTCGTCAGTGCTCGAAGAGTCAAGTGTAAGAAAGCTCAAAATCTTCTTCTGCAATATCCACGTGCAGACATACACTAAAATGAGGTATCTTCTGTAGAAGTCCATTCGATGGAGGGATTAATCTTGCCACATAGTTTGTTTAACATCTCATTTAATTTCCTTCTGTTGTAGATTTCTATGCAAGAACTCATTATGTTGCCTTAGCGAGAACTCGGAGAAAGGCTGGAAGTATTTCAAGGACTTTGAATCCTACTTGTTCAGCCAAAATCGACGGGTGTCCGAGCGAGCTCATATTGCCTCCTATCCTGGCCAAGTCTAACACTTAAAAGTTAAGGATTCCATCTTTCTCATGTTCTTGTTTACACCTGATGATTGTTAGCTTTATATATTCCTCTGTCCTTCATCTAAACTAATATTTGTTAGGCTGGCAGCACCATCCTCTTTCTTCTCTTTACTGTAAGCAATTGGGGAACGTCAAAGTTTGATCTCTTCAGACACTTTTGGTTTCTTTTGCCGTGCAGGTGCGATGTCCGACCGTTCAAATGTCATAGGAGATGGCATAATCGAAAGTCATATGCAATTTATCTTGAAGTGAATCTGCTCTTGTTCTTGTCGACATTGTGGATTCGAAAAGAGGTACCGGTATAGCTTACTTTTGCAATATCTATGAATTGGCTCATGTCTTTGAAACAAACTTATTTGGACCTTGAATTTTCCCCTGTTTTGATGGAGTTGGTGTTGTTTTGACAGCTCTGGTAACTCCAATCCACGGATGATGCTTTGTGATAATACCGGGGCACAAATGTGAAGTTGTAAAGTCTGAGAGCTGCAAGCCTTCCTCTGTAGAGCTTGT
Source organism: Lathyrus sativus (assembly GCA_963859935.3). Lineage (NCBI taxonomy): Eukaryota > Viridiplantae > Streptophyta > Magnoliopsida > Fabales > Fabaceae > Lathyrus > Lathyrus sativus. The sequence goes on from OZ012741.1 coordinate 78,347,495, forward strand.
GGATTGAGCTTTTCTCAGAATGATTGCCTACGTCTTGCGAGGTATAATTCTCAATTCTTCTAAAGCTGAAATGATCTGTTGAATATTGCCTGGGACCTTCTGAGTGCTTCTCAATGTTGCAGGTGGTTTTTTATGGTTTACGTTGCCGACGTCTCCCTTTCGCTTCCAGTGAGCGGTCAAGACGATTGTGAATCTGTTACGTTGCTGCCGACTCTGGGTGTATAACAAAGATGTGGTGTCATATTTTCCATCGGTAATTAGATCAACTCTGTCCTGTCCTTAAGATCTTGCCAAAAACAATTCACATACGTGGGAATTCATGTTGCAGCTAATCTTGTTTTACCGTAATTGATCTTCTTGGTATTTCCTGAACTCTAAGTTTCGAATCTAAACCGTGATATTTAACACGCAATCAAATTGGTCTTGAATATTGCTTTTGGTACTGCAGGATTCAACGGTTATTCAAGAACATCTATATGCCCAGGAATCGACCTGCTGGTGGCCGCGTAGCAGACTGAGGCGAGGCTTATGCGTAAAGAGAGGATAAACCGCGAGAAAGCGAGAGATACCGCCATGCACAAGGGCCAATATCGTTAAGTGAAGCCTGGATATACAAATCTGAACTATCCCCCTTTATTGTAAATTCATAATTCTGACCCTGTACCTCACGTTATCTCAAGACTCTAATTGTCCAACTTAAGAAAATGAAGTTTTGTATCAATTTAAATTATTGAAGTATGTTCCCACAAACAAATAATTTCTTTATTCTTTTCATCATTTGAACCGCATTAAAACCTTCACGTGACCTCTTCGAACGTTAAAATGGACCCAACCAGGTGTGAAGTTCCGTGAGCCTGATGATGTAGGAATAAAAGGTAGTGATGGTAAAAAAAATTGCGTTACACCATTGTAAACAAATTGGAAGCGGACTCCGTCAATGAGATTTGCCTTAGCTTCCATAAAACTCTCGTGATGGTATCTTCGAAATTTGAAATGGTAAATTTAGCATCCTTGGATGTTTGCAATAAACGGACCAATGCACCTCGAGCTTTGAGTTAATGATCATCTTTAAAATCCTTGAACCTCCTTGAATAATAATCACCACCAATTTTTTGCATTCGTAATCGAATCAGTCTATAAACTCATACCACGAGCGATAATATTGAATCAACCGATGATCCTGAACAACACCTCCTCCATTCGCACAGCAAAATAAACAAGACGGTTAAGATAGTTAGTAATATGGATGATTGATCACGAGACTCAATATTACCGCGCATGCACAAACTGGTTAGTCACATAAGTATTAAATAAAGTCGAGTATCAATAGAAAATGCGCAAAAAGGAGGTGGCATCTTATGGTCAAAAACTAGGGTGCAACAGTAGGGGAAAAAAACTCACAACCATGCTAACATTCTATAAAGCAAGTAAACATGTACCTTGCGTGACTTTTGTCTGATTTTATCATTACAATTGCACCTTCGTTATTTCATGTAACTTGGTCTTTCCATTCTTTGCCTTTTCAACTCAATTTAGAGGAGAAAAGATTAAGCATAATATCAGGGATTGAACATAGGACACTTCTATAGGTAAATACTATATAAAGCACTGAAGTGAAGTAAATGGCATGATTGACATTTTTGCTTAGCGAACTCTGCAAACTTCAGTAAAAAATTTCTTGTGTTGTGCCATGTCATTTTCTTCTCACTTTTTGAAATCTGTAAATAAAAAAGAAAGTCATAAATGTTTAAAAGGTTTGGTTGCCTCCCAACAAGCGCTTGTTTAACGTTTTTAGCTTGACGCATGTCTTAGGGATATTTTAGAGGTCTTATTATGATGATTCTTGCAATGTCACCATAATGTTTCAACATTTTTCCCTTGACTATCTTAGTTACTTTCAAATAGTCCTAATGGTGTTTTTCCTTTTTGATATTGAGGGAAATATGTGTTTTTATGAGAGCCATATGCAATTGAGTTGATATGTGCTCTTGCATAATAATCTTATCTGCAATATCTCTCTTGAAACCATCTTTGTTATCCTTTTATTTCTGAACTTCTGCTTAATTTTCCTCTTGTTTTTCAGCTTCACTCTTGACAACAACATTTTATGTTTCCAAGTGATCATTTCTACCATCACCAGTAGCATTAATGCTTTGAGTTGTACTTTCATTGCATTACTCCTTTGAAATGATTTGTATGATAGTAGTAGATGTCTCTTGGTGTCGATTTTCAAGCTTCCTTTCTATTTGACCAACTTGCATTTCAAAATTCTTGAGTGATGCTTCAGTCCTTTTTTGGTTCTCCATAGACACTTGCATAGATTGCACCAAGGTGTCTTCCAATTTTGATATTATGTCCGATTATGGAAAATTATGCGGCTGTTGATAGAAATTCTGGTATGACTCTGCATCCTGACTCCAATCTTGGATATATTCTATGTTATTTGCGTATGAACCCTTGGTAATATTTGTATGATTCTTGTCTATATTGCCACAATTCCATGTAATTTACTTCAGACTTTGATCTTTTAATTGCAACCTTAGACTATTATTTGAAGAAGGTTAATGCATAATTTTTACCTTTTAGTGTTGCTTAGTGATCGCCGACACTAACGTGTCTTTCGGATAATAATTGCAAGTATACAATTATTCGTGTAGTTTTAAAAGATTTTCGAACCCACATGGACTAATAATCAAACTAGTGTTATCTATTGTTATAGTGCAAAGCTAATGCTTAAGGTAACATGGATACGAACAAAAATAAAACGCTAATTTCTAAAGGTTTGATAATAATGGTAAAACGAGCCTGGAATATGGATTTCGTGTTCCTTAGGGCCTTATAGAATTCTGGTGGTAATTACAATTAAATATAGTTCCATAGAAAATATTGACTTAAAGACTCCGTCTCACACTCTCGCACTATTGACTCTGTTTCTATTAAAAAGCATGTTTTGAAAGTCAATAAGATTTTAAACTATGCGTAAAATGCTCTCGCTGTTTTTAGGATCGTTGCCTAGCTTTCACTATCCGGTTCATTCCTCACACTCTCGCGCTATCACCCGAACCTTAGTTTTCTTTTCACTCTCGCGTCAAAACAGTAAATCGTACAATTGGAAACTACAACCAAAATAACATATAATCATAATTTCGCACCTATGATTTTCTACTTAGTCATGTCGGTAACGACGATTCTCATACGTCAGACTCAGACAAATTTAGCAAGACATTACTTCGAATAAAAACAACGTAAACACAACGTTTGAATTTAAAGGCAACATGTTAACAAGAAAAATAATGTAATGACAATAAGTAAATCAGAGCGATAAAAACCTGTAAAGTAGAAACAAAAAAAGATACTGGAAGAAAATAAACGATCTTCTATTAATTCTGGCAAGATTATTGATTTGATCCAAGAGTACAGAGAGAATAAAAATACAATCAGTGTGACAATCCCTCGATGTGAGTTATTTCCACTTTACAAGTGATTTTCTGCCTAGAAAATATGTTGACAGTGCTTCCGTACGACTTGGACACCTCAGAAACTGCCTTAAAGGGCCTATATGTAGAGGAATCTCCCTAAGAAACTACTTTGGACATGTCAGAAAAATAGAGGGAAGAGCAGTTGCTCAAAAACAGCTTAAAAACTGTATTTGTTGCAGAACTGCCATCTGCGTCCTAATGGCGAACGCCATTTAGGCAATGGTGAACACCATTGCCTCTTCATTAATTGTCGTGGCATGGGCTTGCAATGGCGAACGCCATCTGGGGCGGTAAACGCCATATCAGCACAAAAGGCAGAATCATCACTTTTTGCTGCTCTTCTCCTATTTCCGATTTGCTCCCGAATATGCAACGTACGAAGCTGACAACTGCAAAACATACAAAAACAAAGTAAAAGTGATAAAACATAATTAAATACGGACGAAACATGTATACAATAGGCCTAAAAACATGATATAATTCCTCATTATCAAACTCTCCCACACTTAATCGTTTCTTGTCCTCAAGCAATCTCCCAGCGCGACGAAAAACAATAAGCACAATATTTGAAACATAGGCACGACAAGACTCTAAAAGGTATGAGGTTGCTATGCTGATGCTAAATAAATAGGTACTAGATATTGATAACAAGGACATCATAATGATACATATCCATATTTTGCAGACAAAAACTCCTCCCTATGCAAGACCGATCTGAATCATGCCATTATAACTCGACCTACATTCTTTGTTCTTTTTCACCTATTCTTTATTCTCGCGCAATCACATTAAGCACGTTATCCCCACATTCACATGGTAAGTGAACTTGTTAGTGTTTAATGATCTCAATATCTATTTTCCCATTTTTCTTTTCTTTCGAATTTCGAGAGTGTGTTCCGTTGGGATAAATGGTCGGGTGAGGACCACCTAACATAGAGGGAACATATCTTTTCATTCAATTTTTCTATAAAATCATTCAATTTGATTTTTTTAGATCGAACACGTATTTGCATCAGTTCATTACTTAGTGCGTGCATTAGGATGGTGCTGACTGCTAGTATAAACTACTCAAGAGGCTACTACAAAAACTCAGAACTCAAGGTCTCGACATAGTGGTTATTCAAATCGATGCCATATACTTAGGGAGTTTAGGGTGTAAGGACGATACCGATATTATCAAAACTTTCCCAAGTCTATCTAACATAGCCTAAGAACGAGAAACAACCTATACTCTCAGAGTGTCATACCATTGAATCAGAATAAAAAAATTCATTGGAAGTCAAATTTTAAGGGAATTCTATAACAAAAAGAAAAAGTAGCATGCAGTAAGACTCAACAACGCACATATGACTCGATCACACAAACAGAAAATAATTTATAAAAAAAAAACTAACTAGAAAACATAAAAACAAAGGAAATAAAACGAGAAGAAATAAAAATAAAGCAGTAAAGCTACTCCCCCACACTTGAACTAAACATTGTCCTCAGTGTTTTAGTACAAGGTGAAAGAAGGAGTAGAAAACCTGGTATGAGGCTCAGTGATGCCGGCTTCAGTCGCGGTGATGTCTAAGTGCTATACCATGTCCAGGATGTGGCACATGCTGCATAAGCTTTCTCATATCTATCACCTTTATCCTCAATCCGCCCATCTGCTCAGCGAGGTCACCCATATCGTGCTCGATCCTATCACCAAAATCAACCTGCTGCTGACTGATCTGGTCAATGGCGACTCTTAGTTCCTCATGCTGCCTCTGTATGCCCCGAAGTATTAGATCACGCTCCGCCTCTATATCATTCTGATGCCTAAGCTCAGACAAAATGTCATCAAGGAAGCTCTAGATGACGGTGTAGTCGTATTCCTCGTGGGACTGGTATCCAGCTGAGGTACCTGCAAAATAGTCAGAAAAAGCATGTGTGGTGTATGCACGAGTGCTAGGCTCGGAAGCATCAGTGGTGTGGGCACAAGTGCTAGTTCGTCGAACATCTCATCTCATAAGGTTATCATAAGCTCGGTTAACCATCTCTTCATTATGTTTAGGGGCCTCGGTATCAAAAATCAAGTTTACGCCAACGCGCATGTTAATGCATGTAGCGCAAGGTAAAGTAATGCCCCTAACCTCTCGGTTACTAATCCTCAAATAATATATGTCGTCTGGTTTATTCTTAATAAGGCACGTGACATGGCAATAATCTAAATCAGCAAATGGCGTCACTAGAGGCTCAAGAGTAGCCTACTCTGTGTGCAAGTTTAAAGCAAGGGTTATAGAGGTAATCAACCCGCCAACACATATAGGACCTCCTATTCTACTGTTGGCAGATGCAAGGTGTGCTAAAAAGAACAGTATTGGGTTAACTTTAGCCTTAGAAAGGGCATAGTGAATAAAGAATAGATCTTTAGAATTCACATTTCTAGTGTTTTCCCAGCCAATGATTGTGTTAGCTAAGGTACGGTGCATATATCTAATGGATGGGTTATAAATGGTTGTGGCCTTAAGACCCTCTCAGGTGGTGGTGGTTTTACCAGTTATTTGCTGCCAAAACCCAAAAGCAATAGGTTCCCAGTTTCTATCAAGAAGGGTTTGGCAAGCATATTCTTCTCCACTAGGGAACTGAAAAATGGTGCCTATTTGGTCTTGGGTAAGTGTGAAAGTTTTATTAAACATCCTGGAATTAAGAGTGTCAGTTGTGCGAGAAGGTACAATGACATATCTAAAAGAACTCAAAAACTCATATGTAAGCCTAGTGTATGTGGGTCTGGTTAAGGAACAGAAGTGCAACATACCTAGGCTGTTAAGCATCCAGTTGACGCTGTCGAATAGGAGTAAGTCTCGGACAACAACAATATTGGGATACTGTGTTGTGAAGACTGACCTTATGAGCAGTTTGTGGTAGTTTGTTCTCTAATTCTCACCATCAATACCTTTCGCGAAAGTAATGCTCATGTAATCAATATCTCTTGCTACTTTTGGAGTCATGATAGAATTTGGATGAAATTTGGAAAGTTGGAAAGAAACGAGTAAGGATGTTTTAAGGGAAGAAGAATGATTTGTGAAGTTAGAAATTTGGAGGTTATGGTGATATATAATAATTAGAAGGAAGTTGGATGGTTGGGGGTTAGAATAGGAGTTAATGATGATTAGTAAGGGTGGTTATGGGTAAAGTTATGAGATTTGAATGGGTTTTGACGGGAAAACACGCAAAAGACAATTGGAAAACGGAAAACTGTCTGTTTTCCTGATATGGCGAACGCCATTTGCGTTGAATGTTAAATATTTAAAAATTAATTCCAATGGCAAACACCAAGGATACAAATAACATAATGGCGAACACCATTAAGCTAAAATGCACATGTTTTGAATTTTTACCTCAGGAAAAATGCAGTTTGGTTTTAAAAGCCACACCACTGTTGTTTGGAATTATTATTACATGTGGCCAGAATCAAAACAAAAAAAAATGCATTAAAGAAAAGCAACTTATGATATAAAATGAAAATAAACCAACCGAAAGGGAAATTACATTAATTCAAACAACTAAAACATGTGTTCTCGTTGATGGCTCGACGACAATGTAAATACAAACAATCAACAAAAGGGAAAAATACATGATGAAAACAAACAATAGAGACTAGGAAAAAGGGAAATAGCGGCACATCCAACAATACTAGCCATTATGGCGCATAATGTTAGGTTAAGTGAAACGCCTCATCGAATAGACTTGCTAGAATAAGTGATCAAACTGCTCATTAGCAACACCCATAAAACAGAGGAGATCAACTCAAAGATAGGTGAACTTTCCTCTAAGGGAATCAACCTCAGAATGTAGAGCAGAGATAACAATAGCAACATCAATATGAGTATTAATAGTACGAGCACCAGAGATGTGAGAAACTGCATCATGGACAATGGTATCCCGAACTTCATAAGGCTGGGGGTTGTAAGGTGGAGTGGGTGACTCTCTTTGGCCTTCTAAATTATAAAGGCAATTATCCCGGTTATGGACATTAGTTTTCTCATGGTTGGGCAATGCGAAGTTATGGACCACTTGGTTACTAATGAGAAATTCAAATTCCTTAGGTCCTAAATTAGCAATGATGTCACAGTTAAAGCAAAAGTTCAGGTGCATGGGACAGATACCTCCAAAGGCACGAATACGATTAAGTTGGTATCTCAGGCCAATGGCATCGGAAATCATAGTAACTAACCCTCCTATAAGAATGGTACCTTGGGTATCATGGGTAATTTTATTCAGGTGTGGCAGACGAGTCGACCTCGATAATCAAGCCAAATTGAAGGCAACAACAAAAAAGAGCCATGGAAAATCTCTGAGGTATGGTAGTATTTTATATTTTTCTGTTCATTTGAGGGTGATATGATTTCTATGTGCTAAAAGTTGCTTGAAGGCAGACAACAAGGTAAGTTTGAGGTTATGTTTAGTCACCATTTGTGTTAGAACTATCATCACTTGGACAACAAAAACATGTGAATTATTGTTAGTTATGTAGTAGTTTAGGTATGTTTTAGTTAATTTTTGTCATGTCTTTATCTATCGTGGTTTGATTGTTTCTTTGTTATTTTATGCACTCGGGGGAACTTTTTGTCTGTTCACAGATCTGAAGAGATAATAGAAAAATTATCAGAGCAAAATCTAAGCCAGGATGCATGAACAGAAGGAGAAAAGAGAAAATTCTAAGCCAACTGCTCATACGCGTATGAGGGTGTCACACGCGTATGACCACCCATCTCCACCTTCCACTATACGTTTAACACCAGAGGGGGCGAGAACATATGTTATTTGCCCATATGCGCACGGGGCACCAACATCAGCAACCAGTGACCTGGTTGAACCTTGACGTGATTAAAGACCTATTTTATCTATTAATATGTAATGTTTACAACTTTTATAATGTTTTTCTTGAATTATATGAGTAGTTAAACCCTTCAATGCTAGGGGATGTCTCTGATTTGAATTTGTTAATGGTTTCTACTTGAACCTTGTAATAACAACAATTTATAGTCTATTTAATTTAATTTTGATTTGTGCTTAATGCTTTCTCTTTTAGAAAAATTGAGATTTGATTTACAGTTAATATTTAGGAAGAACTGTCAATATTAACACACAATTGAAAGTATTTTGTAGTAGATATCACATAAGTTTAGGGATACCGTATAGAAACCAAATTGTTCTTGCTAAATAAATGCTTAAATTCATATATAATTCAATATGGATATATAAGTTAATTTGAATGTTTAAAGGTTTGCTCACTAAGGACTTAGGAGTAAACACCCTTAAAAATCAGTAATCAATACTTTCGAGCAAGTATTTGCAAGGTCATGTTAGAATAGCTAATGGATACGATCATACACCTTCCCTATAATGTCCACTTCTATTGATTTAATCTATTCAACTACTTTTTTTACTTTTATTTGTTATTTTATTTTTCTATATCAAAACCCCTAAGTCTTTTGTTTAACTAAATTAAAGCGATAACCTTATATCACCATACAATCCTTGAGATCGATACTTTGAGATTTCCCATTAATAGTATATTGGTAGATTAATACACTTTCTAATATACCGACCAGGTCCCTCCGTGATTGGATCTGACCCCTCTCCAGATTCATGTACCACTTGAGAGATGCTCTACTCAAGCTATCTTGAAAGCAATGGATCATTAGCTTATTATTGCAAGAATGTGACACCATCTTCCTACAATACATTATTAGGTAACCCTTTGGACAACTGAGTCCTTTATACTTTTCAAAGTTTGAGACTTTAAATTTTGGAGGCAGGGTCACGTTAGGGACAAGACACATATCAATAGCATCAATATGGAATATGTTATGCTCTTCAACAACTTTCAACCTCTTCTCCAAGATCAGATATTTCCCTTCAAATTCATCATTCTCGGTTATTACTTCAAGATGGGTACCTTGAGGACCAACAACGTGTAATACAAGATGAAGATCCTCGAAGGGACCTGGGCGTGTTAAAAATCTAGGGGATGCACTTTTATGACTAGCGGGACTGGTATGGGTTGCTGAACATATGGTCCTCCCGTCACACCCTAAATTTTTACCCTAGTTCTTTTTTTACCTGCATCAACATAGCATGATCATTTCATTTGATCATACATTCCATTAGTCAAAATCATTCATCAGGATTTAGATGAAAAGTCAGGAGTTCTAGCATTTTATCTAGTCTCAGTGACATTCATTCAGTCATATGGTGATTAAGAAGTCAAAAGGTTTAGTTTCTTAGTCCCAGTGCATAATTTATTCCATTGCATCAAGTTTCAGAGGTTTAGAAGGTTGACATTTAAGAGTATTATTGACATCTAAATCATTGTAAGGTTTTGATTGTCATTATGATTGAGAATTAGAGGCAAAAGGTCAAAGAGTTTATTACTTTGCATCTGATAACCGATTCACAATTCCACAATCAATAAATCAATGCATTTAACAAACATTCGCATAATTTGCGTACCATAATATACATTTTATATTGCAAAATACTTAAAATGTCAAGCATAATAAATTTTCGATTCTACAGACAGACCGGTTGAATCATTTCTCAAATGTACGAAACATTAGCGGAAACAAAATTTCGGAATCGAGCCTGCAGATGTGAGTTTTATTAACCAATGGTTCGCGTAGTTTAACTCGGCGTACTCATTTTATTTTTTACTCATTTTTCAGTTGCATTTTGATCAGTCTGAGCCTTTTCAACCGAGCATTTTTTATTGCAAAATACGCTATAAACATGTCTATTTTCCATTAGTATATTTCACGTAGAACATTTTAACGCATTCATTTTAATTTTTCATGCATTTTTGCGCCCAGTTTTTATTCATTTTAATCCTTTTTTTTGTCAAAATGTCTAGAAAAATTAATAGAGTTAAATAAATAATCGTTTGAATTTTATTTTCTTTATTTAAAAAAGATTTGATTGTTATTCATTTTATTGCAATTTAATTCATTACAAATCATAGAAATATCTAAGAGAACTTCTTTTGGGATTTTAATCTAAGTAGTAATTTGTGTTTCCTTTTGCTGATCTTTGGCCGTTTGGATTCATTTAATTAATGCTCCATATTTGCTATCCATGTGCATCTCTATCCACCAATCAAAATAGAAAAAATAACAATATAGAAAAAAGAAGTAAACAAATGTGACTATCCTCTCCAATGACCAAACGCCACGTCATCATTGAAGAGGGGTCTCTTTCAAAACCTGTTTAAAGGAAAGTAGAGGAAGATATTTTGAAAATTTCTTCAATGAGAATCAAGGGAGCCACTCTTAAAGGGCCATATGTCCCATACCTATCGCTGGCTCTCACGTGAATGACAGGAAAATGTACTCAAAATTTTTCTTAAAAAAAACTATATCTCATGTGGAATAAAGGGAGTAAAGTTTGAAAGCCTCCAATAAGCAAATGCCATGTGTCCCAATTGAAGAAAACTTTGACCTTTCAACCAGATCTCACGTGCCAGCTTTATGGGATGCTCTCTCTCTCTCTCTCTCTCTCTCTCTCTCTCTCTCTCTCTCTCTCTCTCTCTCTCTCTCTCTCTCTCTCTCTCTCTCTCCACGTATGGCAGCATGTCGTTGGTGGGGGTTTTCTTTTTCACAAAACACTAAATCCTCTCTCTTAGGGCATGCGATGAGGAGAAAAGGAACAAAACAAATAAATTTTCCTAAGCTTTGATGTTGTAACTTGGAGCTCGATGTGGGCTCAGGGTTTGTTGAGTGAAGCCCATAGGTTAACATTTGATTGGAATTCGGTTCATAATTAGAACCATTGTTGAAGTCAGTACCGCATGCATATGCATTTATTGATGTTGTTGAGAGTCACATTGCATATTGATTGTGTATGGTTGTGAAGTGGGTGAAACTTGAATACATATGTTGTGGTGCATATGGATTTATGTTTGAATTGTATTATATTTAATCTACTATGATTGTTTATGTGTCGTTTATTATTTGAATGTATTTCTCACCCCTTCAGTTTGAATGTTGTCTTTTCATGGACATCATGTAGATAATCAGGAGTAGCATTGCTGAAGTAAGTAGAAGATAACTTTTGGAGTTACTTATTTGATTTATCGCTTTGACTAATGGTGACTTGCTTTGATCATGTAACATCGGGTTGGGGATAAACGCTTGAATTTATTCTTATGTCGTTTATGTTTGAACTCAAGACTATTTATGTTGTTGAGATTTCTAAGTTGTTTTGAGTTGACTGTTATGAACTCCTTTTTGCTTATGTTATGAAGTTAACGTTTATGAGACTAGATCTTATGAACTTCAATTCGTTGTTAATTTCTCTATTAATGATTCCGTTGCGATGACACCTTAAACATCAGATGGGTTGGATGTTGTGTGAACATCCTAAGTACATATCAAATGAGTTGGATGTCGTGTAAATATCTCAGGTACACATGTGTGTATTGAACTATTTTGTTGTAACTTGTGTTACATAGCAGATTATGTGTTTATTGTGCGTGACACCCTGAGTGGTTGTACTATGTTTAATCAAATTACATGATGATTTTATGTGTGAGGTTTAGGGTGTTACACTGACCAGATATTCATAGGAAACGGTCAAGATCTGCCAATTATCTCCTCTGGTCCATCTATGTTTTCTTCTCCATCTAGTCATAATACTTCATTCATCCTTAATAAACTTTTACATGTCCATTTCATCACTAAAAATCTCATAAGTGTGAGTAAGTTTGCTAAAGATAACTCTGTCTATTTTGAGTTTCATGCTAATAAATGTTTTGTGAAAACTCAGGGCAATAATTAAATCTTGCTTGAAGGCTCGATTGGCAGTGATGGATTGTATGCTTTCTCAAAGCTACCCTTACAACTATCAAGCCCAAGCTCTCCCTCTTGTTTAATGTCTAATTCTTCTCCATGTACTTCTTTATCTATTTTGCAATCTACTTCTAATGTTTTGCTCCCTAATTCCCAATTTGCTCGGCACTTAAGGTTGGGACATCCAAATCCCAATACTTTACAACTTGTATTGAAAGATTGTAATATTCTTATTATCAATAAATCCAATTCTGAATTTTGTGCAACTTGTTGTATGGGTAAAGCTCATCGTTTATATGCTCATCCTTCTCTCACTAAATATAATACACCATTAGAACTTATTTACAGTGACTTGTGGGGTCTCGCCCTTGTATCTTCCTCCACAAATCATAAATACTACATTAATTTGTAGATGCAACCACTAGGTTACATGGATTTACCTTGTCAAGACCAAATTTGAGTCTCTTACCATCTTTAAACAACTCAAAGCTATGGTTGAACTTCAATTTGGTTCCTAAATTAAATCTTTCCAAACTGATTGGGGGTGAATTCAGACCATTTACAAAATTTCTAACCGACCTAGGGATCATTCATAAGCTGATTTGCCCACACGCATCACCAAGTGGAGTCATAGAGCGCAAACACAGACACACTGTAGATCTTGGTCTAACTATTATAAGTCATGCCTCTTTACCTCTAAAATACTAGGATTTTTCTTTCCTCACAGCTAACTATCTCATTAATCGACTTTTATTTGCATCTATCAATAATAGTACTCCCTATTTTCGCCTTTTTTGTCAACACTCTGATTACCACTTCCTCAAAGTCTTTGGCTGTATTTGTTTTCCTTTTTTAAGACCATACAATACCCATAAGTTCGACTTTCATTCTCATGAATGTCTTTTTCTAGAGTATTCCACCTCACACAAATGGGTGCAAATGTCACTCCCATAGTGGTCGCCTTTACATATCAAATGATGTTTTGTTTAGTGAGTATATGTTTCCATACAATGATCTCCTTTCTTCTAAAGCTCAACCATCTAATCATGTTTCTAAATCAGTCAACTTAAGCCACATTCCCTTACACTCCTTCAATCTCACAACTTCAACCTGACATCCTATCACACAAGTCTCTCTCTCTCTCTCTCTCTCTCTCTCTCTCTCTCTCTCTCTCTCTCTCTCTCTCTCTCTCTCTCTCTCTTATGTTTCTCCTTTATAGTCCTAATCACCCACACCATCTATTGCCCAAACTTCACTCACACAAATTGTATAGACCCACTCACCTACGCCATTTATTACTTAGGCTTCACCCATACAATTGTCTGCATCTCCTATTATTCCACAACCTACACATTCTCATACGTCAACCTCACCCACACAATTATCTACTAGTTATGACCCTCCACATCCCAATTTTGCAACTTTACCTCATACACATAACATTCATCTTATGCAAACTAGGTCAAAATTTAGAATTCATTTGCCGCTTTTGTCTCCTTCCATATTTCTCACTGTTTCTGAACTCAAAATAGTGAAATAGGTTCTTCAAAATTCTAACTGGCTCTCAGCTATGCAGACTGAATACCAAGCCCCACTAAAAACAATACCTTATCCCTTGTTCGTTTACCACTAAATAGAAAAATCATTGGTTGTAAATGGGTATTCAGGCTAAAGGAAAATGTTGATAGTTCTATAAATAAGTACAAGGATATGTTAATAGCCAAGGGTTTTCATCAAATGCATGACTTTGACTTTCACGAAACCTTTTCTCCTGTTATTAAATTGGTTACCATTAGCCTAATTCTTACCTTGGATGTCACAAATAAGTGGCCAGTCAAGCAATTAGATGCCAATAATGCCTTTTTGAATGGTGTTCTAGATGAAAAAGTCAACATGGAGCAACTTACTGGTTTTATTTTCCACACCGAACCCTGTTTAGTTTGTAAATCGCACAAGGCTCTTTATGGATCAAAGTAGGCTCCTAGGCAATGGTTTGAAAGATTAAAATGCACTTTAACAAAACTTTGTTTCCAAAGTAGCAAATATGATATTTTCTTGTTCATCTACTCATTTAACTCCATTGTTTCTTACTTTTTGGTTTGTGTGGATGATATAATATTGACAGGAATGAAGATATATTTTCCTTTTCACCAGCAGTATCTGTCCCACTGGACCGCATTGACATCTAGTGATTCCAACCCATTTTCAGTCGTAGTTGCGGGGGTTCAGATCATAATCCTCCCTACCAAGTCCAACGCCAATTACCACTGAATCAACTAACGATTAGTAATCCAAAGTCTAATTTTAATATAACGATGTTAAAAATTTTCATATTATTCTTTTAATATTGAGGTTTTATTATTAATAATAATAATAATAATAATAATAATATTTTTAAATATAATAATAATAATAACAAGTAGGGTTATTACAATTAATATGCTTCATTTTATTTTGACTAAATTATTATTATAATCATTTTTATCAACACAATTATTATTATTATTATTATTATTATTATTATTATTATTATTATTATTATTATTATTATTATTATTATTATTATCATTATTATTATTATTATTATTATTGGCAAAAACAATAAAAAATAAAAATAAAAATTATAAAAAGAAACACACACTTTTTTTCTCTATCGTTTTCTCTGGACTAATCCCTAGCAATCGACGGAAACTCTCTATCGACTCACACACTCTGCCGCCTCATTCCTGCCGGCGATTTTTCCCTCTCCGGCGCCAAGCTTCACCATCGAACAGGCTCTACCGAAACCACAGGCTCGTTTCCCATTCTCTTAAATTCCTTTAAATGCTTCTCTCTTGTACCGCATGATCTACTCTTGACTGCCATCTGCATTCCGTTTTCGAATCTCAAAATCGTTTATCGCTATCGTTTTTCTCTCAATTGTTACATCGATGTTTTGAATTTCACATTATTTATTTGCTATTATAGTTATGCGGTGTGAAATAATATTGAATCAAAAATGAGTATTTATTTGGTTTTTCAATTTTTGATTTCCTTTTTGCAATCTGTACGGTGTTAGGTTTTTCCTAGCTATGCATGTGTTTGTAATTCTGTTTTAGCAGTACTGGATTGCTGAAGTTTCTGCTATAGAAGGTAATGTTCCTCTAGCTGTGGGATTAGTCGGTTTTCAGTGTTAAACAACCGATTAATGCAGCAAGGGAAATTGTGTTGGGATGAAGAGTTTTATTTCTTATGCTACTGATTGATGTGTATGTTTGGTTTTGCTGCAAAAAGAATTAATTTTGAATGAATTGATTATGTAAAATTAATTCTATGTAATGTAAAGTGATTTATGTTTGGATGAAATTATGAAAAAGTGGGTTGAACGGTAAATTTCAATGTAAAAATCAGGTTTAAATTCAAAAGTTACAAATTCTAACTTCAAGTAGAATCAATGCTGGAGACATAATTAATTATACTTTAAAAGAACCAAACACCTCAAAATCATTCGAAAATCAACTCTAGACCTCTAGAATTGCTTTTGGCTCTTCCAGAAACTAAACCATACCTACATGAAGAGACAAAGTAGATTTAGTGAAAAGGGTAGGATTTTATGCTAAAATAAAAAATTTAAAGGATATAAAATAGTGTTGGAATTTCTGCCTTAATTGCGGTCCACCCCTAGTTGCCTTAATTGGGGTACTTTAGCTTGCCGTCATTTCTTCCCCTAACACCTTCATTGTGTTAGTTTTGAAGGGGTGAATTTATTCTCACATTACATAGAGATATGACATGTGTTGTGTTTATAAGTGAGGGCAATCCTCACCTTACAAGCTGGTTTTGTAGAGATGAGTTAGGCCTAATCCAAATTCTGAGATGGTATCAGAGCCTATCTAAGATCCACTATTGGGCTTCCAGCATCGTCCATGCTTCGAGTTCATTGAGGCACAAGCGTGAGGGGGTGTGTTAGAATTTCCGCCTTAATTGCTGTGCGCTCCTAGTCGCCTTAATTGCGGCACTTTGGCTTGCCTTCATTGCAGCCCTCAACACCTTCATTGTGTTGGCTTTGAAGGGATGGACTTAGTCCCACATTACTTAAAGATATGTCCTGTGTTGTGTTTATAAGTTGGGTTAATCTCACCCTACAAGTCGGTTTTGTAGGGATGAGTTATGCCTAGTCCAAATTCTGAGAGATAGCTAAAGGAGCAATCTAGATTATTTGTGCATCATTCATGAAATGACAAGGACTGCATGCGAGAGAAAACTAATTTGGGGTACGAAACTTTTCTTATATGGGGTATGAGACTTTTCTAAAATCTAACAAACAATATGTTAATATAGTTCTTATAATTGAATTTTATGCAAAATTGACCAAACTGTTTAAAGACACATATTTTGGAAGAAAACTAATTTGAATTATTTGAATAGTGTTAGATCAGAACATCTCTCACAAATTGTTTACTGAATTGCTTTATAGATTAGAATCTTAGTTACTTGAATTTATAATATTCTTTGCACAAGATATATCTTTTAATATTGTGGTTGGTTATGCAATTACTGACTAGAAATTTTTCTAATTTACTACATTGCAAATGAGAAATGAGTCAAGAAATGTATCCAGAGAAATACATAGGATGTTTAGATATCATAACATAGGGTATGATTTACCAAGTAATAGGGGGGAATGTATCAATGTTATCAACAAAAGGTTCAAATAATTCATTTATAAGACCAGCGGTAAAGGCGTAGTACCCAAAAAATACCCTTGTGTTCCAATGTTTTTCTAAAGGTATTTTTGGTATGCACCCGGTGTGCATATCAATGAATACCCAATGCACATATGTGTATAGATACATATGCTGGGTTTCTACGATTTTAATGTTGGAGTAACCTTGCGGTTATAGGCGCATGGCATAAGTGATCTCACCTGAAAAATGTGCAGCATAACCCGAGTCTATGGACATACCTACATAAGTAAATGCATTATAAATTGTAAAATCAGTAGTTAGGCTGTTCATCATAATAAATTTCAGCAATATTAAAGACTCAATTTTTGTGGAGATTAGTATTGAGTTGCTACTCCTTTCCTTGTTATATTTATTGATCATAATAAAATTTCCTCTATCTCGCTTGTGGATATAGGCTTATACTTATCTATATGTCGAATCACCCAAGTTTCTTTGTCTGTTTTTCTTCACACAGACTCTTGATGTTAACTAAGATCCTTAAGTACATATTACCACAAGTATGTGAAATGGATGAAAATTAAGGACTATTTTATTTTATTAGGATTAGGATTATATTATCTTTTTAATTTTTGATTAATTAGGATCAGTGTTATCAAATATCCGCAACGGCGGCGCTATGGCAGATATACGTGGCACTAATGGTAAATATTAGTCGATATTGCAAGTTATTCTGCCATAATCTGCTATAACGGCACCACAAATCAGCTGGTATGGTGGGATTTTGGCTCTCCGAGTCAAACAATTTTTTCTAAATTGATTTCTAACTTCATAATGGAGGGAATCCTAATTAAACTCTACTACCAATAAAGATTATTATATGCAGAATCTTAATCTATATAAAGAAACATTAAATTCAAGTTTAAGAGATAAAATAATCCTAGTCCTAATCAGCATTTCTAATTAATTGAAATTTAAAAAGTATACACAATGCCAGTGTTGTTAAATATCCGGTATAGCACCGGTATTGCGTATCAGAATTTTGGCTATCCGATACAAAAGCCGATATAACATTTCAATTTCGCGATGCTCGCAATATCGGCGATTTTCCGGTATACCGGTATACCGGTTTTGAATGGAATATCAGAAGCCATATTTTTATTATAATTTTTTTTATAATAAATCATTTTTAAAAACATTTTTATTATTATTTTTTTATAATAAATCATTTTTAAAAATATTAAAGAGGGTGAGGTGAAGAGGTGGCAAAGTAGAAACATTGAAGAGGGGGAAAAGTAGAATCTAAAGAGGTGGAAACATTGAAAAAGAAAAATGTTGGCTACTGAGTCGGGGTATACATGTTCATTCTTCCTCTTCTTTCCTACTGAGTCGGTGCCTGGTATTATATATCCCAACCCGTTCATCCGTCCTGGAATGAAATTGATACAACTATAGGGATTAAATTGATCCAATTTCACTCGGTGACATAAAAGACTCATGTAATGAGTAGTAACGAGTGGTTGATTAGGATGATGGGTGGTGATGAAGTTGATGCTGGGAATGAAAGACTTTGAGGATGAGAATGATGAGGATGCCCTTAATTGAGAAGCTGTTTATAGAGCTTCAGGAGTTGGAGAGCCTACAAGATATACTTGGCAAACAATAAAAAAGTGAAAAGAAACTCCCAACCCTAATGTTGTGGGTACTTCATCTAAATCAAAGAAGTCGGCCGGTTCTTCATCTAGGAAGGGAAAGCAACAAGTGATTGAAGTGGAAGATCCTATCATCGAAGAATCAGAAGCAGAATTTGAGGATATTGATTGAAGAAGCTGAAGGATATGCCTCACTATCTGAATAGGAGAATAATGATTATGCTGGGAAAGGGGAAAAGAAGAATAGTTAAATCTTTTATCATTAGTTAGACTTAGGATTAGGAGAACTACAAGTTATTATTTTGAACTATTTAACTTTTTGAGTTTTAATTTCTTTTAAATTTCTGTTTGTAGCTTTTCTGTTTTAGTTATTGGATTTGAAAATTTCAATCTTTTAAGTTTTTATTTCTGTTTTAACCGCTTTGCGGCTTCCGATATTTGCCCGCTACGCAATCCGATATTTCTCATATCGGTTTTTTGGTGATCCGATATTTTCCGATATTGATATTTGACAACACGGCACAAAGCTGATTTGTATCGTACGATCACATGATTTTCTGATTGTGCTTCCCTCAGCGATTAAGAGTATATACAGAATTGGATTTTGATGAAATTGCGTGAAATCATCACGGTTAATCGCTGAACCGTATGATCTGTGATCTTTGTTTTTTGCAATTCTGATTTGGGTTGGTGCAAAAGTGGTGGTCGCGTGGCGCGCAGGCTAGAAGAAGACTCATTTACTGCTCATAGGTTGGAATAAGTGTTTATGCACGCTGGTCATATAAATTCTTGTTTTGAAAATTGGGTTTAAGTGCCTATTAATTATTATTAAAAACAGGGTTACCTCATGGTGCTGAGTTCAAATCCTTTCGGACACGGTTGTACAATGGCCATTAGTGCCACTTGAATTACTAAAAATTTATCATTTCCTCAATTTTTGAAGAAAAAGGGGACCTATAATTTTTAGTTAATTAGTCAAGTTCAAACAGACTGTAGGATCTCTGTCCCCTGCGACCTCTGTTTCTGTTTAGCCCTACTTTTCCTTTCCACTCTTTCTCTTTTTTCTGTCTTTGTGCAGTTCTCCCTCACCCGTTTCATCCTTATTCTCCCTTACGATCAATTTTCATCTGTTCTTCTTTGTTTTTGTTTTTAACCAAGTGGCTTCAAATTCTCATGCTGCTACTGGCGAGGAGTCTGCTGCTGCTTACTCTCCTGTCCTTAGCTCTAGAAACAAGCGTAACAGTGTCCTTTGAAGATGAGGGTTGTCATGATATGCCACATCTAGAAGAGATTGACAATTAGGTGTTCTGGTTTTTTAATACTAATTTTAGTAGTTGTTTGTGACTTATGAAGCTATGACTTTAAAAGAAATTATTTACTGACTTCTCTGTCTTATGCAATTCTATATGCATATACAAATTTCCATGCATATGCATGAGTTGTTTGAATTTTGGTATAATCTTACAATTAGTGTTACGATTGCATGGTTTACAATTTTATTCTCCCTTTCCGATTTTGCGTAAAATTTTGATTTTAACTACTACCTTGATCCTAATCTTAATAAATTAAAATAATCCTAATTTTATCCATATCTGAGAGTTACTGCGTTAGAATGCAGAAGAGAAATGAGCAGCAGTTATCTAGAATAAGATACTCATGAGAAGAAAGAGCTGTGCAGAGTTTTGAATCATGCTTCTTTCCATCATGTCATGTGTTGTTTCTATTTTGTTATTTCTATTAAGTATCACTTTCAAGTTGGCATTGTTTTTTATTAGGGGAGTAGCAAATAAATGATTGGCTTTTCCAGCGCATATTGTATAAAGCATGTCTAATCCTAGGTGTCATAGCAGTGTGTCTGGCTTGATGTTACTGAAGTAGTTTATATGTCTCTGATAACATTTATCTTATTTAACGATGACTTTTATGTAGATGCAGATTACTTAAAGGCATAGAGGTCTATTGATGCACTGTATTGGTTGCTAAAAAGTATTTCTGAATGTGTTTGTTGGATAGCATATTTGATAGTTGGTGCTTAATACTAAAGGCAAAGTGAGATACAAAGCGTTTGGAATGATTTGTTATGGCCCAACAGTCATCCAGGCTTCAGCGCTTGCTTACTCTCTTGGACAGTATCCTTCATATTTTTCTTGTTTACTCGTTTTATTATGTATTTCTTTTTTGACTTTTCTTTAACCGAATCTTTAAAGCTGGATCAACCCAAGCAACAAGGTTGACTGCCGCCCGTCAGATAGGGGATATTGCGAAGTTGCACCCTCAAGACTTGACCAGTCTTCTTAAGAAGGTATTGATTGGTTTTTCCAATGCTATGTTCATCTTGCTTTCGTGCAAACTTGCAATATCTTATCATGCATACGTACTGTCTTCTTTGTATGCCAATTATGCTAAATACCCTGGCCGAGAAGACAAAATTGGTAGTGAAGTCGTACTGTTTCGCCTCTCTCTTTCTAAATTGTTTCGACCTAGAAACCAATTTTCAGCCAGCAGACTTTACTATTACAACCTTTTGTAGTGGTTAGTTCCTTGACATGGTAATATAGCCACCTCATCTATCATCAATGTTGTTAGTACTACTGCAATCGCGAAACAGAAATGACCTCTTGTGCGACGCTTTTTGCTAGTCCGCTTGCGTTTGACAGTTGCAGTGTTTGCAGATAAATATTAGAATAGCAGCATCCTGCTACACGCTACATTTCTATCCCAGTACCGGGGTCAGCCGCTATGCGTCTCTATCCAAGACTAACAACATAGCTCTTTATTGAAGTAATGGAGATTGAAAAGCTTAATGATTACTTGCTACTCCCATTCTTCGTATAAATGTTTAAAATGAAATTCGACCATCCTCTTTTGTAATAAGGGTGTGCTGAAGTTTAGCCACATATAATATTTTAATCTCTTGACATAATTTGTTTTTGAAAATTTGAGAAAATACTTTGAATGTTTTTAAAAACCAATATTAAATAATAATAGCTGTTTTTCTTTTCTTACTTTGTACGTTGAAAGTGTGTGAATCATTTGTCAAATTGATTTTAACAACCTGTTTTATTGATCTCCAGGTTTCTCAATATCTGCGCAGTAAAAAATGGGATACAAGAGTTGCAGCTGCTCATGCAATTGGGTCTATTGCCGAGAATGTTAAGCACATAAGCTTGAATGAACTTATTGCCTCTGTTGTAACAAAAATGTCTGAGAGCGGGATATCATGTAGTGTTGACGATCTGTGTGCATGGCCTTATTTACAAGCGAAAATTACAGGAAGCTCATTTAGAAGGTCAATCAAATGATTATTTGAAATTTTTCCATAAAAAGTACATTTTGATCTTTCGAAATAGAAATGTACTTTGAAAATTTCAGGGTTCAAGGGCAAAGAGAACCTTTGAAATATTCAGCTTCATGCTCAAACTTTATGCATACATAATTGCTTAAAGTGAACACTGCCTCTGTGTTATAGTTCTTATTTTTTTACCAAACCTTTATAATGAACCACGAGAAGCTGTTCTAAAGTAAAAAACATTCAGGGCTCACCATGAACTATAAAGTCATTGTTTCCTATTGTTTGTGAATAGTTTTCTCACTTCTTTATTACATTGAACACAACTTTTGAAATACTTACGTACTAAATTTTGCCCCTTGACAGCTTTGATATGAATAAGGTGCTTGAATTTGGAGCTTTGTTAGCATCAGGAGGCCAGGTAAAAAATTCTTGTTACAATCTCAACCTTAAGTTTTACATTTTTCTTTTCAAGTCAAAATACTCGTATATTAAACTAGCTAAATATTCCTGATTTGTTGAGCTTGTGATCTTGCAGAACCGAAAATTACATATTAAATGTTTTTCTCTTTTGGTCAAGAGTCTTAGCTGCTTTAAAGCAGGCAGAAGTATTTTCTGGGAGAGAACAACTAAATTCTTTTGACAAAACATGTATGCTGCATAGGAAAATATCATATCAAATAACCATTGAAGTTGAATAAGATCTTTATTCTAATTTCTAGGTCTAACTCTAAGGTAGAAAGATTGGATAAACAAAGAGACACAAGAAAAAATTCAATTTATAGTTGAAAGAACATATCTAGAAGTGGGACTCTAGACTAAGACTGGAATAATCCTAATATCCACCTTTTTAAAACTTTTAATGTACTAACTCATGTTCTTCCTCCTAACTATTGATCTAGCTAGACTTGGTTGTGATGTAGATTGATTCTCAAAGAAAATGATTGAGCACCAAAGAGCAGCACATGTTGCACAACACCAAAGAGTCTTACATACTGCGCCCACAATTTTCATTCATTTTCGTAGTGTTTATTTTTAACATAATCATCTTTTCTAGGGCACTATGGATTATGATACTTTTGGGGTTAATGGTTTAATTTCCAATTAAGTTCTAAATTCTATTAAGTATGTACAAGTGTTCTATGTGTAGAACAAACAAATGTTTTTCCAAGAACTTTCCTTGGTTCCTAGTAAATACTATCTTGTTAGAACAGTAGTTTGTCCTATTTCTTAAAACTGAAACTTCAAACTTTGTATTAGAGCTGAAATTTGTCTATACTTTATTAAGGCCAAATTGGTAGTATATTTGAATTGGGTCAGTTGAACTTGTTTTGACATTGCAATTGTTGTTCATAAACTGGTTTTTGTGCTTCATACTTTGTATAATGAAAGAGCTATGAATTGCTTTTGATGTTTTCTCTTCTTTTGATTGCATGTGTTTATTGCACAGACTATTTATGCCGTGTTCCATTTCAGGAGTACGATATTGGAAGCGATAATATAAAGAACCCAAGGGAGCGTTTGGTTCGCCAAAAGCAAAATCTCCGACGTCGTTTGGGTTAGTAAATTGTTTCATGTTATAATATCTTAATGTCTGGGATTGCTAAAAATTTATGACTTCCTTAGTATCCGCTCTAGTTGATATAACTGGACACTTGTTCAGCCCCTGACTATGTGCTATGTTGGCAAGAAAGCAAAACTGTGTTATATGGAAGTCAAATGGCCCTGTATTATGGGAAGTCAAAAGAGTAGCCATTGTGGCATCCTAATTCTTGGGTGCTCTTTCTACTGTTTGAAGGAGTCAATTGATTTGTTTTCAGTTCATATAGATGCTTGACGCAGACCGAAGGGCCGAAATCACCAAGGTTTTTGTTATAAATGCCCAAGAGAGTGACACCCAATTACAACCCCACGAGGTGTGATGCAAATGTTCCTAACTAAGAATCCTAACAAACTGCCCTAGGGGAGTGTGTGATTTGTAGGGTTGTGAAAGGGAATATGCTGAGAATGAATGTTGTGTATAGTAGGTTGGGAATTCAGTTGGACATTTCGGAGAGACCTGGCCTCTTGAATTGCATAGGCTTTACTTCGCTTCCGGGTTTTCCTTTTGTCTGTAGGACTTGCTATCATTTTGATAACATGCCTTCATTTTCAATTCGTACAGTGAATTTAGTCTCCATTCTTTGTTCAATTTCTAGTATTCATCATTAGTATTAAATATCTCCATCTCGGAAGCTTGAATGGTAAACATGAGAGTAGCAATGATATCTAGCCTAGCAGAACACAACTTTCTGAAATGGAGGACAAATATGAATGGGTTGAATAGACGTTGTAGGATGAGATGCCTTTTCGCTTGCTAGAACAATATCAGAAGAGCCAACTCATACGAGGTTTGTTGACAACAAAAGAAGTAGAGGCATCCAAGACATGTCCCTTTTGCACTAAGATTGAGGGACGCGACTTGAGAACTGATGTATGACACAAGGACAAAAAGGGATTTTCATGTGTTCATCATAGAGGAGGCATGCGCCTTGATTATCTTATGAAAGAACATTCCAAAAGAAATCTATATTCGAGAACCACATTTTTTTTTCTCTATGCTAACACTTATCCTAACTCAACGAAGTTTATGTGTTACTGATTTCAGAAATCCTTTTCTGTCAATGTAGGTTTGGATGTCTGTGAACAATTTATGGATATCAATGATGTCATTAGAGATGAAGATCTTTTGGCACACAAATCAGACTCGTATATCAATGGCATAGATCATAAAGTTTTTACATCTTGTTCTGTACATAACATTCAGAAAATGGTTGCAAATATGGTTCCTAGTGTCAAATCAAAGTGGCCGAGTGCTAGAGAACTGAATCTTTTAAAGCGCAAAGCAAAAAATACCTCAAAGGACCAAACAAAGAGCTGGTGCGAAGATGGAACAGAGGCTTCAGGCACTCAAAATTTGACTTCAAAAGGCACGTGTCCTGATTCGGTAAATTATAGTAAGGTATTATTCTGTTTTACTGGCTAATTTTATGGTAATTTTGGGCCCTCTATGGGCATGTCTTTACCGTTACACACTTATTTGGTTGCACTATTATAGCAGTGTTATCAAATATCCGCCATGGCAGTGCTATGGCAGATATACATGTCTCTTTTGGGGTCGCCGCAATGATTAATATTGGCCGATATTGCGGGTTTTTCTGCCATAATCCGCTATAATGGTGCCGCAAATCGGCCTGTATGGTGGGATTTTGGTTCTCCGCCGTGGACCGCACCACCTGCCATTGACAACACTGTGTTATAGTTGGTATTAGTCATTGCTGGTAGCAGTTATCTGTTATTGTTAATTTCTAATATTATTATCAATTTGATTGGCACATCCTTGTAAGCAATAAAACAAGTTTCATTCTGTTAATATTTAGAAATGCTATTTCGACCTTAAAATTATTGCAATGCAAATTTATTCAATTTGCATCTGCTATCAAAAAGCCATAATTGAGATCCATTTCGTTGCACTTTATATAGGCCTTCACACAAGTTAATCACGACGAATACGGATTTGAGCATGATGAAGATGGACAATGGCCTTTCAGTACTTTTGTCGAGCAACTTATTATTGATATGTTTGATCCTGGTAAACATTTTATCCCAATTGTCATATTTTATAAAATTTGAAGAAGATGTGGGATATATAGTTAGATGTGAGTTTCACATTCATTTTATAATGTTCTCTGAATGATTATTTTAAACGCTGTTGTTAGTTTGGGAGGTACGGCATGGTAGCGTGATGGCATTGAGAGAGATTTTGACACATCAAGGTGCTTCTGCTGGAGTGTTGAAACACGACTCACACTTGGGTGGGACCTCATTTGTGGAATTAGAAAACAAAAATACATCAAATATGTTGAAGAGAGAAAGGGATATTGATTTAAATATGCAAGTTTCAGCAGATGATTGTGTCTTGAACTTGAAGAAGCCAAAACTTGAAGATGTATCATTATCAACGTCTATGGATAGCGTGATGGCTTGCAGTAACGAAGGTGATACTGAAAACATCATTAGTTCTGAAACACAGGGATGCACTATACCTCTGGACTATGTAAATGGAAAATTTGATGGTAGTTCCATTGACATGAATATGGAAACTCACTATGAAGATTTACATGACACATGCAAGAAACCTGCTAATATAGCAGACCAGAAAGGTTATTCTGATGACCAAAAGATTCTCTCTGGAAACCATAATATGCTGAGAAATCTTCCTCAGAATTGCGAGCTGATGAACTCCGTCAAAGTGGCTAGAAGTTCCTGGCTTCGGAACTGTGACTTTCTTCATGACTGTGTCATACGCTTTTTGTGTGTATTGTCACTTGATCGGTATGATATTTTGTTTTGTATATCTTCTAATAAATGAACTAGATCCTTCTGAACCTTGGTGCAACCTATTCACAAATTTCTTTTGTCTGTTCTTACCATTGGCTATTATTGTCAATGTGACACCGTGATGCTGTCAATCTGCAGCAACTATTAATTTTTTTGATAATGTCTGGTTATTTTATTTCAGCTTTGGAGATTATGTATCTGATCAGGTTGTTGCGCCAGTGCGAGAAACCTGCGCACAGGCATTAGGGGCTGCATTTAAGTATATGCATGCTGCACTAGTAAATGAAACCTTGAACATATTGTTGAAAATGCAGGTAAACATCATTTAGTGGTGCAGTTTCTTTTTACATGTGAGCGTTGCTTTAATATGAATAAACTGTTCTGGTTTTCCCTCGTCCTTTTTTTCCCCATGCCAGCAGTTTCTTGTATAATGGGTTTTGCTTTGAGTTCTTTGACTTATATTAGTTTTTAATCTTTATGCTTCTGCTGTTGCCTTTTATTCAGTGTAGTCCAGAATGGGAGATTCGTCATGGCAGTCTTCTGGGTATCAAATATTTGGTTGCTGTGCGGCAGGTGCATATCTATTTGCTGCCACTTCGGTTTTAGGTTATACTATGTCTAATATATGAATGATAGTTGAGGCATTTAGTTATTAGTTACTTCCCATGCACATTCATTTTGGCCTTAGTTGTGTAAGATATGTGAATCATATGCATCCATACATTGGATAGAGAAACAATGTAGTACAGGTCTCATATGAAGTGTTAGATTTTTACCTGTACAGTAGTTATTTCTAGGAAATGCTGTTTTTTTTTCTTTGAAAATTTCCACATTTGTATGAGCAATTGTTCCTGCTCTCTTTTTGAGTAGTTGTATTATTTCTTCTCATCATCCCTACAAAACTGGCTTGTAAGGTGAAGATTGTCCCCACTTATAAACACTAACACATGCCATATCTCTAAGTAATGTGGAACTAGATCCACCCTTTCAAACCCAACACAATGAAGGTGTTGGAGGCTGCAATGAAGGCAAGTCAAATCCCACAATTTAGGCGACTAGGGGCGGACCGTAATATAACTACTCGAAAAAGAGAGTCCATGTTAAGAAATGTGGTTGAGCCTAACTCATCGCTACAAAACCGGCTTGTAGAGTGAGGATTGCTCCCACTTATAAGCACGTGTTCAAGCCATATATTGTCCGATGTGGGACTCTTAACACACCTACTCACGCCTGGAGCATGTAAATAAATGGTGGGTGATCCGATAGTGGAAACCTGATAGTCTAAAATGAGGCTCTGATACCATGTTTAAAACTGAATAATATATTTCAAGTATAAAAAAATTACAAGCACTAGTCTCTTTATAAAAGACTATTCTAATCTAATGGGCCTAACTAATAGACTAAAAGCCCTAATATAAATTACTACTAACATTAGTAAAACTAACTTATTTACAACATTTTCTGTTTCTTGTGCTTCTCGACATATGATATAATTTGAGAATAGTTAGTCAGAAAATGAAGGAAAGTGACAGAATCTAAGAAACCAATCCGATCATTCAGATCAAACGCTTAACTTATGTTATCAAATATTGTTCCGGCTCTCTTTTCTAGTAGTTGTGTTATTTCTGTTTCCTGTGCTTCATGACAGTATTGGGCATTGGAAAATTGAGACTTAATTTAGCTAGTCTGTCATTTATAATTCCATATATGGAAACCTATTATTTTCGTAATATGTCTCCTTTTCTTTTTTTTTTTCTTTCTCTATTAGTCTAATGTGTCTTTTACTGACACAGGAGATGCTTTCCGATTTGCTTGGACGCGTTCTTCCTGCATGTAAATCTGGGTTGGAGGACCCCGATGATGATGTCCGAGCAGTTGCTGCTGATGCTTTAATACCAGCTGCAGCTGCAATTGTTACTTTGCAGGGTCAAACTCTACATTCAATTGTGATGCTATTATGGGATATATTACTTGATTTGGATGATTTAAGTCCGTCCACTAGCAGGTATTTTACAGGCTAAAATTTTTATAAATGAAATTACTAGTCTGCTTAGTTTTCCATGCTCCATGTTGACGACCATTTGCTTTCATATCTTACTTTATTCATGTATAATGTTAATTAATGGAAGCAAAATTAGTCGGTGATAGCATTTTGGTCATAGTTGAATGAAACTACTGAAATTTTAGCATTGTGCCCTTGCACTTAGTTTGCTGTCAAAATGTCCTAAACAAATTATAAGATATTTTTTTTATCATGTTATGCTCCATGATTAAACTAAATCTAGCAATATGAACTACAAAAAGGATTTAGTTTCCCCAAACGTCATATGGTAAGTATAGTTATTGACTCAGCCAATCGTCACACAATCATCTTTGCACAGGGGTTATTGGATATCTGCAGTTGTCTAACCAATGTATTACCTTAAACTTGTGAGGAACTATGACTGTGTTCCATTTTTGTAGTTCTGTCAAATAGTGGCCTTAGCATAGCGGAATTTGAGCATACCACTATTTCACACAATATGATCGATGTTGTCAAATGATGGCTATATAACACAGTAGAATTTGAACAAACCTCTACTTTCCACTATCTAGAATTGACAACACGGACAACACTGGTTTTTGGTTGCGTTATCCCTTTCTACCTATCAATTTGCTATTCAAAATTTCTATTTGACTTGAATTGCAATATGATAGAAACTGGTACCAATTGATATATTACCGAATAGTTATTATTTATTATTGAGTAGTACAGAAGATGGTGGAAATTAGACTTAGGAGGTTTGAGCACAGAGAGAAGACATATGGATGCAGTAGTAAGAAGGGTAGATCAAACTGCCGGAGGTAGAGGAAGACTTAGAAAAACTATAAAAGAAACTATTAAGAAAGATTTCGAGATTAATGAGTTGGATAAAAGCATGATTTTTGATAGAATGTTATGCCATAGTTTGATCCATGCCGATCCCACTCAGTGGGAAAAAACTTGGTTGTTGTATTAATAATCTCTGAAGAAAGGTTCCCAATCAGAGATAATTCATCTAAATTTACACTTGAACAGGATGGAAATGTTACACACAAAAGAATATACATTACGCGGTTCCTACCAAGTTCCCAGAGCATGGTTCTCTCCCACCTAATTAATCACTTACATTTTTTTATAATAACCCACATCAACCTGCAGTTTACCTTTTATTCACACACAATACATAACTAACTTAATAACTACTCATTACATAATACTTATACAAAAAGTGCCATGAGTATAAGTATAACTGCTATTATAAAATATAACATTTAATTAATAATAATAAATAGTCTAACCCAATATTTCTATAATCTCAAGTGTTGTCAAATATCAATAGCGGAAAATAGTGGATCACTAAAAAACCGATATAAGAAATATCGGACCGCGTAGCGGGCAAATAGCGGAAGCTGCAAAGTGGTTAAAATAAACATTTATATAGAAAATAAAACATGCCACACACAAATAAAAACTACATTAAACAGAAAGCTAAAAACAGAAGTTAAAAATGAATTAAAACTCAAAAGGAAAAATTGAAGGAAGAGCAGCCGAAGAATAATGAACAGGTATAAATAATACCCCGGTACCGACTCAGTTGCACACAAGTTTTACTTTTTCAATGTTCCACCTCTTAACATTTTAATTTTTTAATGTTCTTTTTTCCACCTTTTCACGATATACTTTTTTCCTCCTCTTCATGTTCTCCTCTTTAATGTTTTTAAATATGATTTACTATATAAAATAATAATAATAATATTGGTTCGGATATTCAATTCATAACTGGTATACCGGAAAAGCGCCGATATCTTGAGCATCACAAAATTGAAATGCTATACCGGCTTTTGTATTGGATAGCCAAAATTCCAATACGCAATACCAGTTTATCGGCGCTATAGCGGATATTTAACAACACTGATAATCTCTCTTTTTTAGTGAAACTTCGTTATAGAGAAACTTATTTAATATGATCCTACTTTTCTTATTGCTCTTGCTAGATTGTTTCTGAAAATTTTCCTTTGAACTAATGACATATCTGTGGTTGCTGGTTAAATGTGACGTATTCTTGTGCTTTGTAATAGTAGTTTAACTTTGCCGTCTTTTTTTAATATATACTTCGAAGTAACTGATTCAGTACCTTAATTTAGTTTAGAGAATAAAATGTTCAGGGAATAGAGGGGTTTTATAATTTTAGACAGATTTCTTGGTTTTTTTTTGGTATTTGCATGTTATATTAGACAAATTAACTAGTCATTCATCTGTTTGCAGTGTAATGAATCTGCTTGCAGAGATCTATTCTCATGAAGAGATGGTCCCAAAGATGTATAAAGTTTTTAAATTGGAAGACAAAGAAATTGAAAATGGAGCCAGTGCTTGTGGTGATGATGTGGAAGAAAATCCTTTTGTACTTTCAACTCTGGCACCACGGTTGTGGCCCTTTATGAGGCATAGTATCACATCTGTCCGTTATTCAGCAATACGAACTCTGGTAATTATAGCATTCCTTGTAACTTAGTCACAATATAGTTTTTTTTACAAAATGCAATGGAAGGCTTAGCCAATTTTTTTCATTTTCAGGAAAGGCTACTTGAAGCTGGGTATAAGAGAAGCATGTCTGAGCTCTCTAGTGCTTCATTTTGGCCTTCTTCTATATTTGGGGATACCCTTAGAATTGTCTTTCAGAATTTACTATTGGAAACAAATGAAGAGGTTTTGCAATGTTCTGAGAGAGTTTGGAGTCTCCTTGTTCAGGTATATTAGATTTCAGTGAAACTGTAAACTGATTCTGTATTGAGAGTTGAAAATGATTGTTAAAACTCGACTTTGCTACAAATCGGTATTTATAGACTAAAAATTAGTTCTAGCTAACCATGTCAGTTATCTCAGTTATTCTCACAACATCGAAAGGATAATGATTAATGATAGAATACAACTAGAAGTACTCGAGAAATGATATATACTAATAAATAGTTATCCAGTTGCCATGAATATAATAATGAGTTTCTCTATCTCAAATTAATGCTAATTGTTAATAGGAAACTATTGCTGCGTTGGTTTGTGGGTGGTAAGACCAATTGGTAAGGACCTAAAACAATGCAAAAATGCTACCTGGAAGAGTTCAGAACCATAGAAATAAAAACCACAAAACAACAAAACCTCTGGAAACTTGGGACTCATGAACTGGAAGTGGTCCCAACTAAACCAGGAAGGGCAGACGAGTCTAACAGAACCAGCGGCGACTTTGTCGGAAGTCTGAAGGGGGTATGTGGCCTTCACGCACTGGCAGGATTGACAGCAGCGGAAACGCATGTGACTGTGCGTGAGATACCAGTTGATGGAAGCACTTTAGGGACTAGCTGATCTGACTCTGGTGAATCTGATGGTGGGGTCTCTGACAGTAGAGCTGTGTATGTTGGACATTAACGGGACAGCTACATGTGAGACTAGTGAAAAGTTTAGGAATACGAAGGGCATTTTGTATGGTTATAGATAGATTTATTTGGACATAACCTTGACCTGCTGTAGTTATAAGGGTACCATATACTGTGGATATATTCTTGTTGCTAGGACAAGGTGAAAAAGTGCAAAAATGTGTAGGTAAGGGTGTCATGTAGTTAGTGGCTCCAAAATCCGGTATTCAATATTGGTCTGAAGGTGTATCCAAAGCTTTAAATCCAAATGACAGTTGAAACTTACCAAGAGGAGGTGAAAACGAGAATATACCTGAATATGCTAGAGAACATTGGTTCTCCAACTTACTGAAGAAGGATCTCACTCTCTCTTCTTCATCTTAGTTGAGTTGAACCAATCGTTCTTCTGACATATTAATTGATGTCATTCAACCATGTCTTGCTCAAGAGAATAAAATATTACCAGTAAACCGTAGTAAAAAGGCTCCTGAAAACAATTAAAATATGAGAGTAGCACAACAACAAAGGCTGCTAGTCTGAAAAATCAGAAAAACGTGCAAGAAATGCATAGGTTTGAAGTGACCTGCGAACCAAGGTGCTCAGTTCAGAGTATAAACCCCCCCATAACAAAAAAGGAACGGGCCGATCTATCTACTGCTGAGAGATGGTGAGGAAAAGCCTACGCTATGCCAATGCACGGCCTTCACACACGAGAAAAATGGCAGGAGAGAAGCTGCACTTGCCTGGACAGCCTTACCCTTTCTTACAAACAATACCAGCGCGATCACACACTCAAAGTTGTTGGAGAGAAGCTGCACATGCGTGGACTGCTTAATCTTTTTTATGAATAACACCAATGCGATGAACAGTTACGCGCGGCGAGCAGTGCAAACAGATGAACAGTTCCAAATAGGAAAAAATTTCAAAAAGGCCGTAATGAAGAAGAAAAACAAAAGAAACTGCAAAGATGGCAGTTAGGATATATGCAGAAGCCAGGCCCTTCAAAATCGAGAGCTCTGATACCATTTAGAAAAATAATATTTGATCTGTTTCAAATTTATGAATTATGTACAAGCACTAATCTGTTTATATAGCTTATTCTAAACCTAAAATACTGACTAATGGGCTAAGGGACCAAATACAAATTATTAATAATAATTATAGAAGTACATTTATTACAACAATTTCTCATCTAATAAGTTTTCTGCCTAATTGATGACAGTGTTCTGTGGAGGACCTGGAGATAGCTGCAATGTCTTACATGACTTCCTGGATAGAACTTGCTTCTACACCTTTTGGTTCTGCTTTAGATGCCTCAAAGATGTTTTGGCCTGTTGCGTTTCCACGAAAAAGTCAATTTAGAGCAGCAGCTAAAATGAGAGCTGTGAGGATTGAAAATGAATATGGCGGAAATCTTGGCATTGAATCTACGATATCAACTATTCCACAGGATAGAAATGGAGATGTTTCTACGAATTCTGTTAAGATAATTGTTGGTGCTGAGGTCGACACATCTGTAACTCGTACCCGGGTAGTTACAGCAACTGCTTTGGGAATTTTTGCCTCTAAACTTCCAGACGCTTCTTTAAAAAATGTTATTGATCCATTGTGGAGTTCATTAACCTCTCTTTCTGGTGTCCAACGCCAGGTATTAATTTTTGACTTGCATATGGCTATTCTGCTGCAAGATGTTTCTACCTTCTTTTTCCGTCTTTAATATTTTTGATGTATTTAGGTTGCATCGATGGTACTTATTTCTTGGTTCAAGGAGGTTAGGACCAGGAGTTTATCTGAAAGCCTCAATGGTATTCCTGCTTCCCTCAAAGATTGGTTGCTGGACTTATTAGCATGTTCTGACCCTGCGTTCCCAACAAAAGGTTCACTTATTCCTTATGCCGAGCTTTCAAGAACTTATTCAAAGATGCGAAGTGAGGCTGGTCAATTGTTAAATGCAGTCATGTCTTCTGGTATGTTTAGCGAGTTATTGACAACAACCAATATTGAGTTGGATAACTTAAGTGTAGATGATGCCATTGGTTTTGCATCAAAAATTCCAGCATTGTGTAATGATAGTCCTGCAAATGAATCTTTGAGAAAGAACACTATGGATGATATTGAATCCTCAAAACAGAGGCTTTTGACAACTTCTGGCTATTTAAAATGTGTTCAGGTATGACTCAAACTATTATTATTATTATTATTTACAGTTTCTTGAATTGATTTGGTATTACATAGTTTTTCATCATTTATCTGTTTTAAGTAATCCCCAGTTGTTTCCTGACATGTTTGTTATTGTTCCATGGGATGATTGGCAGAGTAATTTGCATGTTACGGTTACATCTGCAGTTGCAGCTGCAGTCGTGTGGATGTCTGAGTTTCCTACTCGGCTCACCCCCATCATTTTGCCTTTGATGGCTTCAATCAGACGAGAGCAGGTGCTGCCTATTTTTTTCTGACTGTATGTCTTATGCATAATATATGCACGTTTAATTTACTGATAAAATACGTATCATTCTTTCAGGAGGAAATACTGCAAATTAAGTCAGCCGAGGCTCTTGCTGAGCTAATATATCACTGTGTTTCACGTAAACCTTGCCCCAACGATAAATTAATTAAGAATATATGTAGTTTGACTTGCATGGATCCCTCTGAGACCCCTCAAGCTAAATCCATTTGTTCCATTGAGAGTATTGATGACCAAGGTCTTCTGTCGTTCAGAACTCCTGTGAATAAACAGAAGTCAAAGGTGCATGTGCTGACTGGCGAGGATCGATCAAAGGTGGAGGGATTTATAAGTAGACGGGGATCTGAGCTATCATTGAGGCTTCTGTGTGAGAAGTTCGGTGTTTTGCTCTTTGATAAGCTTCCTAAGCTGTGGGATTGTCTTACTGAGGTTCTTAAGCCAAGCTCCTCCGAATCTCTAATTGCCGCTAATGAAAAGCAAGCTACGATAGCAATTGAGTCTGTTAGTGATCCTCAGACCTTGATTAACAATATCCAGGTTGGTGCCATCAATTTCTTCCTATGAACTTGGCTCTTTAGGTATAAGACTTTTGCATCGCTAGCTGTGAATTGGTATAGAGTTTATATGCTACATCATGAGATGAGATGAATTTGTCAAAGAGATACTTCTTTCTGAGAGTTTGTTTGCTTTATTTTATTGTTTTGACACACAAAACAACACTGGAAAATAGTACCCAACTTCTTTGAATTTTCCAGATTTTGTTACAATTAAGTCTTTCCTATTATACTACAATGCATGTCAATAGTTTAAAGTTTAGTATCTGCATTCTTTAGTTAAATACCATAGATTGATGACATGTTTTTATATTTCCTTTTATAATAATTCGATTCTTCAAATTTATCTATATGAATTTGAATCAGTTTTACTGATTGCAAAATGTATTGTTTAATATGCATCATGGTTTTCTTATAGGTTGTGCGATCTATTGCTCCTTTGTTAAGTGAGGAGTTGAAGCCAAAACTTTTGACACTTCTTCCATCCGTTTTTAAATGTGTTAAGCATTCTCATGTGGCAGTTAGACTAGCTGCTTCGCGCTGCATCACTTCCATGGCCCAGTCAATGATTGTGAAAGTCATGGGAGCTGTGGTTGAAAATGCCATCCCTATGCTGGAAGATGCATCGTCAGTTCACGCTCGACAAGGAGCAGGCATGTTGATTAGCTTTCTTGTTCAGGGGCTTGGTGTAGAGTTGGTCCCTTATGCTCCTCTGCTGGTGGTTCCCCTTCTACGATGCATGAGTGATTGTGATCAGTCTGTCAGACAGAGTGTGACCCATAGCTTTGCTGCTCTTGTACCTTTACTTCCTTTAGCACGCGGTGTTCCTCAACCAACTGGAATAGGGGAAGGTATATCTAAAAATGCAGAAGATTTGCGTTTTCTGGAGCAGCTACTTGACAACTCTCATATTGAAGATTACAAGTTGTGCACTGAATTGAAAGTAACATTGAGAAGGTAAATTTGACAGTAGTTTTTTTTTTTTTCTGTGCGGGGTGGGGGGTGCTTTGTCTTTTCCATTTTTATATTTACCCGCCTGTCTAGTTATAGGTGTTATGGAATGTAGTGTGCTGGTTTAATGACCAAAACTTAATTCAACAATGCAATGCGGTTTTAAATCTCTCAGTTCCTGCTGGTGTTTCCATAAAATTTCTCTTTGAAGTGTTCACAATGAAGATGATACATATGATGCTAAATTCTTGAATCTTCTGGCTTGATCTTCTATGTTCAACCTTTTTTTGATCTCATCATAGACAAACCACTCCCTCTTTTTTTTTTTTTCCTTCTATTTACTTGACATGTGACTTGTGTTGTCAGTAATTTTTATTGACATTATTGGATTTGTTATCAATTTTTCCACCTTTTTTAATTTCATTTTGCTCCTTCTAGATATCAACAGGAAGGCATAAATTGGTTAGCTTTTCTGAAACGTTTTAAACTTCATGGAATTTTATGTGATGACATGGGGCTTGGTAAGACACTTCAAGCATCGGCAATTGTGGCCTCTGATATAGTTGAGCATCAAACTCAAATCACCAATGAGGATCTTCTGCCATCTTTAATTATTTGCCCGTCAACACTAGTTGGACACTGGGCTTTTGAGATAGAAAAGTATATTGATGTTTCAGTTATATCTAGTCTTCAGTATGCTGGTTCTGTTCAGGATCGAATCCTTCTTCGAGAGAGTTTTTGCAAGCATAATGTTATTATAACATCATATGATGTTGTCCGGAAAGATATTGATTATTTGGGACAGCAGCTGTGGAATTACTGCATTTTAGATGAAGGACATATAATTAAAAATGCCAAGTCTAAAGTAACTCTTGCTGTAAAGCAGTTGAAAGCCCAACATCGCTTGATATTGAGTGGGACACCAATACAGGTTGGTGATTACTGATGAGTGTATATTCTCATTAAAAGCAAAGCTTATCACCACTAATCTGATTAATATGTTATCTTCTCTTGCAGAATAACATAATGGACTTGTGGTCCCTTTTTGATTTTTTGATGCCTGGATTTCTTGGAACAGATAGACAGGTATCTTTTTGCTTCCTATCATTGTAATTGATGTTGTTACAATAATTTAACTGCAACCCATGTTGGTACTTGCTATGATATGGAAAAATGATACATTGGATTTGTAAGTCATAAAATTCTGGGACAGAACACAGATTAATTTGTGTTTAAGAAATTGAATTGGTTAACCAAATGACGTTTGGACAGAATCCTGATCTACAGTTAACTTTAAAAAGTTTTTCTGTTTAAGGTTCTCTTTCACAATATCTATTTTGTATATTGAGGAGGCAAGGGTTCCATGCAGACATCATTTTGTTCCTTATGTATTATCCCTAGTTAATTGTAACGTGATATACTGGACGGGTCATAGTTATATATCCTCAAAGGTATAGTTTCACTTGTGCTGTCCAGTTTTCTTTGATGGGGGTGGAATTGAATGGTTACAGCTGTTAGTGTACTGATTCTATATGTCTCTCTAGCAAAGTTGGAAATTCGGTTGATTTAAAATGTCAATTCACACATGTAACTAGTTCTAGTTAGGAATTTTTTTTTTTTTCAAATAAAGTTCATTTCTTTAATAGATGAGATAAATAAATTTGAATATTACTGCTGCTACACTGAATGGTTGTAAACTGTAAAGAATTTGATAAAATTTGGCTAGAATTGGCCATGATTTTTGGGGTCGTGTTTGGGTTAGTCAAAATGGAGGGACCACCCATCTATCCAATATTCATTAACAACTCATTTGTGCAAAAGAATTATGGGTGTCTAGTATTTTCATAATTTGAGTTGTTTCATCTACCAAAGCCAAATTTATGCCACTGCTTGCTGAAGTATGAAACCATAAACATGATTAGCTTATGGGCTCTGTATTTCCTATGAAACTTTTTCATGGTACGATTTATAGCAACAGTGTTTTTATTTTCTTTTGCATTTTTAGAGATATAAATCGAAACCTTTTTGTCCCCCTTCATTATCTCAATTCTTAGGTTGATTTAGTTCTTGACATGGTATAAGCCTTCATTATAATGATTTGGAGTTTGGCGTTTGTCTCTCCCTATGTCCTTATAATTAAATTTAAATAAGATGCTAAAAGTGGACTGGTTCGTTGTCCACACTCTAAGCTCAAAGTGCTCTCTGCATGATGGTGGTAGAGATATAAATCCTCTCTTATTTCTCTAATATACAGCTTAATCTTAGGCTGATTTTTTACTCGGGCGGTCTATTATTGGTTTATCCCACAGAAACACTCCTCCCCACCAGCAAAACAGTGTTCTGCATACATTCAAATATGTAAAACTTTCCTCATGGTCATGTGCTTTTATGGCTAGCATTCATTTTGTGGTCTTAGCCATCTAT
This sequence comes from Lathyrus sativus, assembly GCA_963859935.3. NCBI lineage: Eukaryota > Viridiplantae > Streptophyta > Magnoliopsida > Fabales > Fabaceae > Lathyrus > Lathyrus sativus. Next base: position 78,385,595 of record OZ012741.1, read on the forward strand.
GTAGTATTTTGCTTACGAGAATGCATACATGCCAAGGGTCAATACATTTTTTTATAGTTTTTGTCCCACTTAGCATTAATTCATTGTGGGTTTTTTTACAGTTTCAAAGCACATATGGAAAACCACTTATAGCTGCAAGAGATCCAAAGTGCTCTGCTAAGGATGCTGAAGCCGGAGCACTTGCTATGGAAGCATTGCATAAGCAGGTGATTTTCTGTTCTCTCGTTATTGCACTGTGAAATTGTGTTTTCTTCTAATTGGATGTACTTTTGTTCTCTAGGTCATGCCTTTCCTCCTTCGAAGGACAAAAGATGAAGTCTTGTCTGACCTGCCAGAGAAAATAATTCAAGACAGATACTGTGATTTGAGCACTGTACAGCTTAAACTTTACGAACAGTTTTCTGGTTCTCGTGCAAAACAAGAAATGTCATCAATTGTAACAACAAATGAGTCAGCTGCAGCTGAAGGAAGTAGCAGTTCTACTAAAGCGTCTTCGCATGTTTTCCAGGCATACGATTTATATTTTTAACAATTAATTATCGTTCCATCAATCTCTTTTTTGACTCTAATTAAGCCTAAAATTCATTCTATTTCTCAGGCGCTCCAATACTTGCTAAAACTTTGTAGTCATCCATTGCTTGTAATTGGTGGGAAGATTCCAGATTCACTCTCTAGCATCCTTTTGGAACTGTTTCCTGCTGGCTCTGATGTCATTTCAGAACTTCACAAACTCCATCACTCTCCAAAATTAGTTGCTCTTCATGAGATTCTTGAAGAGTGTGGAATTGGAATTGATGCTTCAGGTTCTGAGGCTAGTGTCGGCATTGGGCAGCATAGGGTTTTGATATTTGCTCAACATAAGGTAATATTACCCTTTTTGTTGGGGCTAATTTCTTTCAAAGACTAATAAATAGTTTACTGATTTTGTCATTTAAAAATTGCAGGCGTTCTTGGATATAATTGAAAAAGATTTGTTTCAGACACACATGAAAAAGTAAGGTTCTAGATCTGTTACTATTACTAAATTAGCTATTTAGATTTGATACTTATTTCATAGCATTTTAAGGTTTTTATTGAAAGCTTCTTTTGCTACTGAGTATTTATTTTCCTTTTTGCAATACAGTGTCACATATTTGCGGCTAGACGGATCAGTTGAGACCGATAAGCGGTTTGAAATTGTAAAAGCTTTCAATTCAGATCCTACCATTGATGTCTTATTGCTTACGACTCATGGTAACAAATTCTCTATTCCTTCGATCTACTCATTTATTTTTAGGAAAAGACTAACATGTGCCCTTAAAGAGCACATGTTAATGAACTATGTATAAAAATGTTGTCTTGGAATTCATTCATTTAATTCCATGAAAGCTTAAAAATTGTTTTTTTCAGCAGTTTCTATTTTAGATTCCTTACCATATTAGCAAAACACTTATTTATATATATTGTTTTTTATGACAAATTTATTTGTCTTGTAATTTTAGCCATTTTCTCTATTTGCAGTGGGCGGGCTTGGTTTGAACCTTACATCTGCAGATACCCTTGTATTTGTGGAGCATGACTGGAATCCTATGCGCGATCTTCAGGTAACTCTGATCCATTCAATGCTTTTTGTTGGTTTTCTTTTAAAGTTCAAGACCCGTTTTCAGAGCTGAGCATTCAAAGAATCAATACAAGCCATGACATTAAGTTGTTCAATAGATCTTTAGTTAGTTTTTTCTAATTAAACATTATTTGTAACTGGTGGTTGGTTTTTCTAGCTTGATTTTGATGGTGAATCGATACGCTGCCTTATTGCATGATCTATTACTATGTTTAATGCCCAATACTCTCACCTTACATTAATAGTAATAAGTGTCTTTTTTTGTGCAATGACACTGTTTCTTATATAAATAACCTGCAGGCTATGGATAGAGCGCACAGGTTAGGTCAGAAGAAAGTAGTTAATGTTCACCGTCTGATAATGCGTGGTACTTTGGAAGAGAAAGTTATGAGTCTGCAAAAGTTTAAAGTGTCAGTGGCTAATGCTGTCATTAATGCGGAAAATGCTAGTTTGAAAACAATGAATACAGATCAGCTGCTTGATTTATTTGCATCAGCAGAAATCCCGAAGGTATTAATACATGTTTATTTCTTGTATAGTTTGCTTTATATGCAGAACATTATCACATGAATAATATGATTGGACCAGTAGTTACATGAATGAAGATTGAGTGAGATAATATATCTGGGTTGTATTTTGCTAATATGTGTGTGTCCTGGCAATTTGAGGCTGCAAAAGAACCAGTCCATAACAAGCCTGGTTTTTGTTATTTTGGTGAATGCTGTTAATCACCGTGGTTTATTTTACTTTTCTAATGTTTTTGAATGATAATTTGTATAGGGGTCTTCTGTTGTGAAGAGTTCAGAAGACAACACCGATGGAGAAATAGGCAGTGGAAAGGGATTGAAAGCAATACTTGGGGGATTAGAAGATCTATGGGACCAATCACAATATACAGAGGAGTACAATTTGAGTCAGTTTTTGGCAAAGCTTAATGGTTAATGTTGGAGATCCATTTCAGAGTCAGAGTGTACATACACATATTCAAGACAACAAATTTTGACTTTGTAACATCTCAATTTTTTTTCTCACATGCCCTTTTCCTCATATTTTGTCATCAATTTTTGAGTCCCCCAAGGGTGGCATCTGCTTCTGTCATGTACGCATACAGGCAATTAAATCGGTGCTGGGTTTTAAAGGGTCGAGGAGAGTGAGGTTTAATGGAATGGTGGAAGCCCTTCGGGGTCATATAGAGAATTGAACTAGTGAAGGCTTGGGGAGGGGATGGATCAACATGTCTTTTCTCTTTTTTCTTTTTTGGATTTTGATTTTGTAAATATATACACATTCATTTCTAATTATAGTTATAGCTTTTGCTAACAAAAATCTAATGCTAATATTTCTTTAAACAAGAAACAGCAACAATTTAAACGTGATATTGTCACTGTTTTTTCTTCTCTCATGAAGCTTCATGCATTGTTAATAATTGGATTAACCCACAAGATGAGGGACAGATCTTATTTACGTACCTCAAACTTTTCTACTTAATTTATTGTTGACTTCATAACTATTTTGTTGATTGTCTTAAGTCTACAACTCGTCATATAGAGCTCGTAGTGGTCTCAAGTTGAAAGAGGATGGAGAATTACGAATGATATTAGAACAATACTTTGCATCATTATTATGGTGGTGATTTAGGATGTATTTTTTTTGTAATCATATTTCAGTTAGTGATGATAAATAGGGTCAAATCAACACTAAATTAAAATAAAATATGTTAGGGTTGGCTATATTAGAGATCACATTTTTATGTCAAGAACATGAAATTAGGCTAGTCACGTATCCAACAACAAACCACGTAGAGAAAACAAGAACCAAAAGGATCTTGCCATCCTAAAAGCTTGTCGTTGCAACAAAGCCAATTTCTTCCAACCAATGTCATTGACCAAGATAAAAGTAGTATCCAATGTCTTATAGTCTACTTAGTTATTGAGATTATTTTTCTCTTCTGCATATTGATATCCATTATGACCAATGTCTCATAAAGTGTCTTATTTGCACTTTTTCTTGGTTGAAATAAATGTTTGATTACAATATTAATATAATATTTATTATTTTTTTTCAACTATTATATCCTTATTTATTAGTTTTTTTTTAAACTACTCCACTAATTATAATTAATAAAGACATTTTAATAAATGAAATTAATTTTATCATTAAAATCAACACACTTAATCATTTTTTTTTAAAAACTGTGCATTGCTCAAATAAGACATTTACTAACATTTACTATGAGATGAAAGTAGTATTACTTTTTCCTTTCTTAGGAGTATTTTTCCACCATCATGAAAAGTTCCAACTGTTCCTAACGTCCGAGAATGCATCTTCGTATGTATCTTCGTTTCTCCAAGAAAATTGATAAGATACTCTATTATGTCAAAATTTAATTCGAAGATGTATTATGTATGCATAAAAGGTGAGTTCGAAGATGCATCTCAGTAAATACCATTAGTTTAGAATTCAATGGGTGGTCCTAAGATGCATCTTCAGATGCTTTTGTTTCATATGCTCACGCCAGACCCTTTCATTTTCCTCCTTTTTCATTTTTCTAAAAGAAAACTCAAACAATACCATTTTAGCTCTTACATCCATTCAAGCTTATATACTATTTGAGTTTTTTCTCATCCTTTTAACCATCTCATCCATTTAAGTTTCTCTTTTTCATCCATTTGACTGGTAAGTTTTTCAAAAAAAATTATTTTTTATTTTTATGTTTTGATTTATAGTTAGTTGTTTAAGGTACATTAGATAGTAGAGGTAACAAAATAGGTAGGCTACAAGGACATGCATTGACATTTGTTTGGAGGGTTAGGACAACAATGGTGTTTATGCCATGTCTGAGAAAATCTCAATTTTGTTCCGAGATGCTTCTCCGAATTTTCTCTGTGCTGTTTTCAGAGGTGTATCTTCAGATTTGTGTAAGGCTGAAATTTGGTTGAATTTGTGGATTTGTCATGACATGTTTTTTCTCTGTCTGTTTGTAACGCATGTGCAATGGCTAAAAACAATCCTGGTTGAATTAGACTCAGTCGCGTGCCTCAAATCACGCCAGTATGGCGAGATATGGTCGTAGCCAAGACCACGAGGCCACAAGTTGATGAAAGCTCGTTTGATGGTTTGCAACGCCAGGGTTTCCAACCATCTGATTTTACTTCTCTTAATCGCATGTCTTAGATCTTTAATTCACGGAGCCATGAGTCCTCAAATGATGCATCATCATCTGAAGCCCTTATAGCCCATGAGGAACCCACTGTAGATAGCCCTTTTAGAGAGTTAGAGGCCCATTTGACACCTCCATACTTTATCTCTATTCATACCATGCTGCTAGGCATGTCTCGGTAGAAGATATATATTTATTTTCTTTTGTAATACATATGTTTTAAACTAATTAAATCGATATTGATGATGATATTTTTTTACAAGAGTGTCCGCGTTTGAAATCGGTAAACCACAACCAAAAGATATTGGAGTTAGAACAATCCACAACTGATTGGTTTATGGATTTTATCAGCTATTCCGGTCTTGTCAGTTTATGTTCTAGTGCGTATATGGCCATAAATCATGACATGCAGGCGTCATTGGCCATATGTTTCTGCGGGTCGTACACAGGGAATAATGTTATCGATCCATTTGGGGTGTCTCTTTATTGTATCCTAGCAGATGAAACTGTCTTCTTCCCATTCGATAGTCACCGCAAGAAGCGTTTTTTGGACCTCATTTCTTTATACTTCGGATGTTTGACATGTGAGTCATTTCTTATGTATCCTTATCTGTCCAAGCAAGTGATGCACCAATTTGGCTATTTGCTCTCACTGTCTGGCATATGGATCTTGATGCGATACTAGAGGATTTCAAGAGTCACTTGGTACTAAAGGAGTATTGCATAGTGCTAGCTCCTTTACATTAGGCTTATGTTGACGGCTGCATGACATGGTTCTATAGCGTGTCACACCTTATCATGACACATGAAGCTCTTGGAAGCTCACCCAGGTCATCTAATCAGGAGGTACTTGAGTCTAAGGATGACCACACCGAGGATGTGTCGATGATCTTTCGGCGTATTATGAAGATGGGGAGATTAGACATTTTGAGGATGACGACCCCTAGTTGGCTCTTGTAGAAGGTATAATTGCCAAGGCACGAAATGTGTTGCAGTACAGGCAGAGGAGAAGGCAGTTACACATACATAATAGGTTTTTGTTTGGTTATATTAATTTGTATTTTCATAATAACTTATATATGGTCGACACATTTTGATAATTGTATGACTTTTTTGTTATTGTGTACTATGCTTGAATCAATTAATGTATTTGTTTTCCTTCAAATTCATTGCCTACAATGACCTGAAATATGCTGGCCTAAAATAACCTAAAATTTGTATGCTTAAAACATATCAAATTTAGTGAATAAAAACAAAACAATTGAGTATAAAAGGTATTTCAAAGATACATCTCAGGATACACCAAAATAACATACGGAGATGCATCTCTGAACCATATTTTGTTTAAAATGGGGGTGGATATCAGAAAGACAAAGATTTGTGTGATTTTAGGTGCGTCTGGAGATGCATCTTCAAACACATTAAGGGAAACTTCGAGTTTCCAGAGGTCTGTGATTTCCCTCCTTGGTTTTTACTTGTGCTACATATTTTAGGAGTATGAATTCTATCATATCTCTAACATGTATGGTACATACCGTCCTCCCATAATATGATCTTCCTTATAGATTGCGCTACGATTGCTTAACATAGTGCTAAATTTGTCTCGAATCGAATTTTTAACTCAAACATCAATACTAACCATATTGTTGTGCTAACTTTTATTTTTATGCCATTTACTTTTATGCACCTTTATTTTTATTTCATTTATATTTCTTGCACTTTATATTGCTTTACCCTTATCATTTACATATCATATTGCTATTGTTTATATTTATGCCTTTTTCCTTTTGTCCACTTGGACTTTTTCTCTTTCTTTTAAGACATTAATAAATGAAAAGCCCCTTAAAAGACTTAATTGTTTCCTTGGACTATTGGCTACTATTCCATGTTTGGATAATGGACTTATGAAATTAGATTTAGGTTCTTGATCCTTTGCTTTGGAGTGGTGACTTGAGACCTTGGAATTCATTTGGTACCTTTGACCTTGGGTTGTCCTTTTTGAAGACTTGGTTTATTCTTTGCTTAATTGTTGCTTATTGCTTAATCCAAAGGATGAGAGTGTTTTGGCTTGACTTATGTCAGAAGCTTTCTATTTTAGGTTAGATCTTTCCTTTCCTTACTTTTACTTTGTGCATTATGGTAACCTCTTCATCTCCTCCCCTTCTTAAAATTTCAAAATCTTCCTTTTTCAAAACCTTCTTGTTTTCAAACTTGAACCACTTACTCAATAAACCTTGACTATGTCAAGTGATTTTCAAACTCTTCTTCTTGAATAAATGCTAATTCATCTTAAGCATATCAAGACCATTTCAAAAGACATAAAAGATACACAACTAATTCAAACTATTTTGTGCCCTTTGTGCACTTTTCTTTTTAAACCTTTTCTTAAGGATTATACACGAGTCATTTTCATAGTTGAGATGTAATCCTCCTATTCCCATAGTGATGCTCGATGTTGATTCTTTTCCACTTGAGAGAGTTAGTGACATTCTTGTTGATCTCTATCCAAGTTTGGGAGCCCTTCTTAATAGTGATGCAAAGGTTCACCTTTATATACTTGTGGTTGATTAGTTGAGTTTTCTCCTTAAAATAACAAAATTTCTTTCCATTTAAAATCAATCACAACAAATATCTTTTGTTATTTAACCATGAACTACACGGTTTTGATCCTCCATTTCACTTTGTAGGTACGTAGGCAAGAGGCTCAGGAAGTCTTGTCAAACACCAAAAACCCTAAAAAATATTTCTCTTCTCTTTTGCAAACAACACATTTTTAATCCAAACGTAGATTTTCAAGAGGTTCCTATAGAGTACTATAGATGTTTTGGGTGCTAACACCTTTCTATTGCATAACCAACCCCCTTACCCCCTTTTTTCTTTGTTTTATTAGTTTTGTTTTTAAAACTTCTGTGGGCTTTGTTCGTTCTTTATGTCATTTCTTTGAAAAAATAAAAGTGTGGTGGCGACTCTTTCATTATGAGTTAAGTTAACAATAGCTTAATATCAAATTTTCCCCCTACAGAAAAGTGGAGGCTCTGCTGGGGAGTAGTCCCAAGTGGGTTTAGCCTAACTTGTTTATTTATTTATTTTTATTATATGTTGTTCGCTTTTGTTTTTTATGCTTGGTAATATCTGATTGGTGAGATAAGTCCTATACTCGGACTTGAGTGCACTTGAGATAGGATGGGGTATAGTCATGTTTGGCTTACGTAGAGTTAATTCTTAATAAGGTGACTTAAGATCCCTAACTCAATGGAGATCTCCTTAAGGGTAAATATGCTGAACAAGTAGTTGTGACAACATTTTTCTTTCAACATGAGAGCCTGAGAAGCTGAGGACCTTAGAACCTTTTAACACATCTTGGCCTTATTAGGACGAAGTGCAGTGACTATTCATATGTAGACTTGGATTAGTTGTTATGCGATACTACACTCAGACGAGTTTCTCTTGAGAATATTATTGGCTGACGAGTAGTCTTTTAAGCCGGTAATATCCAAAAGATGGAATCACAACTCTAGGAACTTTGTAGAACCTTGTGGGTGGTTCTTACCCTTGACTCCATGCTCGTGACGAAGAATCCTTGAACTTTGTTTGTGATCTTGTTTGTGCTTGTTGCATAATCATGCACTCATGCATTCATGAACATCTTATTTCACTCAATTTTCAAGGAACTTAGAGATTCTCTTTGCAAAAATCGCAGATATTGTGATTGTTAGTTCCATGATTCTATGATTGTCCATGGTTCTATGATTGGCTAAATTTTGGTAAAACATGATTCTGCACTAATGTTAAGCAAGATGTCATAACACCTTCATCTACTGTCAAGATAGAACTGCTGTCATGTGTTTTAATCAAGATTTCGAGCTGAATGTCATGACATTCTTGTCTGGTACAACAGGAACTGCTATTTTACATCTCTCTGACAGAGGTGTTTTGGTCTGATGAGATCCTGTTGGGTATACCTCATCAGTATGTGCAGGTCAAAGAGATTTATTAGGAACAAAATGCAGATTTAATTGGTGTTCATAAAAGGACCGTTGAGACTTTTTAGGAAACTATAATATATGTGTTTCTACTGTTATGAAGAAGGTTCTGCAGGAGTGTACTGCAGGGTAAGTTTGGTTAGCTAATAACATAGTGTATTGAATGTCATGCTGAATGTTATGACATCAGGTAGCTGCCAGCAAGGGCGCTGTTTGTTTTTTTGTTATGGTTCCTGATTTATCTCAGGCTAGAATTTAGGAAACTTGTTATGATTCCTTAGTTATATTAGGCGAGATTCTAGGCAGTGCTGAGCATAACATGAAATGCCTATGACCTAATTGACAGAACCCTGATTTATGAAAAGAGGTTTAACTTGGTTAAACCTAATTGCTGCACTGAGGCCTAAGGAACTTACGCTGCCTATAAATACAGAAGTGACAACCTGATTCGTTACTGACTTAGAGATTGTGTTGTGAAGAGTTCTGTTGGTGTAACTTAATCTTCACGTGTGTTTTTGTGTTTTAGGATTTTGAGAGTCTCTTATGTGTAACTTTGTAAGTCACCCTTTGTATCTTTGGATGCATCGTGGTAGACATGTTTAGGCTGTTATTTGTACATTGTTAATTGTTCACTCAAAGCTTTTAAGCAAGAGTGGATTGTTCTTGATTGAAGTTGTTAAGCAAAATCAAGTGTTGTGACTTTGAAGAGTGTCTTATAAAGTCTTTCTTTTTGTATTGGATTGTTATCACTGCTGTGGTTGTGGGGAGTGAGAGGTGTCTCTTGTCTAGTGGGTTCTAGGCAGAAATTGCATTGGGTAGAGATTAAGTAAGGAGTTGTAAACTGGGAGTTTAACTCTGAATTAATTCGGCTAATAATGGATTTCCTTCCTGGCTTGGTAGCCCCCAGATGTAGGTGATGTTGCACTGAACTGGGTTAACAATTCATTGTGTTATTTATCTTTCGACATTTACAATTCTGCACAATTTAAATGGTTAGATAAATAGTTCTGTCAGTCTACTGATGTTACAACTGATGTCATGACATTGTTAATTTTTAAAGGAATTTAAAATCGTCATATTCTGTCCATGTTCTGTTTTAGCAGAGATCAATGTTATTAGCATTTGTTAGAACATCTGAGATCTGCATACTAGAATTTTAATTGGTATCAGAGTAGGCATCCTGTCTGTTCTGGATGAAATCTTGGGACATACTTTTTGGTGTTTTGAATAAGGATATGTGGTAGCTGATTTGCTGATCTTGCTAAATGTTTGAGCTACTGCTTTTGGAGTTAAGGAGAAGTGTGTGTTCACTCTTGCTTATGAAGGATTCTGTGTATCTACTACCGTGCCCTCTGATATAGGAGCTCCAATGACCTGTTGAATGTTCTGACATCTTGTTTAGGGCATGTTGAAGATGTTCTTTTGGTGGTTCCGCTGCATATTTTTCTGATGAAAGAACTCTGGTAGCCCTGGGAGAATATTGGCTTATATACAGTTTGATGTATGGCTGTGGCAGGTTGCTGAATGTTGTAGCTGTGTTGCTTGTGTGCCTAGACTGCTCTGTTGTGTATTACAAGTTGCTGAAAGCTGTTTAGAGAAGATAGTGGGAGGTGATTTATTCTCACCACTCATGATTTGCAAGGGCTCTATTAGCAAGAGGAAGTCATAGGCAGGTTGAGTCAAGGGTGTCAGACTTGATGTTTCAACATTAGAGATACTTATACTAAAGAATACTTTTGGTATTACTGAAGTGTAAATATCTATCAGATGGTCTTCTCAACAAGTTGTATGGATTTAAGATCAGTTTCTACTTGTGGACTACACACGTATTTAATTGGTTATCCATGAAGTTTAGAGAAGGATTTATTATAAGGATTTAAGATTCATTGCTATTTGAGATATTCTCAAATATTTAATGGATTATCCTCAGTTGATAATCATGTTGTCTCATAAGCTGTAGCACAAGTGTCAGGCCCCTGATTGGTTTGGATATGATGTTCAACCAAATGTTGAGACATTCCATCAGCAGAGATTGTGCAGAATTTTGTTGATTCAAGGAGTAAGTCAATAGGTCAAAGAAGATGTAACTAGATCTGTATTTTTTCTAGTAAGGTTCTTGGAAAGAGACTAAGGCTAGAATGTAGTGCTTATGGAAGTGAAGGTGAAGATTTTTTCTTAGATCTGTTTATTTCCGATCTAGGAGTATTGGAGTGCAACAGGTGTGGTCTAGTTTCTACTAGAAGCATCTGATCTTTATCTAGAAAGTTTCCTGGCAAGAAACTTGTCTAGAAGATGGTACTGGTGATAACACTACTTGGGTCAGTTTTTTCTGATCTAAGTACATAGGAACATGTGACCTTGCTCATCTTGGAGGTCAAGGATAACTGGCAGTTATCTCTGACTTTCTGAAGAAGTCTCTACTTAAGGAAAGCGGGATTTCTTCTGTAAAGATCTCTTGTGACTAATCTTCTCTGAAGAATCAATCTTTGGCATGTTTGGTTCCTCTAAAGAAGAGTTTTATGGAGAAAATGCATTTCAAAGGTAGCTATTGCAGAATAGAGGTTGTCTATTCAAACCTGATATCATTAATCAAGTCTATGAGAACATGGAAGTTTTTTCTGTTATATGGAGAAGGTTATTCTAAGTGGCAAAATGAAAGCCTAAACTCTCCAGTAGGATGTCTGATCAGATGTTGTGACATCAAGCAGAAACTTTAGTTTGTAGGAGCTGTGAGAAGAAATAGATGTTACAGGTTTAAGTCTTGGTGTATCTAAGATGCCTTGCTATGGAGCAAGTAGGATATGTAACTTGAAGATCAAGTTTCCTTGGTGGATCAGAAGATTTTCTAGAGCTCTGGAAGCAGCAGAGTAACCAAACAGTGGCATTTGGTTATTTAAAGAAGTGTGCTTAAAGAAAATTACTCTTGTGCAGAAGGGTAGTTGTTTGAAGACCAAAGAAGGTTCTGATTTTGTTCATATATTGGTGCTTGTGGTAGAAACCCTAAGTTGCTTATGGAAGATTACCCTCTGTTGGAGATGTATGATAGTTTATCTCTTTGGTTGTCTGAAGTTCTTATTGATAAAGCTGGTGGAGCTGTGTTTTCTGAAGATCTTCAGTTGGATTACTAGGCAGTAGTAAGTCCAGTTGTGGGCATATCAAGAACCATTGGATGTTGTGTCTGTGATATGTTAGGATGTCCTAACTAATGTCAGAACATCATTTTGTTTGCTAGTCTTGATGATTTGTTGTGGAACTTGTGATTCACATCTTGACTAAGAAGTACTCTATCTTGTCATACGGGAGAATGATAAGGTAAAAAGACTGTCTTGGAGTATGATGTGAAGGGATTGTACAAGACTGGAGTGGATCATTGGTTGATTACATGAAAGTCTGGATTCTGATGTGAAGATTCACCAATTAAATCAGAAGTTTTCTAACTTATCATATGGGAGAATGATGAGGAAAAACTGTCTTGGATTATGGGGTGCCTATCTTGTTCTCTGACTCAGGCCAGAAGTCTTGTGGAGAAGTGGTAAATCTAGTAAGAAGTGGAGCAGTTTGGTACCTTCTCACTGTATGAGCATGGGGTTGGTCTTGAGATACTGTGGTGATCTTGGAGCATCTTTTATAAAAGACAGGGGGAAAGCTTCTGTCTGATGGGTGTACTAGTTGCTTGTGGTTCAAGCAGTAAGTGAATGCGTTCAGAAGGTGTGTTGAACAAAGAGTGAGCTCTTGAAGACATGAAGATGTATCTTATGTTTTCCATTCACGTGCTTCTGGAAAAATAGCACTAGTTATCCTTGATATAGGGAGTTATACTTCTAGGATCTGTTGATGCAATAGTACAATTATTGTTCAAGATTATTTGTGGTTTCAAGCAGTTTGTGATTGTATGCCTCTATGAGGATGGAATGTCAGACAAGATGTTGTGACATTATGTTACTGCTCTAGCTCATGGTGAACCTGACAGTGTATTTTTTTTTTGGGTTCTGTCATTGGGTATCAATGGATCAAATCAGGTTTTTAGGCCTCTATCTAAGTGAGTTGTCTTGTTTGACTGGTGAAGATGAAGATTAAGACATCATCAGCTCTGATTTTGTGTATATGGAAGTCAAGGAAAACTCACCCTGACATTTTGGAGTTTTTTTCTAAGCTGAATCTAAGTGAACTTACAGATAGTTGTCTATCCTGCAACTACTTCTGCTATTTGTTCTAGTGTGATTTATAAATCAAGGGGTGTAAAGTTGCATGAGTTACCATTGTGTGATATGAAGATGATGAAGTGACTCTTCATGTGTTTGGGTCCTCCCTTTTAGGGGGAGTACTGATTATGCATGACAGGAGGAACTATGTACCTGTCTGATGTGTAGCTACATTACTTGTCTTGACATCATGCTGGTGCTGATGGTCGGTTGGATTGGCTAGTTTTCCCTTTTGGTTAGATTTGTACTTTTGGTGTCTGCCTTGACAGAATGGGATATTTGTGTTGCTCTTCATGAGCTTTGTGTTGTAATTTTGGGGTCTCCATATCCTTTATCATCTGTGTCTCCAACTGTGTATGATCAATCCTAATTCATTAGTTATGATCTAATTTTGTGGCAAAAAATTGGGAGAAGTAGTAGTAGAAACAACATGGTTAGTGGTTTGTACCTTAGCAGGTGTGCTGATGATATGATGCTGCTCTGAGGTATGTTACAGGTGTGCTGTTGTGCTGGAGTTGATCTCCTGGTTGTGAGCATGATGATGATCCCGTGTGTGTTTGGCTATTGCTGTTGAATGTGTGTGTGTGTTCCTGGTTGGAACTTAGTAGTATCCTAACTGTTGGTAGTAGTGTGTGTTTCTGCAGATTGCTTGCAGATTGTGTTTGGCCGTGCATCAGTTGAGAGGGAGTATCACAGGATGTTGTGACATCTGTAGTCTGGACTAGCAGGTGGTATTTTATGTTGTGGAACAGGTGTTTTTCAGGATGTCATCCTAGATGTCTTGACATCCATATTCCAGTACAGACTGTATGATTGTGTGTGATTGATTTTACTGTGTTTAAGGCATCGATTGTTGCTGGATTGTTGTTGCAGTGGTGCAGTCTGTATATTGATTAGAGATCAAGTAGCTCGTGTATCTCTTGGGAGATTGTGAGATGACTGGATTTTTGGAGATCATGTGCAGTTTGTCAGTTGAGTCCTGCTTTGAAGCATGGTGATTATGGTTCAGTTTTTGGGTTTGCCACTGTTTGATGTGTGCATCTGAGTTTATATGTGTGTACATTTACTCCAATTTTTGTCAACTTTTTGGCTAAACAAAGGGGGAGTGAAGTGTTAATGCTACTGCTAAGGGAAGAGTAGTGTTCTGTTGTTGCTTGCTGGATGCATCTATTAAGGGGGAGCATGATAGTTTGTGAGACTGGATGTATTTGAGAAAACTACTGTTGTTGCTGCCCTGATAAGTTTGTTTGGTTGTTTTAGCCAAAATTTGCCAAAGGGGGAGATTGTTAGTTCCATGATTCTATGATTGTCCATGGTTCTATGATTGGCTAACTTTTGGTAAAGCATGATTCTGCACTGATGTTAAGAAAGATGTCATAACACCTTCATCTACTGTCAAGATAGAACTGCTGTCATGTGTTTTAATCAAGATTTCGAGCTGAATGTCATGACATTCTTGTCTGGTACAGCAGGAACTGCTATTTTACATCTCTTGACAGAGGTGTTTTGGTCTGATGAGATCCTATTGGGTATACCTCATCAGTATGTGCAGGTCAAAGAGATTTATTAGGAACAAAGTGCAGATTTAATTGGTGTTCATAAAAAGGACCGTTGAGACTTTTTAGGAAACTATAATATATGTGTTTCTACTGTTATGAAGAAGATTCTGCATGAGTGTACTGCAGGGTAAGTTTGGTTAGCTAATAACATAATGTATTGAATGTCATGCTGAATGTTATGACATCAGGTAGCTTCCAGCAAGGGCACTGTTTGTTTTTCTGTTATGGTTCCTGATTTATCTCAGGCTAGAATTTAGGAAACCTGTTATGACTCCTTAGTTATCTTAGGCGAGATTCTAGGCAGTGCTGAGCATAACATGAAACGCCTATGACCTAATTGACAGAAACCTGATTTATGAAAAGAGGTTTAACTTGGTTAAACCTAATTGCTGCGCTGAGGCCCAAGGAACTTACGCTGCCTATAAATACAGAAGTGGCAATCCTGATTCGTTACTGACTTAGAGATTGTGTCGTGAAGAGTTCTGTTGGTGTAACTTAATCTTCACGTGTGTTTTTGTGTTTTAGGATTTTGAGAGTCTCTTGTGTGTAACTTTGTAAGTCACCCTTTGTATCTTTGGATGCATCGTGGTAGACATGTTTAGGCTGTTATTTGTACATTGTTAATTGTTCACTCAAAGCTTTTAAGCAAGAGAGGATTGTTCTTGATTGAAGCTGTTAAGCAAAATCAAGTGTTGTGACTTTGAAGAGTGTCTTCTAAAGTCTTTAATTTTGTATTAGATTGTTATCACTGCTGTGATTGTGGGGAGTGAGAGGTGTCTCTTGTCTAGTGGGTTCTAGGCAGAAATTGCATTGGATAGATTAAGTGAGGAGTTGTAAACTGGGAGTTTAGCTCTGAAAATTATGCTAATAGTGGATTTCCTTCCTGGCTTGGTAGCCCTTAGATGTAGGTGATGTTGCACTGAACTGGGTTTACAATTCATTGTGTTATTTATCTTTCAGCATTTACAATTCTGCACAATTTAAATGGTTAGATAAATAGTTCTGTCAATTTGCTGATGTTACAACTGATGTCATGACATTGTTAATTTTTAAAGGAATTTAAAATGGTCATATTCTGTCCATGTTCTGTTTTAGCAGAGATCAATGTTATTAGCATTTGTTAGGACATCTGAGATCTGCATACCAAAATTTCAGTGATTATGAATATTGGAAGGAAGAATACTTAGAAGTACATTTTTAGAGCTCCTGATCTCAAAGATTTGAGAAATCTAGCATCTTTAGTGGTTCATCCTGTAGATTTTAAATCTCGTTATGGAATACCTTTGTCTATTCTCTCTACCAATGTTGAAGACGAAGTTCTTAATACTCTTGTACACTTCTATGATCCTATCTACCGGTTGTTTACATTTCCAAATTATCAACTTTTGCCTACCTTAGAGAAGTATGCGTATCTCGTGGGTGTGCTAGTTTCTGACAGAGTTCCTTTTAGTGGTTTGGAGGAGGTTCCCAAGTCACAAGTCATTGATGCAGCTATTCATTTGAGGAAATCTGATATAGACGCCAATCTTACTATTAAAGGAGGCATTCAAGGGTTGACTTCTAAGTTCTTGATTGCGAGAGCTTCTACTTTTGCTAGTGCTGGTAGTATGATGGCTTTTGAGGCTATTTTGGCTTTACTCATTTATGGATCGATCTTGTTCCCTAACATTGACAACATTATTGATGTTAATGCTATTCAAGTCTTTCTGATTGAGAATCCTATTTTGACTTTTCTTGGCAATACTTATTTCTCTATCAATCATAAGACTTCTAAGGGGAATGATACAATTGTTTGTTATGCACTACTGTACAAGTGGTCTATTTTGCACTTGCCACAATCACCTATCTTCAAGGAAAACAAGGGTTATTTGAGATGGTCTCAGAGGATTATGTCCCTTACCAATGCTGATATTACTTGGTATTCTTTTGTGTATGATAATGTCAAGATCATTGATAGTTGTGGAGAATTCTCTAATGTGTCTCTTCTTAGTACACAAGGTGGAATTAACTACAACCCTAATTTAGCAAGACGTCAGCTTGGATATACTTTGAAAGATAAACCTAATAACGTTTTATTAGAGGGTTTATTTTCCAAGAAGGGAAAGACACTCAAGGTTTGAAAGAAAGGATGACTCATGCTTGGCACAAAATTTATAGGAAGGGAAAATGAGAGCTTGGAAAATAGATTGTATAGCTTTGGAACCTTATACTCTTCGGGTGAAGGAGAGAGCAAGAGAGCTCAAAATGTCTTATTCTTTTGAGAAGTCTATGCCACTAATGGTTATCAAAACACATACCATTCGTACTAAAGATGTGCAAGAACTTCAAGAAGCTTTAGCCAAGATGAAGCAAGAGAAAGATATGTGGGAAGACAAATTTCATGCTTCGAACCTTGAGAAGATAGAGTAGCAGAAGCAATTGAAGGAGAAAGATGACTTGATAGAGTTGCTTGAGCAACATGCTTTGAAGAAACTGAGAGAGGATTTATTTTTCTCTAGTACTTAATCATATCATCCTTCTATCTCAGGTGCTTGGAAGGGCATTATGGATTAACTTGTGTTGGAGAAGGCCACCATGAAGGAAAGTTATGATATGGAGATTAAGAGGCTCATAAGGAAGTATCATCTTGGAGTTGGATCATCCTCAGATGTGATTCCTTAGGATCTAAATTTTTTCCTTTTGTATTTGATCCATTGTAACTTGTTCTTACAAATGCAACTCTTTCCAATTATCAATGAAATAAGATTTTCAGTATTTCAAAAGTGTTATGTCTTTATGATGTTTGCAATTGCTTTATGATATCTTAAAGTTCCTCAAAAACTAAACGAAAACATTTGCATTGCATATCATGCATCATTCTACATCTGGTCTTGCTTTTGAGAGTTCTACAAGTGTCTTATTGCTTTTCTCTGGTATTCTTAGAAGTCAAGCTGTCTCACTCATACAACAAGTTGTGGAAAGTGGTCAATCTGTTGGTTGGGGCCGAATTATTGAGCTTGCTGAGAACAAGAATAGTGCTTGTCTAGGATTTTCTCCTGGTGCAACTAGAAGAGAATTGAAGCGCAATCAAGATATATTCCACAATGTTGTGTTTATTCATTGTGGAGATAAAATTGCTTTTGCAATTATTGAAGAAGATTCAGAAGAAGACATGCCGAACTTTGTGACTCACAGAGTAATCTACTAGAATTGGACAACTGTTGACATTCCTTCTACTATTCACGCTTCAAAGTAATTCGTTTTTGTGTTTTTCAAAGATCCTTTCACCCTGCCAAGGTGAAAGTGAATATGTGAGGGCTTTGTTTCAACTTTTAATATCATGAATAAAATGTTATTTTGCTTATCCATATGTGTTTTTTTAATCTTTTTGTTTTTTTCTCGAAAATGGTAACCTAAAAAACCAGAAGATAATAAAATAACTTCAATATCTGCATACTTTTTGTGCATTTGTTTGTTTCCTAAATTCAAGCATATATCATTGTGTAGATTCATTGATAAACCCATTGAAAATAATGTCCCTATGCCCTCTCCCAACTTTGAATTCCCTGTGTTTGAAGATGAAGAAGAGAGCGTTAAGGAAATTCCTGAAGAGATATCTCGGTTGCTTGAGCACGAGGAGAAGACCATTCAGCCTCACAAAGATCCAATGAAAGTAATTAACTTTGGTTTCGAAGAGGAAAAGAAAGAAGTCAAGATTGAGGCACTACTTCAGTTAGATGTTAAGAAGAGGATGGTAAAGCTTCTTAAAGAATATGTGGATGTATTTTCTTGGTCTTATTAGGATATGCCATTTCTTGATACTGATATTATGGAGCATAGATTTCCTTTGAATCCAGAATGTCCGTCAGTCAAGTAGAAATTGAGAAGAACTCACCCCGATATGGTTATTAAAATAAAAGAGGAGGTTCAAAAGAAGATCGATGCAGGTTTTCTTGTTACCGTTGAATATCCTTAATAGGTGGATAATATTTTGCCTGTTCCAAAGAAAGAAGGTAAAGTCTGGATGTGTGTTGATTACATAGATTTGAATAAGGCTAGCCAGAAAGATAATTTTTCATTGCCACACATTGATATGTTGGTAGATAATACGACTAAATTCAATATCTTATCCTTTATGAATGCTTTTCCAGCTATAAACAAATTAAAATGGCACCCGAGGATATGAAAAAAAAAACATTCATTACACCCTAGGGAATAATATGTTACAGAGTGATGCCCTTCGGTTTGAAAAATGCTGGTGCAATGTATCAGGGAGCCATGACCATTCTGTTCTATGATATGATGCATAAAAAAATAAAGGTCTATGTGGATGATATAATATGTAAGTCAAGGACTGAAGAAGATCATATTGAGTATCTATTGAAGTTATTTTAGCATTTAAGAAAGTTTAAACTCCGTTTGAATCCTAATAAATGCATTTTTGGTGTCCGTTCAGAAAAATTGTTGGGTTTCATTGTCAGCCCAAAAGGTATTGAAGTAGACCTTGATAAAGTCATATCTATTTAAGAAATTCCTGTACCCAAAACAAAAAAAGAAACAAGTCAGAAGATTCCTTGGACGTTTGAATTACATCTCCAGATTTATATCTAACATGACTGCCACTTGTGGGCTGATCTTCAAGTATCTTCGCAAAGACCAAGGTTTTGTTTGGATAGAGGATTTCCAGAAGGATTTTGATAGTATCAAAGAGTATCTACTTAAAACTCCTATCTTGTTTCCTCCAGTGGAAGGAAGACCATTGGTTATGTATTTAATTGTATTGGAAGAATCCATGGGTTGTGTCCTTGGTCAACAAGATGAAACTGGTAGAAAAGAGAATGCCATCTCCTATTTGAGTAAAAAAAATCACAGATTGTGAGTCTCAGTACTCAATGCTTGAAAAGACATGTTGTGCTTTGGCATGGGCTGCTAAATGTTTACGCCAGTATATGATAAATTATACCACTTGGTTAATATCCAAAATGGATCCAATCAAGTAAATTTTTAAAAAGCCTGCTTTGAATGAAAGAATTGCCCGCTGGCAGACGTTGTTATCTGAGTATGACATTTAATATTGTACTAAAAAAGCGATCAAAGGAAGTGTCTTGACTGATCATTTGGCTCACCATCCAATTGATGGCTATCAATCCAACATATTTGACTTCCCTGATGAATATGTTATGTATTTGAAAGTCAAAGATTGTGATGAACCGTTACCTGAAGAAGAGCCTGATCTTGAAACTCGTTGGGTTTAGTGTTTGATGGAGTTGTTAATACTTATGGTAACGGAATTAGGACAATCATTATCACTCCTCATGACTCTCATATACCTTTCACTGCAAGTTTGATGTTTGAATGCATGAACAATATGACAGAGTATGAAGCTTGTATAATGGGTCTTGAAGAAGTAATTGATTTGAGGATTAAAACTCTTGATGTGTATGAGGATTCAGCCCTGGTAATTAATCAGATTAGGGGAGAATGGGAGAGTCATCATCCTGGCCTGATTCCTTACAAAGACTATGCAAGGAGGCTGTTGACTTTGTTTAATAAAGTGGAATTGCATCATATACTTCGTGAAAACAATCAGATGGCAGATGTTTTGGCCACTTTGTCCTCCATGATTAGAGCGAATTGTTGGAATGACGTGCCTAAAATTAATGTTATGCATCTTGATAGTCCTGCTCATGTGTTTGCTGCGGAAGATGATAAGCCTTGGTATCATGATATTAAATGTTTTCTGCAGAGTTAGGAGTACCCACTTGGGGCATCCAAGAAAGATTAGAAGCCTTTGAGAAGACTGGCTGGCATTTTCTTTTTGAATGAGGATGTGCTGTATAAGAGAAACTTTGACATGGTCTTGCTCAGATGCGTGGATAGACACGAAGAAGACATGTTAATGAAGGAAATTCGTGAAGGATCCTTTGGTACTCATGCCAATGGAGATGCTATGGCTAAGAAAATGTTAAGAACATGTTACTATTGTTTTATTTTCTTATACCTAACTTTGTGTTGCTTCTTGACCTTCCTTTAGACGGTCATTTGGCCTTTGTACATGATCCCCTAGAGTTTAGCTCATGAGATTTTGTTGTGTTTGTGGTGTTGGTGAACTCTTGTTTGGGTGTTTTGGTTTCAAGAAGAGATAAAGGAGAAATGCGTCCTCATTGTTATGGATTAAGATTGCATCAGATGAAATGTGGTGGCTTTTTGAGTTTGTGATTAAATCATAGATCAGGAGTCATAAAGTATGGTATAGGAGGCTAGTGGATTCATTGATTCAAGAATGTGCAAATGGCATCAAGATCTTAAACATTTATTTTGGTCAAGAATTTGATTTAAGTCATAATAGGAGGAGGTTTTGCGTGGATTTCTTAGAATTCAAGTAACAAAGGTGTTATTAAAGTTCATCATTGTCTTAGGATTCTCATCTTTGGTGTGAGCTTATGGATATACATCAATAAAAGATTGTGGTTTATGCGGAATTCTAAGGACCAATTTCAAATTTTAAGTCTATATCAGCCATGTTTTTTTCAAGATTTCAAATTCCAAATTTAAATTCATTCATATAAACTTTAAGTTTCTCAAGTTTAATTTCTTTCTTTCATGACAAGATTAGATGGTTCAAAGTTGACATATTAAGCTCAAATCAATTCCAACACACAAACCTACATCATAAGATTTAAGTATCCACGTTCCATCTTTTTCCTATGTGTGTTCTTCTTCCGCGCTTTCTGTAATCCTGCTGATGTCGAAGCATTTACCGAGGAGAAAAAACAGTCTCTTGTGAAACGTCAAGGAAAGGGCACTGATTTTGTTGGTGCTGTTAAGGAGATTGTTGATAGCTATGAAATTCTTACAATCGATCCTGATGAATTTAGCCTGAATGAGAATAGTGCAATGGATTCAGATTTTAAACACACGGAAACTATTGAATGCCCTGAAGAAGATGAACTGAACAAAGGCCTTGATCTTAAAATAAATGGTATGGTCAATAAGAAAATGGAAGGTATTATCCCACCATCTCAGATGATAGATTCCTCAAATCGTGAAAATGGAAACACTCTTGATAGAGGCCCATCTGTCCTGATTGGAATTGTGGAAAATATTTCTTCAAAGAATTTTGCACCATATTTTGAAAATCATATTTGTAATATTAAGAGAGATCAAACATTATGCTATGTGGATTGTGAAGATGCTTTACCTCCATCTAAACGCCTTCACCGAGCTTTATAAACCATGTCAGCTAATGCCGTGGAAGAAGGTCAGGCTCGTATAGACTTGATTGAGGTGTTTGGACCATCGTTCGCTTTGGCGACATGAGGCATTCATTGTCTGCATGTGAACGCCTTATCCTCCTTACAAATAACGCAAATGAGCTAAGAGATTACACAAGGAGTCACTGCAATACTTGACAAAGTAGCAGGAACTGAAGAACTCATCTACGCAAGTGATTGAATTATCAGACTCTAACAGCAACATGGCTTCATTGTGCCACAAACTGTTTCCATTGATGAAGGATTTACTGTGCAAGAATGCTTTTTATTTCATGTTATGATCCTCACATAGCCAATTCGTTTGGGCCGCTTGTATCGAGCCCATGTTTATATTTTTGAAAAAACCACACCCTTCAGCTTTGCACCTTTTTATTTAATTTACTTTTCATTTTATTTATTTACTTTTAACAAATGATTAATATGAATTTTGATTTAATTGTTAGGTTATTTTTTTAATTTTAGATGTTAATTAAACTTCTAATTTTGATTAATTAAATTTCTAATTGATTAATTGAAATTCTTAAAATTTCAATTGAGTAATTAAAATTCTAATTAATCTTAATTAAAATTTTAATTAATCTTGAGGTTAACTTTGACCAATTATTGTCAATTTCTTGTGAAATTTTGATGACTATTAACTAAGCTTGATGCGTGCTTTTGATGATTTTGGTTCATATGTTCCCTTTAAGGTATTTCATTAGGCGATCAAGTTTTGATCACTCAATTTCGAATTAGACTTTAGAATCAAATTATAGTCTAACGACTTCTAGGATAGGAATTTTTCCTTCAATCCTAGTCTCTAGGTCCATCTTTTATAATAATGTTAGATTAATATTTTATCCTTTCTTTCATTTAAAACAAAAACCTTTACTTGATCAAAAATATAATTTTTTTAACGAATGCGATACGTGTTATGCATCATGAGTCTTAAGTACATGATGAGCATGAGTTTTCATTACCTCTTCTTAGGGTATTTTGTACGTGAGACGCTTAGATCATTTGTATGAAATACTCGCTCCTATTGTCATAGACTTTAGTATGATACATATGTCAAACTGTTTTTCAAATCTTAATAAAACACCTCAAAAATTCAAACATCTTTGCCTCTGGGCTTTTTTTTTTTCTCTCCTTTAAAACCTTTTCAAAAAGGGCATGTTACTTCCGTTCTACCGCAAACAGGCAATGCCTCTAACTTCTAGAATGCGAACTTAGCATCTTCCATAAAAAAAACAAACAACAAACCAAACGTTTTCAACAAGAACTACAGAGTTCTAATTCCCTCTGGGATACGTAGGCACTGGGTTGCAAAACTCAGACGAACTAAATAATAAAAACCTTTTGTTTTTCCCCAAGTAATAATCCATTTCCCCCTTAGCAAGCTTAGAGACATCAAATACCCTTTCATGTTTAGACAACTTAGATGGTTCCCATCAAATACAATGGATGTAGGGGGTGTTAGTACCTTCCTCTTACATAACCGACTTTCGAACTCAACATGGTTGCGATGACCATACCATATTCTTTCACGCGTGGATTTTCTCAATGTTTCCCCTTTCCCATAATAGGAATAAATAAAGTTCAGTGGAGACTCTCCTAAGTCCATCCATGATTGTGAAACCCCATTTTGCGCATCGCGAAGATCATATTTTTCGAGGTATGACACTTATATTCAACTTTTGTGTGAGTTCAAGTGGCTGTCTCTTTATTTTAGAATCTTGTATGTCTCCAAATATCAATCTGTATCTTCATATTAAATGGCATATCTACAGTTTATCCTCAACAAAGAAGTTTATTGTGAAATCCTTGATCTCCTAGAATCATTATTTAAACAGGTGGCATCTCTTTATTTGGGAAGCCTGGTGCAACTCCATCAACTTTTCTATTAAATGGCATCTCTTCGGCATATTCCCGTCAGAGAAGTTTGTTGTGAAACCTTAATCACCAACAGATGGATGCCTCTCTATTTGAGAAGTTTGGTGTGTAGTCTAACCTTTCCATATCTCTTTAGAAGATCCCTGGTAGAGTTATTAATTTCTAATTCTTAGCAGGTGGCGGTCCCTTTAGTGAAGACAACTTGTATTTGGTCCTTTTTCAAGTTTGAGACTTGACTAAAGAAGAAGTTGATCCCTATTATACTAGTGGAAGCTTGTTTTCAATTCAGCTTGGTTCGTTATCTGAAGAGATGTGTATCTCCTTGAGTGAGAATCCTGTTGCAATCTAGTAAATCTTTCATCCCCAACAGATGGTTGTCTCATTATTTGAGAAGTCTGTTGTGTGATTTGACCTGCTCGCATCTTTTTTTGAGTATCTTTGGAAGAATTATTGTTTATCTTCAGCAAGTGGCTATCTTTTGTGAAGCTTGCCTGTTACCCTTTTCAAGTTTGAGACTTGATTAAAGAAGAGGCTAAGCACTATTCTAGTAATGGAAGCTTGTTATGTTGTTAATCTTTGTTTACCTAAAGTTTTTTCCCCAACAGAGTAGATGACTTTGAGGTTCCCTAGTGAAGTCCAAATCCTCCCTTTTCTCTAGTTGCAAGTCATAGCTTCATCTAAGCACTTTTCCTATTTTACGAAATTTTATATTCCCCTGCTGGATCTCTTCTTGTTTTTTCCCTGAGGGGTTTCTTTTTCCTTTGCTAAGTTTCTCTATCAGTAGTCTGTCTCCTGTGGCATCTTTTTCCCACAAATTTAGGTATTTTGTATTTAAGTCTCTTCTATCTCGTTGAAATGAAGATGTCAACCTTCATATCTCCGAATATAAGAAACTTAAATAAGGGCATATGTCATACCCTTTCTTACCAATAAGATCCCACCTTATTTGATAATTTATAATGCATCAAGAACATAAACTTGATTGTCTCCTAACCCTTCCACCTTTTGATTTTCCTTTGTAGAGATCACCAAGCACCTCTTTGTGTATCTTTCTTTTTGTACTTATATGCTTTTTATTTTACTAAACTCTAATTAAAATACCAAAATATGATTTGTCCCTTTTTGTTTCTTTTGCAAGGTAAGGTTTGGAATCAAGAGTATCAAGTGAATGTATCCTCAGCTAGGGTTTGATTTCCTCAAGTCAAAGTATGGTTAACCATTGATCTTTAAAGGCTATTCATCAAAGCACGACCTCTAATCTCAAAGCATAGGATCCTAAGCATCATTCAACTTCATTTGATCAAGAGTACATAATTTTGAGTCCATATGACCATCAAGGTGCCTTAAAATGCAAGGAAAAGTCAAAGGTTGCAAGTTTGTTCAAGGTGCTTTGACCAAAAAGTCAATATTTTAAGTCTAAGTTCAAAACTTCATAACTTCTTCATACTTTAACATTTTTTAGTGCTTCTTTGGAAAAATGACTTATTTTAACATCCTCTCCAACTTCTCTTCACAAGTCAAGAGCCAACTATGCTTGGAAGATCATCAAAAGATTAAAGACATTATAGGTCATTTTCTAGACTTAGAAAATTTTGGCCTAAGTTCAAGTTTGGCATGCCTATGTTCCAAAGATCATAACTCCTTTAATATTTAGCTTTTATGGGCGTTGTTTTTGTCAAATATCCCTCTTGATGTCCTCTACAAATTTGCTTTAGAGGTTAAACATCATTTCATTCTATAAGGACCTCAAATCTAGAAGGCCATTCATGCTTAAAAATAGCTCATGACATGTTTGACCTAATGCCTGACCTGATTTTCAGCTCCATGACCTCAACTTTCAACTCATGCCATTTTCACCTCAAGTATCCTTTTGGATTGATTCTTTTTGCATTGTGTTCTACTCCATGAATGGATCATTTAGCTCAAAGAAAATCAAGAAATGCACGAGTAAATTGTATTTGGCCTAGCCATGAACATGGCTATTTGAAACTGAGTTATGGATCATGATTAGTTTTGCAATTTCATCCAATTCTCATTTTTAGGTCAATGTGTGCACGTGTTTTGTCCATGATAAGATTAAGTAATGTGTGAGGATAAAAAACAGCTCAAAATTAGAAGGTTCTCATTGCGTTTTGGCTTACTTCAAGATCAAGCTTGGTCACACTTTTGGCACACTCCATTTCACATGAGTGTAGCAAATTCTCACACGTATCACATTCATTCACCTCAACTATAAATAGAGGAAGCATTTTCACTAAATTCCAAGCATGGATAACCCTTCAAACCTCTGCTCAAACTCAAAATTTCTCTTTAAATTTTGAGATATCGTGTTTCATTTCTAAGCTTGTCTAACTTTATTTCTTTCTTCTATTAGCTTCCCTACCATCTTCTGAAGCTAAAACAACAAGAACTAAGTCTTGATACTCTCTGACTGCTCTTAACGAATCCAGTTTTCAGCACCTCCGATCATCATTTGGACAAGGTAGTTTTGAGCATCTTTCGGACTCAAACAAGTTACCATGATGTATCATTTTGCCTCCTGATTGTTTCCCTTCACTTACCTTATATTAACTGTTCATATTAGTCATTTAATTTTTGTTTTGTGCTTTCTTGTTTCTCTGAGTTTCCATCAAATTCTCCATGCTCGTTGTCAATAAATGAAAATGAAGCCTATGGTTGAGTTCACACTGATGAGACGGTCACAATGGCATAGGTCTCATGTGTAAGAGCAAGAATTGTCTCTACATGTTATCTCTATGTTTTGATGATAACAATTAAGTATTTGTGAAAGAACCATTTTATGTTCTAATGTTTGTTGTGTGCAGATCATTAAATAAAGATATCAAATCAACAAACAATATCAAGAGGTGCATTAAGTTCAATATGGAGTTACTTTGTATGACGTGATATAAAGCGCTTATTAAAGAAGCAAGTTTGCCTCTGTATATGTTCACGATCAGAAGGTTCCAAGGATGCTGTATATTGCAGTTGCAATGCACCTGTGGATTCTGCTCTGAGAAGTGCATCTGATCTGAAAGAAAACAAAGCATATTGAAGAAGCAAGTATGGCTCTGTATTTGATCACAATCAAA
The DNA here is from genome assembly GCA_963859935.3 of Lathyrus sativus. Classification (NCBI taxonomy): domain Eukaryota; kingdom Viridiplantae; phylum Streptophyta; class Magnoliopsida; order Fabales; family Fabaceae; genus Lathyrus; species Lathyrus sativus. The sequence continues at coordinate 78,412,316 of OZ012741.1, forward strand.
AAGATCCAAAGATGTTGTATATTGCAGTTGCAATGCTCTTGTGGATTCTGCTTTGAGAAGTGTATCTGATCTGGAAGCTATCAACGCATCTGAGATATAGTCCTCTGAAGAACCAAGGCTCTGAAGACTCTGATGACTTGAAGCTCTGAAGGCTGAATGCTCTGAAGACCAAGTGCAGAAAGACTCTGAAGACTTAAGGGTTCTGAAGATCAAGACTCTGAAGATATAATCCTTTGAAGATCTACGTGCTGAAGACTCTGATGACTTGAAGCTCTGAAGGCTGAAGGCTCTGAAGACCAAGTGCAGAAAGACTCTAAAGACTAGATTCTGAAGTTGAAGATTATGTAGCTTCACCCAGATGAAGACGTGTTAATTAGATAAGTTGTTGTTATCAACTCTGATAAACAAGGTGCTGAAGTCAGACTCTGATGTTATTACGCTATCATACCAAAGTAGTTTCTGAACTACTCATCAGATACATCATCAGAAGAAACAAAGCCAGAAGCTGATATGTCCTAGCTGATAAATGAAGATCACATCATTGGTAGATAAGAGCTGTCTCCCACAATGATATATTAACGTTGCAAGAAAAGGAAAAGAAGGTGATGTCGCTGTATTATCCAACACATGCTTATTCTATCCGTTGGAAATGACCGTTGGAATATTTGAATGGACATATCTACCCTCACAATGTTTCTTTTGAATGCACTATAAAAGAAGAACATTTGATTCATTTAAAGGTAGCTGATTACAAAAATCAAGCCAACTTGTTATGAAGCAATGATGCTGACGAGTGAAGTTAGCAACATAGTTGGTTAACAAGAAAAGCTTTATGCTAAGAAGCCGCAGTACTCACATAAGAAAGCTTTTAAGAAATATGGAAACTAATGTTCTAATAATCTCAGAGAGAATTATCTTTAGAGTAGTTTCTGTGTTAGGAAGCAAGGAGTTGTTGCTCAATACTTGCTATGTACTTAATTAGGAGTAATCTGCTTGATAAGAAGCACTCATGTAATCTCCGGCAACACAAATTCAATTTTGAATTAGTGGTCCCTCAAGTGATCTTGTGAAGATCAGAATACTTGAGATAACAAGTGAGAGTAGTCATTTGTGGTAACTAATAGGAGATCTTAATTGATCGAATTCTATTAGGTGTCAATGGATGTTATATCCTTGGGGATCCCTGAATGTGGCATTGTCTATTTGTTAGTCACTTGCAGTTAGCTTGTGCATCTGTAATCAATTTGGTTATAGTGGATTAAGTCCTTACTTGAGTGAGGCGAAATCACCTTGGAAGGGTGGACTGGATTAGCTTGAGAGTTGCTCAAGTGAACCAGGATATATCATGTGTTCTTTACTTGTGTTATGTTTTATTATATATGCTTCCGCAACGCATCTTAAAGAACTCTATAGAAAGCAACAAGTGAAGAAACCCAGAAAAAGTATTAATGAAGTAAATACCCAATTCAACCCCCCCCCCCTTTCTTGTGTATTTTTCACACCTTCATCATGATCTAAATTTGTCATTTTCATAATCTGGTGAATAACTCACCAGAGAAGATGACTGGAAGCGCCTCGTGGTGGTCTGAGTTTGTTTTATTTCAAATATGATCCAGAGTGTGCTTTTACTTAAGGTCCACCGTGTCTCTCATGTTTTGAACCTTTAGATCTATTTTAATAAAATCTGATGGCTACACACACTTTATTTCCTAGCCATTGATCAGATCTGATGGATTGTATTTTTTCCAACAATTTATTTCATTTTAATTGTTTTTCTTTTCTCATTTTATTTTGAAAATTCATAAAAAATAACTCCTTTCACAATTTTCACTCTAACCTTTTTTTCATAATTTCCTAATTCCTATTTTCTGAGCATTTTTTCCATATTTTTGTTTCATGATTTTCTATTTTTCTTTATTTTCTTCATTATTCATGCATTTTAATTTGTTTAAAAATATTTTCATGCATTTTTAAATTCTCCAAAATTTTACATGTGATCCTTGACTTGCTTTTAATTTATCATAATTTTCTAGAGCTTTGATTTGTTGGTTAGAAGTTCCATACTTATTTTTTTTCTTGTTTTCATTTTAAAATTCATTTAAAAATCAGTTCATGCATTTTAATTGCTATTTATTGCATTTTGGTTTGCTTGTGTCGCAACTGCGAAAACACCTGGCGGAAAAAATAGAAGAGTCGTCACCGAACGTTATTTATCCCTACAGAGGAAAGTAAACGATCGAAGAAAACCTCAAAGAAGGGAGAAGACATGATCTTGCAACTAAATTTGGGGTTCGGGAGTCGATTATACGAGAGGAAGGTATTATCACCCCCTTGCGTCTGTTGTACTCAACGAGATCCATGCTTGTTGTCTAATCAAAGGGTGTATTATCTAAAGCTCCACTGATAAACGGAAACGGAAAAGGAAAAAATAAAAGGAGACTTGATAGGACTTCGCCGTCCTAAGCCTACGTATTCCCTCGTGCAATAGGAAAGTCAGAGTCAACATAGTTCGAAAAACTACGGGGGATTAGGGGAAGGTTGCTCGCCAAGATATCATTGTCTTGTGCCTACGTATCCTTATCTGAGATGAGAAATCAGAGCAGCCGTAGTTCAGCTCACCACGAGTTTCTTAGTGTTTTTTATGAGCAATGTTAAACTCCCATTCCAGTAGTTATGGTCAATGCATGTTTGCAGTAGAACGAAAAAGTAACCCACTCTTTTTGAAAATAGGTTTGATAAATGATCCCGAAGGATGAAAATGATTTGAATTTTTTTATGGGTTTTAGAGAAGTGAATTGAATTGGTTTAAGATTCACATTACACTGAAGTCTATGATATAGGAGCGAATGCGTCGCATGATCGCCCCCAGATGGGACGTATGCTAAACACTCTAGACGAAGCGAGGAGAGACCCCTCACTCATTATTTCCCATATACTTAAGGCTCGTGACGCACAATGTTCATCGTATTTATTAAGTGTTTTAATGTTGTTTTGAGAGAGAAGAAAAGAAAGACACACTGAAGGTCCAGGGGAAACTTGGTCCTAACGTTGTCGTGCAAAATGGTCCTAAGGTCGGGATGCGAAAGGAAATTCTATCCTAATGTTAGCATACAAAATATGGACCTAAGGTTGATGTTAAAAGGGACTAACTTAATTTTATCATGCATGGATTAAACTCCTAATGTCTATCCTACTCTAAGCTTAATAAAAAATTAAGTTGGATTAGGAGGCCTTAAGAGAGCATGCGAGAACAAGCCAGAACAAAGAAAACAAATAAAAAACAACAGCTACAACAATGCTTCCAGCTCAGAACAACAATAAAATCCAGCACATAAGTAAAACAACTTTTAACAACTCATGTTTTCAGGCAGAAACAAGTGTAAAAGGCAGCAAGGCAGAACATGTACATTTAACAGCATGTATGCAACACAACAGCAGTGTATACAACAACATGCAGTGCATCAAGATAAATGCATATGGATAGGCATCAATCATGTACAATCATGTAACAACATAATATCAAGTATGCATCTAAGATTGATCAATCAATAATGAACATGTTCCATCACCAAGCATAATCATGCATCAAAAGAAAAGATCAAAAGCATGCCTTCACATTTAAGCAAACACACATGAATTGAAAATATAAACAAGCATCAAGCAAGAGCAATTGATTCATATGTGTAGACAATTAAGCACGAACAAGTTTCAATGACATCACATACTTAAGCACTCATCAAAAGCATCATGGACAATTCAACAATTACTCATTTGAAACGAATACGCAATCATGGAATCAAAGAATATGCAATCATGAAATCAAAGACAAACATGAACATCAACCATATATCCAACAAAGTGAGCATCAAGAATGAGAAAAAGAGTAGGCATAAGCAAACATCATGAAAGATGGGTCAAGAATGCAACAAAATAGATCATGGACATGCGTCAAGGAAATCAAATGTCACGCGTCGAAGAAACTCAAGCATACTATCATGTGAGGTGAAACAGCTCAAAAATAATCCACAAATACATATAGTATCAATCTATAAAGATTAAAAGTGGAAAGGAATCAAAACAAGCTTAAAAATGCACAAAAATCACACTCTGCATCAGTGTTAATTGATTAAGCATTTAGAGTTCAAAATTGGTTAATCGATTAACAACATCAAAATCAGAAAAATTACACTGGTTAGTCGATTAACCAGTTTTAGAATGTAATTAGTTAATCGATTAACCATGTTCCAGTAGCAGAAAATCAAGTTCCAAAAGCACTTTTCAGCAGCAAAACACTTGTTCAAGCATCCAAATGATCAAGCACCAATTATGTACGGAAATTACATTGAATTACAACAATCAAACATCAATTAGATCCAACAAACATTAACATCGACAATTAAATTCAAGCAAATGGATCAAACTGTATCAAAAACCATGGATCTACATTGAATAAGTTGAAATTAAGCTAGATCAAGTGTGGATCTGAAACTTTCCAACCTACAAAGCGGAGGATTGCTTTGGTGAGTGTTGCAAACGAATATGGACAGATCTAACACAAGAAATCCAAGATCCAAAGGAATCCTAGCAAGAAACTTCAAGATTCAAGCAATGTGATGAACTTGCTTCAAAACTTCTTCAAGAATGGCTTCCAAAACTTGAATCTAGATCCAAACAAGCTTCAAATGCATAATTGAACCAAGAATGATGATGTAGTGGAGGTTTAGCTCAAAATTCACAAATTGTAATGTATAATTTGTGAATCTATGAATATGGAGCTTTAGTGAAAGGTTGAAGATGAAGATGGAGAATGAAAAAAATGAGAGAGAATTGAGAGCAAATTCTAAAAATGAGGGTGAAAAATGAGAGTGAATGAGTAAGGTTTGGAGTAAATTTGGTTAAATAACCCATAGGTTAGGGATTAAATTTGGTTTGGAGTGTGGGTTAGTGAGAGGAATGGAAATAAGGAATAAAATTAGGAATGGGAATTTGAACTTTGGGTGGAATTAGATTATGAAAATGAATTAAAACAAACCCATTCTAGATCCTTCCAATGATGCACATGTGAAATCATGTGGTGGAAATTGATTGGAAATTCTGCAGTGCTAAAAATTGAAGCATTTTAACCAATTTTGCCTTGGAAGTTAATTAACCTTTTAGAGGGAATCTTGGAAAATCGCCAGTTTTCGCCCGTTCTGAGCATAGTTTGGCCTCTGAAACTTGTCTTTTGATATTGCACTTGTAAAATGCCTGAATTAAACTGTGAACTATCTCGTGCGCTCAAAATAACCTGCTGAAAAATATAATCCAGTATCCGATTGCTGAACAAAATAACTAGCAAAGCCTCTGATGCTTGCTGCTTACAAACTTGGAATAAAAGAAAACCTTGAGCCATATAAACACCTTGATCCCATATATCAAGAGCCAATGCCATGATATGCATAACGACAATGCAAAAATGAACGAACCATAAGCCAGTTACAACTACAACGAAAGGGCATATTTTGGGGTGCTATAGTTGCCCATATTCAATCGACTTAAATCATGAAGGATGATAACATCAGCTTTCAGACGTTCTAGGTAGAAGGTGATTGAATATAAAAAGAACCAGAAAATTCGCAAACTGTGGGGAGTAACAAAGGTAAGATGCCAACCAATTATTGGAACGAAGGATACTAACAAAAAGTTAGGATTCAACAAATGAAGAACGCCAACCGAAGGCGAAATCACATCAAAAGATACCAACCAAGAGTTGGGAGTCAGGAAGAGGATACCAACTAAGAGTTAGGATAGCAAGATAAGAGGATATCAACCAAAAGTTGGGATACAACAAGGTATACTAACCAAATGTTAGGATAAAATAGAATATACCAACCAAAAGTGGGATACAACAAGGTATACTAACCAAAAGTTAGGATAAAACATAATATAGCAACCAAAAGTTGGGAAATAACAAGGTATACTAACCAAAAGTTAGGATAAAATGGAATATACCAACCAATAGTTGGAAAAAAAAAAAGGGATACTAACCAAAAGTTAGGATAAAACTAAAGGAGACTAACCAAAAGTTAGGAAACAACCAGGTACTAACCAAAAGTTAGGATAAAACAAAATATACCAACCAAAAGTTGGGATACAACAAGGGATACTAACCAAAAGTTAGGAAAAAACCAAAGGAGACCAACCAAAAGTTGGGAAGCAACGAGGTACTAACCAAAATTTAGGATAAAACGGAATATATCAACCAAAAGTTGGGATACAACAAGGAATACTAACCAAAAGTTAGGATAAAACGAAATATACCAACCAAAAGTTGGGATACAACAAGGTACTAAGCAAAAGTTAGGATAAAACCAAAGGAGACCAACCAAAAGTTAGGAAACAACCAGGTACTAACCAAAAGTTAGGATAAAGCGGAATATACCAACCAAAAATTGGGATGCAACAAGGGATACTAACCAAAAGTTAGGATAAGACGGAATATACCAACCAAAAGTTGGGATACAACACGGGACACTAACCAAAAGTTAGGATAAAACGGAACATACTAACCAAAACTTGGGATATTGCAAGGGATACTAACAATAAGTTAGGATAAAACAGAATATACCAACCAAAAGTTGAGATACAACAAGGAATACTAACCAAAAGTTAGAATAAAATGGAATATACCAACCAAAAGTTGGGAAATAACAAGTTACTAACCAAAAGTTAGGATACAATCGAGGATACCAACTAAAAGTTGAGATAAAACCAAAGGATACCAACCAAAACTTGGGAAACAACCATGTACACCATAAGTTAGGATAACAAAGGATACCAACCAAAAGTTGGAAAACAACCCAGATACTAACCAAAAGTTAGGATAACAAAGGATACACAGGAAGTGGAATCAACAGACTCACAACCTAAAGAGAAGATGACTCTGTTGGGGAAAAAGAAGTCCAGACAGACAACTCTGCAGGGGACACAAAATAACTCCTCCAAAACGAAATAACCAATAGGATGAACAAGTCCATGGCTTAGGGAATAAAGTGAAACGATATCTCCGACGTACGAACTTTCTGCTGGGGAAATGCCTGGAAAAAGGAAATCAAACCTGGCTTATGCTTCAAACCTGGCAATGATACACATTTAGAGGATACTATGCAAAAATGCTTATACAAAAGACACTCCACCAGAAAGAGTGCTGAAGAGAATTACCAACAAAACTGCTAGGGAAAGCAAACTGAATTGCCTTCAAAATACGACCTCTATTGGAGAAACTTAAAAGTGAACTTTCAATATGCTAGGAAGACAAAACAACAAAAAACTTATGAGGATACAACCCAAAAACTGATGAAAAAGTGTGCCAATAACAATTGGGCTCCGAACCTGCGGGGAACACGTCAACCACTGCTGATTTACTTGTTGAGGAAATCAAAATCGAAAGGAGCAATGATGCCAACCCTGCCAGGGGATAATATTGATCTTACTCCTCTGTTAGGGATCACCCTCTATCCTTACTCTACTGAGGATAATGGAACAACAGTCTGAGATGAGAACATGCTCGGGAAGCATAACCAAATCACTACTATCCTGTCCTAGGTAGCCAGCTTCTAGACATTAGTCGGGGAACAACAAGCCACACACGATGTTGGCTGAGGGAGAATAAACTCCTGAACTCTTACTGGGGACTTCATTGGGGAAGATAATAGGCTAATCACAATGCTCTTCTAAGGAATACAACACCTTTTGGCCTTTGTTGGGAAGAGCAACTCTTGAACTCTTGCTGGGGAGACTAATCTGAATCTCGACTGAGGATGATAAACCTTCTGTAGTCTCTTGTCGAGAAGAGCAACTCTACTAGGGAAGAGTAATCACACCACCTGTTAGCTATCGACGTGAGTCTTGCAGATGTGACCTGACAAAAAAATATGTCGTGATACAACACAATCCACCTTCTGGACATATCCTGCCCCAAAATATTACACCATGAATCTGATTAACCATCCTCTAGAGAGGGTAACTTCTCGTGCTCCTGACATGGCTTGCCCCAATATGAGCCTCATAGTGACTTTGCCTCCGACTAATTGATCTTCGAGAGACTCGCCGCATTTTAACATGATTGCCCTATATTAACTAAACTTTAGAGAGATTCCTTTACATGACTTCCCCGTACTAGAAACCTCTGATCATAACTTGCTAGAAATTCACACACTCGATAGAGCCTTCTGGTTATATGACCCTGAATATGATTGTCCTTCGGAAATTTCAGGCATCTCAACTCGACTCGATTAAGCTTCTCGCCCGATGTTCATTATGTAAGTTTCTTTGATGTTTAAACACATGTATGCAAGCAGAAAATGTTTATTTTGAGAATGGTAATTCTAATGCAATACACATGTTAATCTTGAAGTTTTTATTGCAAAGATATCGCTTAAACTCTCTGAACGAGTCACTAGCTAAGTTGCGACACCAATTTTTTTGGAATGAAAGACATCATGCACATGCAATAACAACGAAGAACTTTTAGCACAACTCATGGGAGCCAGGAATGCTATCTCGTTGAAGTATGCCTTTAGAATAAACCGTGCTTCAATTAGGACATTTGAGGGTTGTAACATGGTCTGGTTCACGGTTTTAGAAAAATGGACTTTTGGCTCAAAATTCATTCAAACCCGCCCATTCTCCTTGATAATCTCCAGTCCTATGTTCAGTTAAGTAAACACGAGCACTCACCTTTCAAAAGGTTATTGAGTGGCAGAAGTGACGATTAATGAACCCATAAGGTTTTGGGAGCGACAGTTACCTTTTTGTCTTTGGTGCGTGTAGTCACACAACTTTGCTCTTTTCTTTTGTCATCCTTTTCACTTTTCGATTTTTGTTCACTAATTTTTTCCTGGACTGATTCTTTTGAATTTCTTTTGATTTTGAAGTCCAGCAGGATGCCCTAACTTTTTCTTGAGTTACTTTTTCTAAGTTTCGACTCAGCGGGCTTTCTTTCTTTTTTTCTTTCCCTTTTTCTCTTGATTCTTTTTCTTTTGAACAAATCATATGAAATTGGCTGTCTTGATTTGTTTGAAAGGTCTTGACTGCCTCATTCCCTGGTTGATGAGATATAAACATTATGGTTTCACATCTTTATCCTCCTAATATGTGAGGGAAGAAAGGTGCTTGATCCTTAGATATACATTCCTTCTGAAATTCGAACTCTCGGTCAAAGTAACTGACGACTACCCTGCCCCTAGGTTAAATGTGAGGGTATTTTTCACATGAAAAGAAACTCCTACTTCAAGGATCAAAGGGGTTAACAAGGGTTTATCTTCCTTATATCTCTGGTGTTTAGGGATTTGAAATAATGCATGTACATCATATGCAAGGTTTTATCCAAAAGCATACGACCAGAGATTTAGCGTTTTTGCTTCGTCATCCTCCCTCAAAGGGTTTAAGCAAGAAAAGTTGGTATTACAATGCACAAAAAAATTATATGAGTGAACATGAATGAACTACTTCAAGGAAAACATACTCATTGCATTAAAATTATCATTCAAGAACAAACAAGTTTTTACATGCAAACAAAGCACTAATAAACAATGAAAACACAAATGAAAATGCAGTAAAGAAGCCAAATATTTCCATCGTTGAGGAAGCCTGACTCCGACTAGACTGATTGCTTATGATGATGACTTTGCAATTTGGGTGCTCACTAGGGAGGCTTCAGTTAATGTGTAAACTATCTGTTGTGATCGTGATAACCTTTGAATCAATTAGATCTTGCACCCGGTGCTTCAGAGCTATGCAATCTTCGATTGAATGGCCAGATGCCCCTGAATGAAACCCACATCTTGCAGTCGCATTATAACCTGGTGGCAGCTGGGCCGGAGCAACGAAATTCCTTAACTGAATCAACTGACGCTTGAGAAGCTCAAGCAATAACTGTTCATACAACATGGGGATGACATCCAACTGCCTCTCAGGCTTCATCGACCTTTGTCATTTTTTATGAGGATGATTATGATTTAGGCACCCATCCTGTCCAGGCGCTTTCCTCTTCAGATTTGGTTAAGGAGCAGACATAAGTCTCTGGTGTGAGGATTCTGGAACCCAAGACTGTGGAATATGCACATGTCTTGAGGTTGACCCTATAGAAAGGGGAGGAGCGACCATCCTTTTTGCAGCAGCTAGAACAGAATCACCTTACATGCTTGTGCCACCAGGCGTAAACTCAACCGCTTTTGAATAATCAAATCCTGAACCTTATGCTTAAAGGCCTTGCATCTTTCAATATTATGCCTTGTTGCTCCGAAATGGAAATCACAATGAGCACTTACATCATAGCCTGGTGGGGGCTTGCCAACAAGTGGAGCCATAGTCCAAATTTCAACCAACTGAAGCTGAAGTAGATGCTGCAACAATTGAGCACAAGGCATATGTAGCGGATCAAAAGTTATATCAGGTTGTTATGGCCTTAATCCATACTCTTTGCTCCTAGGATTCTCTTGGGAAATAAGAGACGTTTGTTCACCAGAAATTTCTGGACCCTCAGGTTATGAAGAAGATCCACGAAGTAAATCATGATCTGGGCAAGGTCCCACAGGACAGGGAGGAACAACAGTATCTGTTGCATCCTCAAGAATAGGATTGCCTTCTTTTCTTAGCACGGTTCTCATGATTTTCATGATTAGTTCCATCTAAGTCTTCATTTAATGGACTTCCTCCTTCAGCATTTTCTGACCCTGGGACAAAGCTTGTATGTCCACCATGAACATCCTCAACTGACTGCGGACTTCCATCAACTCTGCTTGAATCTGCTCTATAATCAAACTTTGGCTTCTTTGAAAAGTTAAGTCTGCAATTCTGAAGAAGATCATGTTAGGATAAAGATGACCAGCCTCAAACACATTCTATGCACATGAGTATGATAATATGAATGCAAATGTCATGTTTGAATATTTCCAAGGGTGTTCTACACCTTGATTCAAGTTTAAACAACAATAAACAAGAGAGATGGATAGAATAATGGTAAAACTGCTCATAGATTGAATAAGAAGACCAAGTCAATACAACGTTAATATATCAGAGATAACATCAAATACACAAAGTTAATGACCCTAGTCAATAAGCCCGACAATGATTAATATAAAGAGAATAAAGACGACTACAACACATTATCAATATCCACCAAGGACAAACCTCCCCAGCCACTATGCTCCTTGCACCAGGCTTGAACCTCCTTGAATAGTTTCTTAGTGTCAGGATGCTTCGATCTCTGGATCAGCTCCTGAATGAGGGTATCTCTTCTATGCATGATCCCTTCCAGATAGCAACAATGATCCTCCCAAGTATCTTCTCCAAAAGTATCTTCGAGCTTAGGCTTCTTCAACTCTGCTTGGACCTTGAGCTCCTCCAAGGCTGAGAAAGTCTCCTTAAGCGCCTTTCACTTTGGCATCTGTTAAACGACTCTCTTATGACCTCTCTCTCTTTAGCTTCGAGCTTCAGCTTCAACTTTTCAATATGATCACGAATTTCATCTTCCTTCCTCTTGTGGATCGTTACTATGGTGTTTCATTGACTGTTGAACTTTGAAATCTCAAAGCAAGCTCTATCCGGATCTTTCTTTCTCTATTGCAGGATGTTGTTGGCGCACTTCAGGTATTGGCCTATCCTCTCACTGCTCTTGATTTCATCTTCTAGCTCTTTCTCTCTTTTGGATAGAAGTTCCATCTTCACCTTGGATACCTAGACTACTTTATTCTGAGCATGTCCCAAACGAGAGACCTCTATCTTCAATTCTTCATTCTCTTTATGGAGCTCTTCTTTTTCAGCCCAAAGCTTGTTATACCTCTCAATCCCTACCATCGTGGGCTGCTCGATCATTAGCAAGTACAAAGGTGCTTCAACAGATAATGGAAGCAACACTTCCTCGAACCTCTTCTAAATCCACTCTACATAGGGATCATAGGCTCTGCAATCACTATTGTCCAAAGAAGACTTCCCCTTCTATGGATCTTACTCCATGAATCCACAACTTTCTTCAGTAGCTTTGGGTTGGCTACCCCAGTGAAGAGTAAAGACTCTTGAACATCCTTATCTTTTGGTGGCTCCTTCAAGGCGTACCCAAATTGTCTAACGACGAGAGAAGGGTTATAATTAATACCCCATTCTCTCCCTATCATAGGCACACTTAGGAAGTCTCCAAAGCTATAAATATTCTCCTTGCCAAGCAAATTATGATTGAACCAAACAATATCCTTTGCAGTCAGCCCCATAGATCTTTTAGACCACTCGGAAGAATTCTTAGAATCAACAAAAGCTCCAGAGTGAGGCAGATGATCCATAAACCATTTATGGAGAAGTGGTGCACAACAGGAAACCATTTTTCCTCTCCTCTTCTCATTCTTATAGTGCACATAATGATACAGGTCTCCTAAGAGAGTAGGCACAAAATTCTTCATAATAAAGAGACGAACATCACTCATATCCACAAACTCTGCCATGTTGGGGAACAAAATGATGCCATAATGCACAGGGCCAAGATAGAGTTAAAAACTACCCAACTACTAGCTTCAACATACTTTTGAGCTTCACTCACCAAAACATCCAAACGAAACCCAAAAAATCCTCCTTTGCTAGAAATGTTGTCCACCAATACAGATTTGCTCAAGTAAAGAGCAACGACAACATTGTCGAGGTCAGGATTCTTCTCGGAATAATAGAAAAGGCATTTTATCTTAGACAGGAACTCCCAAGATAAATGCATACTCTTCCAACGTTGGAACCAACAAATAATCTAGAAAAGTGAAAAATTAAAATGGAGGATTATAAAACTGCAGTAGAGTGTGGATAACCTTATACTCATAACCAGTAATATTGTGCATGAAACTCAGAATTCTCCCATAATCCTTCTTGAAATCCTCGAGAATGCTAGAATCCACCAGAGCAATCAAATTATGAAGGGAAATCAAGTCTGAAGCTGGAAACTTGTACACAATGATCTTTTTCCTACTAGTATCCATCTTTATGAACCTCTGATAACTGGAATCCAGGATAAGATGAGAACCTAGAAATACACAAACACCAATGTTAGGATGCAAAATGATTATGCAAATGCAAACATAAGATCAAGGTTTCATATGTTGTGAATAGTTGTTGCTCTGTCGACTGAATAAGGCCATAATTTTGCTCTGACAAGTGTCATACCCCAAATTTGTCCTACCTGTGTATAGCTTTCATTTTGTACATCCAGCCATTGACGATTATTAAAATATCCAAAAATATGTTGCTCCTGCTCAGGGTGTTGCTAGGTTGAATTAAATAGAATCAAATTTCATTTGAGGATCTTCATGGGAGGTATAAAGTGCAGTATGTGTTGAGGTTCATTTATGGGTGCCCTATCTAGTTAGTCAGGCAAGAGAGTGCTTCATGATCAGGTCAGGGTATGTATGGCACAAGTGGTGTATGCTTGAGGTTTCAATTAGGGTTTTATGGCCAAATCATCTGTATGTGGTTCAGGTCGTCAGGCTATGCAAGGTCTTTGTCGGGGTGAAGTTCACTAGGGTTGATTTATGATTCAAAGTTTCTAAAGTCGAGATTGATCCATTAAGTCCATTTCCAAGATGCCTATTTTCTCATCGTTCACCTTTCTACCCTTATCCGTTTCAAATTCCAATCTCCACATCATTTTTTTAACCTACCTAGTTCCATTATCCAATTTCTTTTCAAATCCATTTATCTCAAACCATTATCCAAATATTCATCATTAAATCCATTCTTTTCTATTAAAAAAATCCATTTTTGAGTCATTACAAGTTCTCCAATTTCCAATTATGTTGTTTTTTAAACCAAATAATTCATGTCATTACAAGCTCATTACATTTTCATTATTTTTATCCACTTCCAAAAACATTACCATTTAAAAGCCCATCAATGTGAACTTACACCATAATTCACAAAAAAAATTACAAAAAAGAGGAGCATTATGTGTCCATGATTTATAAAGGGCCCCATTGTCACAAAAACATTACAACAAAAATAAATAAAAAAGTAATTAAAAAATAGTTATTTCCAAGATGCTACATGACCCACTTAACCCAAAACTAACACAAATACAACAAGACCACATTCCAAAACATGCCATGACACGTACTGTAGCCATGAGCAGCATACATACTCAGTGAATGGAAAACAAAAAAAAAAGCCATGTTCCGTCAACCAGACCATACAAACAAGCCTTCAATTGCTTTCCTTTGCTCCACAACACAATAAACGAAATTACATGACCCCATTACTTTATTCAAATACCATGTATCAGCTACAAATAGAAAAAGAAAAAAACATTTCACAATAATTTGTCAAAACATGATGAATTCACACAAACCGACCCCACACTTTGTGAAAAATGGATTTCCAAATTGATTTGCAGGAACGAAAATGATTCTCCACCCATGATTCATACACCATCCGAAGCGACAATGATAACCTTCAGTAGTATGCATAATAGGTGGACCACAAAGCCACGACACATGATTCAAAACTCTCACTCAATAAATACAGACTCTCTCGTTACAACAAGTAATTTTTCTCTCAACACTTTTTTTCATTGAAGATACTGATGATCAAGTTTCCAGCAAAGGAAAGCTTTCAACTGGGAAGCTTAGTGTGAAGTATGAAATTCTTCATAGAATTGGTACTATCAACTATCTTCCTAACAACCATATCTTAACTATCTCCGTTGGGTTTGGGAAGTTCATATATGTTGTTGGAAAAGAGAGGAAGTTTGATTTTGGTGCTTATATTTTTGACCAAATTATGAAGCAAGCATCATCAACTGCCATTAAGATGCCTATTTATTTTCCTTCTCTCATTTGTGGTATTATCTTAGATCAACATCTTGGTATCTACTGATTATGCAATGAAAAGGGAATCTCCTTTGATTTTGCACATAACTGTTTGTTGGGGATCATGTCCCAGATATTGTTTTGACATCTGTTCAAACATCTTTTCCTGCAACCTCAAAGAATGATATTATTGCTTAGCAGAAAGAGACTTGCAAGGATCTAGATTTCATCATCAAGTCCAGCACAACTAGGAAGGCAAAGCTTGAACAGTCGATACAAGTCTTGACAGCTGAACAGGACATGGGAACTGAAGCTGCTGGTGGTACATATAATGCTGAAAAGCATGCAGCAGAAGATGATGAGGCTGATGCTGAAGATGTTGGGTCAGATGATGATAATCTTGATGGAGAAGAATAAGAGGAAAAGGATGATGAGGCTACTGAAGATGATGTATGTTAATAGTATTCATTTTTGTGTGGTTATGTTTTGTAAGGGCTAAATGCCCTGAATATTTTTGGCACTTCATGTGCTTGATCTGTACTTTAAAGTCTTGTTCTGCTTGTGTTAAGGTTTGATTTTTTAGTTAGTTAACTACCTTTTTCATATTATGGATAAAAAGGGGGAGTAATACTAACTTAACTAACCACTGCTAACCATTGGCTACTGTTGAGGGGGAGAGTGCTAACCACTTGCTGCAAAAGAAGGAACTAATTGAAGGGGAGGCTATATTATTTCCGTTGCTGTTCTGATTTTTGCCTCTGACTTTTTGTGTATTTGTATGCAAGGGTTATTTAGTTAGCTTTAGCCAAAATCTTCCAAAGGGGGATATTGATAAGTCCAAGCCTTTGAGATTGGCATTAATTTTGGTAAAACTAACTTGGCAGCAAGATGTTAGACAAGATGTCCTAACATGAAGAACAAACTGAAGAATAAGATGTTGGACAAGATGTCCTATCATGATGATTTGACATTTTTGTCGGTTACTTTGCAGTTTTGGTACTGCTAATTTATTTCCAGATTTGAGAATATCGAGGGAATATTTGTTTATCCTAGGTGACGTTCAAGATTGAGGAATCATAGATTCTGTTTGAATTTTAAGATGTCGTTTTCTAAGTAATTATTGCTTAGTGAGTTTTAGGGTTGGTGTATTTGTGATCTTCTCGTATATCATGTTGATACTAGAGCTAGACTGTTTGCATTAAGTTGTAATTTCTGTCACTGTTGTGATTGAAAGGGAATTGAGAAGGGTCTCATACCTAAGAGAGTCTTATGTAGAAATTAAGCACGGGTAGTGATTTAGTGATAAGTTGTAAACTTGAGGTTATTTAGCATAGAATTAATACTATCTAGTGGATTTCATTCTTGGCTTGGTAGCCTCCAGATGTAGCTGCTGTTGTACACCGAATTGGGTTAACAATTACCGTGTGTTTATTTACTTACTGCAATTTTTATTGTGCTCCTTCTTGTCATTGTGTTTAAAGCAGAGATCAAGTGTTTTGACATCTCTTAGGACATTTGAGATCTGCATACCAGAATTTCACTTTGCTTTGGAATGGTGACTTGAGACATTGGAATTCATCTGGTACTTTTGACCTTGGGTTGACCTTTTTGAAGACTTGGTTTATTCTTTGCTTAATTGTTGCTTATTGCTTAATCCAAAGTATGAGAGTGTTTTGGCTTGACTTATGTCAGAACCTTGTTATTTTGGGTTAGATTTTTCCTTTCCTTGCTTTTACTTTTTACATTAGAGTAGCCTCTTCATCTCCTCCCCTTCTTAAATTTTCAAAATCTTCTTCCTTTTTCAAAACCTTCTTGTTAGCACATTTGAACCACTTTCTCAATAAACATTGACTTTGTCAAGTGATTATAAAACTCTTTTTCTTAAATAAATGCTAATTCATCTTAAGCATATCAAGACCATTTTAAAAGACATAAAATATACACAACTCATTCAAACTATTTTGTGCCTTTTGTGCACTTTTCTTTTTAAACCTTTTCTTAAGGATTATACATGAGTCATTTTCATAGTTGAGATGTAATACTCATATCCTCATAATGATGCTTGATGTTGATTCTTTTCCATATGAGAGAGTTAATGGCATAGTTGTTGATCTCTATCCAAGTTAGGGCCCTTCTCAATAGTGATGCAAATGTCCATCTTTATATACCTGTGGGTGATTAGTTGAGTTTTCTCCTTAAAATGATAAGTTATCTTTCCGTTTAAATTCAATCACAACAAATCTCTTTTGTTATTTTACCATGAACTACGAGGTTTTTATTCTTCATTGCACTTTGTGGGTACGTAGATACGAGGCTCAGGAAGTCTTGTCAAACACCAAAAACCATAAAAAATATTTCTCTTCTCATCTTCTCAAACTTTTGCAAACAACACCTTTTTAAGCCAAACGTAAATTTTAAGAATTGTTGTTTTTAAGAATTGTAGTTTTTTCTTGTTTGCTAAGTGTTTATTTGCTTTTAAGAATTTTTGTTTTTAATGTAATATTAATGAAGTGATCATGCATTTTATGAATCAATCATGTCGTATTCACTCATTTTTCGTTTATATCAACAAAAAAAAAAATTCTCTCATTCATTTTCTTTATCAAAGAATTGTTTTAGTAAAGATTGGAAGGAAAATGATGAAAACAAAATATCCAAAATTGTTGACAAGTATGCTTTCAAACAAAATTTTGTTGATGATGTAAGGCATTATTTCAACTCCCAAACACTGGAAACATAAGAAAGTGAATCCCTCACAAACCCCTTATAGCCTAGATTTTGGTGTTTCTTTTTGAACAAAAAACCCTTAATCTAAACCTGGGGCACGATAGTTTTTCAGTTAATTCGAATGTGCATTCAAGTCTTAAGAGAATCATTACAAACACCTAAGAGGTGCATCCACATGTTTTTCTTCACACACATCAAGAAGTGTCGAAGCAATAATAAAAATCCAAAGGTATAATGGTTGTTCCTTAATAACCAATGACACGAAAATCATATCTTTCTAAAAATAAGTATGAAAAAAATGGACCACTAAGTCGAACACCAAGGAGGTGACTTAGGCAAAAATTAGGGCATCCCGGTGGACTGAGATTTCAAAATAAATAGTCTAGGAAAATTTTAGGGAAAAGAAGAAAAAGAGAAAAGAAATAAAAAATAGGTGACCATCATATCAAGAACAAAAAGGGTCACCAAAACTCATGACAGATTCAAATTTTATGATTACCAAACAAAGACAGGTGATTGCCACCTCAAATGAACAATTTACCATTGGTTCCCAAAAGTCATCATGTTCACACCTTCAAATTTCTCTTGGAATTTAAATGCATTTGTAAAATTAACTGAATGTAGGACTATATATCATAAAGGAGATAAAGATGGGTTAAATTAAACTTTGAGCCTATAATCTTTTTGTTCAAAAAACCGTGAATCAGGCCATGTTACAACCCTTAAAAGACATAATTGGAGCAAGATTTATTTTTGAAAGCATACTCAACAAGGTTACGTTAATTTGTCTCCTAGATAATTGCTATTCATTTATATTGGTATCATATCCCATTGACTTTCGCACTTGGAATAAATTTGTGATCGATCACTATATACCACAATATCATCTCCAAAGTGATTTCAAAACTTACCTAAACATTGCATTGAAATTACCATCTTTTGAATAATCAATTTTATTTAGAAGTTAACACTTAGCATCAAGGAAATCCTTCTAAATAGTAGTCAACTTGGTGCAAGTTATTTCAAGATTTAGTAAATTTGGGGCAATCACTTTGAGACGCATCAGGTCTCTCCAAGGTTCATATTGGGGAAAGCCACTTCCATAGTACAATGAAGCTTGCCACTCCAAAAGTAGATCAAGCAGGGGCATACTACTGCAGGATTCAGAATTTATGGGAAAGCCATCTTAAAGTCATATTTTGGAAAATGACTCACAGATTCCTTTTAAAAGGTATGTTCTTTTGTAAGGGCTCAACAAACTATGACATGATCTAGTTCACTAAGTGTGAGGCATCTCAACGATCATCTTGATCTAAGCAAGTTAGAAATCGCTACTTTTCCAGAGACAAGAGTCATCACTAAGGTCCTCCAAGTGGCAGAGCACAAATCAGAGTTTTGCAAACCATCTTCATGTTGTCAAAACTATTCAAGACCAAAGGTGTCCGGGAATCAAAGCTTGATACTTACTAAATGCATAAACTATTATGTTCATGCATTCATTTTTGTCTTGCATATCATGTACATAACAGATCATACATAAGCCTCAATCCAGATTCAGTAACCTTTCAAGGAAGTTCAGTGTAATCCTCAGCAGACCAAGATTCAAGAGTTGTTCTCAATGGTAGAACAATTATTTTCTTTAGTACAAGTTGTAAGTTGTTCAAAATAAATATTGGTGATGATTCTCAAGATGAGTTTCTTCCCCAACAAAGTGACTGATATTCCCTAATTGAACTCTCGTGTCAACGGAGTTTCTGCTTGGTTTCCCCAGTAGATATCTCCACACTGAGTTTCCACTAGAATTTTCTCCAGAAAAACTTCATGAACTCACTAGACAAGTTTCACATCAATAGGATTCCTTAGAAAGGTATCTTCAGCTGCATTATCCTCAGCAGGTCTCTTTGAAGTATTTGCCTAAAATGGACATTTCTGCATAAGGATAACACAAGTCAGCAATCTCCCCAGTAAATTTTCTACTAAGGGAGCCCATTTTCAATTGTTTCTACAACTGGCTATCAAAGTCTGTCAACCCCTGAGTTGATGTTTTCTTGATTTGTTCCCGACCCCCAAGTCGATGTTGTTTTAATGTTTCCTCAACCCCCGAGTTGATTTGCTTTTGTCCCCTGAGTCGGTGTTATTGTCTTTATTTTCTCGACCCCCGAGTCAGTGTCGTTGTCTTTACCTTTTCCAACCCCAAAGTTGTCAATATCATGTCCTTATGTTCTCGACCCCCGAGTCGATGCCTTTGTCTTTAAATATCTTCCAACCCCCGAGTTGATGTTGTTTTATCTTGATGTTTCCTCAACCCCCGAGTTAACTTGTGTCTTGATTTGTTCTTGACCCCCAAGTCAATATTGTATTTATTTTCTCAACCCCTGAGTTGATAAATTGTATCCCTAGAAGAGTCTAATGTCAGCCAATAGCATTTGAATACGCAGTTATCCCCCAAAGATTTATTTTTGCTTATTTCCCAACAAATTTGCTTCAACCAAGAACAGTTGAATGCAAAAGTTTCAGCCAAGAGCAGCTGAATATGACACCATTTAGCCAAGAGCAGCTGAATATGATCATTTCTTCCCCATGAGAGTCTACCTTCAATGAAGAATGTTCAAAGAACAGACGAGTATGATACTTTGTAACAAATCTATCCACTACAAAGTTTCTAACATGTTTACAAGTTTGTTGGATCTTCTATTAGCAAGAAGCGTCGGAGCATGACCAATTAATACTATGAACTCTACCATCAGTCAAGAGCAGATGTATATGATTTTTTCATCCCAGAGGACTACCGCCAGTCAAGAACAGCTGAACATGATTCTCTAATCCCCAATCATTTACATATCATTTCATGATTAGGAAATTGAGAGTTTTTCTTATGTCATTTGCATATCATCTAAGAAATCGAGAGTATTTCATAGTTTATTTACATTCATGATTAAGAAATCAAGAGTATTTCTTATTTCATTTGCATAACATCTAAGAAATCAAGAGTATTTCTTAGTTCATTTACATTCACGATTAAGAAATCGAAAGTATTTCTTATTTGATTTGCATATCATCTAAGAATTCGAGAGTATTTCTTAGCTCATTTACATTCGTGATTAAGAAATCAAGAGTATTTTTATTTCATTTGCATAGAAATCTAAGAAACCAAGAGAATTTCTTAGTTCATCATTTCATGATTAAGAAATCGAGAGTATTTCTTATTTCATTTGCATAACATCTAAGAAATCAAGAGTATTCCTTAGTTCATCATTTCATGATTATGAAATCAAGAGTATTTCTTATTTCATTTGCATAACATCTAAGAAATCAAGAGTATTTCTTAGTTCATTTACATTCATGATTAAGAAATCGAGAGTATTTCTTATTTCATTTGCATAACATCTAAGAAATTGAGAATATTTCTTAGTTCATTTACATAACATCTAAGAAATCGAGAGTATTTCTTAGTTCATTTACATTCAGATTAAGAAATTGAGATAACTTCTTAGTTCATTCATATTATTAAGAAACCGAGAGTATTTCTTAATTCATATCACTTCATTTTTAAGGATTTGCGAGTACTTCTTAACATTCATGATTAAGAAATCAAGAGTATTTCTTAATTCATCTACGTTCATTTTTTAGAAGTCGAGAGTACTTATTAGCATCTCATGATTAATAAATTGAGAGTATTTCCTAATTCATATGAATTCATTTTTTAGATGTCGAGAGTACTTCTTAGCATCTCATGATTAAGAAATCGAGAGTATTTCTTAATTCATTTGCATTCATTTTTTAGAAGTCGAGAGTACTTCTTAGCATCTCTTGAATAAGAAATCAAGAGTATTTCTTAATCCATTTGCATTCATGTTTAAGAAGTCGAGAGTACTTCTTAACCTACGTATCTTTAAAAAATCGAGAGTATTTCTTAACTCATATGTGTTCATGATTAAGGAGTCGAGAGTATTACTTAATTCATATCATTCATCTTTAAGAAGTCGAGAATACTTCTTAACCCGCATATCATTAAGAAATCAAGAGTATTTCTTAATTCATTTGCATTCATCTTTAAGAATTCGAGAGTACTTCTTAACTTGCATATCTTTAAGAAATCAAAAGTATTTCTTAAAACCACCATTTACACTCATATGATTGAGAAATCGAGAGTATTTCTTAATTCATCTGCATTCATTTTTAGAAGTCGAGAGTACTTCTTAACATTTATATAATTAAGATATCGAGAGTATTTCTTAATTCATATGCATTCATCTTTAAGAAGTCGAGAGTACTTCTTAATCTCGACGTTTAGGAAATCAAGAGCATTTCCTAAATCTCGTTGCATCCACATCTTTGTCATCTAATGATTAAGAAATTAATAGTATTTCTTAATCTCTTTGTGTTCATTCATAACCATAAGCATGTCATTCCTTTGGCGACATAAACTCTATTGATTCTCCATTATAACATAAACTCTATTGTATTTCTTTGCATTTCTTAATTTCGTTGTATCTTGTTCTAAAGGTCCAGAGGGTGACAATCAAGACTATTGTCGCCATCTGAATCTACATAGGGTTTAATTATAATGGAGAATCAAAAGTAAATGGTCCAATGACAATTTATTTTTCATCTGGTTGTCTATTCATAATTATTCAATCAGTAATTCAACGCATTTACAAGACATTTGCATTTTTAACTTACCACAACATGCATTATGTTCCATATAACGATTAAAATATCAACAAGAATAATTTTTCAAATCTACAGATAGACTGGTCGAATCGTTTCTCAACTTTAAGTCGAATTAGCAGGCAAAAAATTTAAAAGTCGAGCTTGCAGACGTCAGTATTCTTAATCTACAATTCAAGTAGTTTAACATGGTGTGCTCGTTTTAATTTTTTAACTACTTTTTCGGTCGCATTTTTATTCGACGAAGCCTATTAACTGTCGATTTTCATTTCAATATCTGATCAAAACTTGTATGTTTCTGATAAGTTTATTCCGTGCTGATCATTTTAGTGCATTCAGTTTAATTTTTTGAGCATTTTTTGCATCCGACGTTATTTATTGTAATCCCTTTTATTTTTGTTTTTGTCAACATATTCAAAAAATAAATAAATAGAATTTAATAGATAGTTGGTTTATTTTTATAAAAATATTTTTATTTTTTGTTTATTAAGTTCTAAAATTATTTATGTTATTTAAAAATTAAAAGGAAAGAGTATTCTAGTTTTTTTTATGACAAACTAGTAAGATACCCGTGCGGTTATTTTAATACTGCTGAAATAATTGATTTAGATATACCTCTTAAAGGTCATTTTAATTGAGAAAATACACGGAAAAATTATAAATTAAAATATTAGAACAAAAAAATTCAATATTATGATCCAAAATGTAATGGAACATTTGACAAAGAATTTCAAAGATCAATAATAATAAGAAACATATAAATGAAAATACAACATGTGTTACAAAAGTTGCAGCTTTAGATGATATTGCTTGCTTACTAAAAGTTGCAGTTTTGAAATTTTCCTAATTACATGACTTATCAAAGTAATGGTCATCTAATAAAAATTATTATTGTGCAAAAACAAAAATAGGCATTGGCTTTGGATCAATTTTACTATAAAAGATGAATATTTTCTAATGCATTCTTTCCACAAAAGTCATAATCAATAGTTTTTTTGTTTTTTTTTTTTAATCTTGGTATCCGGTCCTGCGACACCTAATGTAAGAGGGACCAATTCCACCGTCCACTAGCGGGAACCCTCTTGGATTAGCAAAAGTTTAATCTTCATAATCAATATTATTATTGTATTCTTACAAAGAAATAAAAGTTTAATTCAATATTGTAAATTTGAAGGCAGAAGTTATATTGCATGAATCATGCTCAGTAAATTGTCACTTTTGGCTTAAAGCCTCACCTAAATAATATATAAATGAATTATGTATTACAATTCAATTGAACAGTACATAAAAGACAAAGTAACTTCTAATTTTCACCACACCATATTTCTCCAACCTGCTATAAACCTCTACTCCAACCATACATAAATCATCCTTTATTATCTTGTTGAATTCCTTTCAAGGCAATCAAGATTAAAAAAATAATAATTACTTGACAGTGACAATGAAATTACATATAGAATAAAGCATATATGGTAATGCAAAAAAAAAACAATGGAGGAATTGATTCCTTACCTGGTAACTAATTACGCTACATTAGCTTGTTGCTTTACTAATCTAAAAAAAAGAACCATTCTCCAATTCAAGACCATTTCTTTTTTCTGGAACAAAATGAGATTAAACATTATCAACTCTCAATCTATTCTCTTAACCATGGAAGGACAAACATGTATTAGATATCAAATAGAACATGCATATTACACTTGTATATATAAGAAATAGAGATTATTAGACATGAAATATGTTTTATTAACTCGGGATAGAATGGGTATTTATTCTAAGACCTTTTTGTTTTGTTTATGTCCCATCAACTCATAATAATTTGAATATTTCTAATCTTTAAAATCACAAAAAATCATTGAGCCAACTTTTACTCATGTGATGCTCATTGAATGGTAAAAAGCTGGTAACACAGTTACTAGTGGAGATTTTCAATATAAGATACTTCATCATATGAAAAAATATTAGTATGGTTAAACCAACAACAAATTGGATTGATAGTTGCAAAGATTTGATATCTTTCTACAACTCATCAAAATGTACCAACTCCAACCACACAAGTATGAATTTTTGTGACATTTATGGTACACATCTTAAGTTTTGTGTACCAATACATAAATGGTTGATTACCACCACCATGGTGTTATTTCGGTACTGCTACGACATCCACTGTTCTCATAATTTATTTCCAATCACTCAACTGCTTTGGATCTTGCATCACGGTCCCCTGAAATTTTAATCTCCAACATTCTTTGATGCAAATCATTGATTGGGATGACATTGGTGAAACAAAATTATGGAAGCTGTAATTAACCATTTATATACCAGAACACAAAATTTACTGCTTTGTGAGTATGCATTTCACAATCATTTTCAAGTTTTGTCAGTATGCACAAACTTAACTACAGAAAGGACTGACAATACGGAACCTAATGAAAGTATGCATAAACAATATAGAGTGTTGTATTGATAATGAACTTAATGATCACATACACACAAAATTAAGAAAGTAAGAAAAATTGCCCAAAAAGTGAAGTTTTAAGAGTGAATGCACATTGATTACTATGACAGAGACAATTCAAAACTATGATTATATCTACTATTTAGACCAGTGTAGTTTTATTTAGATCTTAAACACTATCAAAATACAACTTATTAAATAGATTAAATATCAACAATTTAGTATTAAAATCTTAGAATGTAGATGCCTATTACTTCAA
The DNA here is from genome assembly GCA_963859935.3 of Lathyrus sativus. Classification (NCBI taxonomy): domain Eukaryota; kingdom Viridiplantae; phylum Streptophyta; class Magnoliopsida; order Fabales; family Fabaceae; genus Lathyrus; species Lathyrus sativus. Next base: position 78,437,247 of record OZ012741.1, read on the forward strand.
TACTTTTTGATAGCTAAAAACACAAAAGCATTTAGTTGTGAGGGAGGTGGCAGGGAGAAATTTTGGACCATCCATCCATGGCAATCTATTATCTTGCACTTTTATGAAATTTTTACTTAATAGTTTATCAATATACAAAATGAAACTATAGCAATTAGCAACCAACAAGCCTGAGAGTGAAGGTTCTCTGTCTTGTCACTCAATTTTCTCGTCACGGTCCAAAACCGGCCGAAAATAGATAATTGTTAAAAAAATTCCATATATCAAACTCAATAGATTAAACTGATTTGAGTATAACCACTTGATAAAAATAATGGAAACAACAACAACTGTAATTATCAGAAAGTTTAGCTTCTGGAAAATAATATTTCCCTTGCATATAGTTCCTTTAACTAAAAAGAAAACATACACATGTAAAAGTATATCAAAGTATATTAAAATAATATCAAATTTAAGTTGTTTCTTTTGCAAACCTAAGCAAATGCCATTTGCAGTACCTGATCTAACAACATCTATTCTAGTGCATGGATCTGCAAGAATCAATAAGCATTGGAAGAAATTAAAAAGTGAAAAGTTGAAACTTTCATTTGTGCTATCATGTGTAACAGAAAAGATATCAAAGATATAACACAATTCACAAATTCCATATTTCTCTACGCTACTTCGATTTAGATGTCGATCCATATAAAGGAACCATACCCAATTTCTTAAAAATCATACCATGAAAGGAAACAATTTGTGATAGGAAATAGTTTATCAATCTCTGATATGATAATGTGTCATCAATTTTACATAGAATTCATAAGTGACACATCTGTATGATTCTTCCCATCAAACACACGTGAATTTTATTCTAAAAGTTGGCCAAGAAAAGATAATCAAATTATATAGCAGTTGTAGTAGATTTAAAAATAGAAGTATTCCTACTTTACAAAATAACTAAATGTTGAAGACATTGATTTATCCAAGAGCTTATCACTTAATGTATACACATATTATCCAAATACCATAAATCATGAATAACCTTAAGCTAGCAGTCCTCTTTTCAACAATGATCTTTCTTCGACTGCGCCAACTAAATGAAGTTGCAACGTTGAGTTCATTATGAGATAAACTGAGAAAATGGACAAAATGTATAATTTATCATCAACTTCTACTATTGTTGCATGATTTACACTATCAATTGCTCAAAACATCAAACCTAAACCTAAAATAAGACAACACAAAAGCATGATTCCTAGGATAAAACTTGGCAATTTATCATACACTATTTTTAAAATTAATCAAGTCCTAGAAATCCAACGAAAAGTTCTAAAGCACCTAATCCTAAAGAACCAGATTAACCTCGACCACATAATAACTGAAGAATTCTCTTCATTTTGGTTTGAGCAGGTTGTCCCTTGGTAGCTGCCATAACTACAACTAATTCTTCAGCCTATTTTAATTAATAGAAACATAATAACACATCAAAATAGATAGCAAGAAACCAGCATTGATATCAAAGATACATCTTAAACACATAACTGATAAATTTAAACCTGTATTTTAAAATACATATTAGAAAAAAGATTTACTGGAAAAGATACACAGAGAAAAGGGTTTTGAACTCATATCTACATAAAGTGATGAAACAAGTATATGAAAACACGTTATAGGAGAGATATGCAGAAAATGGAGGAAATACATACAAAGATCTGGAACCGAAAACAGTTGATTCACCTGCCATAAAAATATTAACAAAAAGAACATTCAAAAACTCAACAAACTAATCTCTAAGTTGTAACAGCTTACTTATCTCCATAGTAGTATGCAGTAGAGTACGTGTGGAACATAACTCGCATATAGATTAAATGGTTTGGGCCCGTCATTAGCAAAATCAGGTCCACTCTGTTATATAGAATTATATTATAAGAATCAATCAATAGACTACAATTCCAACAAAAACAAACATCTACTTTGAAAGTATCAGAGGGAGAATTGGAAACGAAGGAGAAATGGGGGCGGCAGAGATCTAGGACTCTAAGGGGAAAGAGAGATGAGAGAAAACAAAAATAGAAGTATATTAATGAACATAAAGAAACATACATCTGCTGACTGAAAAATGTTCTGATTTCTTGGTGATTTTGTGGCTCCCGTGTCTACTATCGGAGCTACTTGCGCAATGTTGAAGTGGAAGATGGAAAAACTTTGAAGGAGCTACAAAAGATGAGAGAGAATGAGACAGAATAGAGTGAGAAAGGAAGAATAGGTTTATCGTGTGATATGGTTTATGTTGGAATAAGGGATTTTTTTTAGGAAGCCAATTGTTGATGGACATTTGGCAGGAAGGGAGAGGCTTAGTTTGAATTTATTGTAATGTTTTATTATTTACCAAAATGTCCAAAATTTAGTATAAAATAAAATGGTTAAAAGAAAAATATGGTCAAGACATGCAATCAACTTTTGAAGGGTTGATAGTTGATGTCTACTATCAGAGCTACTTGTGCAATATTAAAGTGGAAGATGGAAAAACTCTGAAGGAGCTGTAACAGATGAGAGAGAATGAGACAGAATAGAGTAAGAAAGGAAGAATAGGTTTAGCGTGTGAGATTTTTTGACCTATATGCCCTAGTTTGAAAACAATAATACCAAAGTACCCTAGTTTGAAACATATTTACGCGTTTGTCCCACTTTTGCAGGAGTTCGTCCAACAGAAGAACGAACCAGTGAAGAGGTTGAAGGAGTTCGTCCAATGAAGTGGCGAACTTGTAGGAGAAAAATTAGTGGAGTGAGTTCGCCCATTGAAAGGGCGAACTTGTGAAGGGTTTTTTTTTTTTTTTTTTTAATTTGTTCAGATTTTGAAATAAATATATTTAATATTTTTAATTTCATTAATTTCAAATATATTTAATACTTCTAATATATATAATTATTGATGGAAAAAATGATTTAATTTGAAACATAAAAATTTTGTATAAAAATTAATAAAGTAGAATTTTTAATAAATTAGGAGTATTTTATTTTTGATTAAATTAATCTACTCTTTAACATGTGAAAACTATTTAATATAAAACTTATAAAATCTATTTAATTAAACTGATATAAAATATATTTAATTAATTTTTAAAAAAAACTATTTAATATAACAATATAAAATATGTTGAATTAATTTAATAATAAACGTATTTAATTAATTGATCAAATAATTGATAAGAATAAAATTTCAAGATTTAATAGTTACAAAAAAATTGATTACTTAATTATACATATCATCGAATATGACCCCCAGTTCCACACCTAGGGGCCCTTCTCTGTCGGTGTCCTCTCCCCAAACGCTCGTTTGCAAATGACTGAGACGAGTCAGAAGACAAATCTTCATTATGATGTGTTGTCGGGGGGTTTGTCTGCCTTGTAGAGGGTCCTGATTCATCATCTAGAATATCGTCGATGTTAAAATCTGGCATCTGCATCAGTTGCTCCTCTGTCAGTAAGAATTGTTGGAATGAATGTGTTGGTTGTGGTGGTTGTGGGTAGGTTTCGGCTTGGCTTTGTTGAACGGTTGGGATGTAGACGTCATCAGGCGTGAAGGCGGGTTGTGAGAAGGCAGTGTTGAAGGTGGGATTTGTAGGATATTGGAAATAAGGGTTGCTCTGGTCAAAGTTTGGGGCTGGGCATGGGGTGAACAGTCTGGGTGGTCGGAGGTAGGGTTGGGGCTGATATTGTTGGGTGAACTGGGGGAAGTTATAGTTATGCTGAGCTGACGAGGATGGGTACCCCCAAAATTGAGAGGTGGTGGTTGGGGGGGCATCCGGATGCATTGATGCGGCAGTTGGTTGTGTCGATGATGATGGTTGCGTCCGAGGGTCGGTCAGAAATTGATCCGGAGCAACATGGACATAAGGAATTGCGCGGAACCAAGTTAAGTACTGTTGACTTGGCTTGCGTTCACCTAATACAGAGTCCCCCTGCAAAATCACTTGTCTTCTGTGTCTCCATTCTCGAACCTCGTCCTTATTTAACTGTTGCCAATGAACCTTTTGCGCTTTTCGCATGGTCATTGCGTGTTGATCCTTTAGACACTTAGGAAGGGGAGGGACTTGTTGGTCTACTCCAAACTGGAGTGTTACCCTATCTGTTTGATGCATCTCAACGATGTAAAAACAAATAAGGTACGTTGTGGCACTCCAGATTTGGCTATCTTCTAGACGCGGGACCGGGTACTGAATGTACGGCCTCCATATAAACTGTCATATAACAAAGAAAATTAAGATGCAATTTAATTGAATAACCGACCACGATTTTAAGTTGGTTTGAAACTTACGTCTTTTTCTTGCATGTGGTCCAAGGCGTTACGATATCCTTGAAGATGGAAACGAGGAGTTGCACGGTAATTCATTCCTCTTTGTGCCCATCTTGCAAAATACAAAACAAAATAATGTTAGACATATTTGAATAAGAAATATATATATTTTTTGTACATAAATATGAGTATTATATTACATGAATACCTTTGTGCATATGGATACGAGGGTTCCACCGTGCTGACAGGAGCGAACAATGGGATGCGTGTGAATGCCTAAGAAGTTAGTAGGAGAGCACAACCACTCATGCTCCTAACTTCTTTTTCTGCTGCCTTGCACATTTCTCTGTACAATTTTGCAAGACATGCAGAACCCCAACTATATTTTCCACATTCAATGAGATCCCCCACAAAAGGGACCCAAGAAGAATGCAAAAGGTTTTGTGTTTTGTCAGGAAACAAAATTGTTGCGATAACAAGTAAAATAAATAATTTGGCTTCTAATAAAACATCTTCTTGAGTCGGGTGTTCTTTGTTTTTTAAATTTTCATACTCACTTTCAAGCCAAGTTATCCTAACAAAACCTTTCATTTTATCTTCTTCTTTTGGTTCCTTCCCCAAGTAATCCATGTAAACAGAATTTGTTACCTCGGTGGGACCGTTGATAGCTTTGCCATCAACTCGTAGACCTAGTAACATACATGTATCTTCAAGGGTTATGGTGCATTCACCTGTCGGGAAATGAAATGTGTGGGTCTCGGGTCTCCATTTCTCCAATAGAGCAACAACTAGGCTTGAGTCGATTTTCAAACTGTTTATTTTTGAAATGTTTGCGAATCCTGCGATCTCAAGATAAGGCATTATTCTATCATTCGCTCGAATAGGAGAATGTGAATGCACCCTAAACCTAGGGGCATTAATCTGCAACAACATTAAACAAACATTAGTTAGTCACAATTGTTACGCCGAAATAATAATTTGACAAAGAACAACATATAGAATTTGAAAAACTTACACTGTTATTGATATTTTGTTGTGTTCCACGGTGATCATCGCCCATCCATAACAATGACATTTTAGTCGGGTAAAAATTTATAGATAGTAGAGGAATAGAAATGAGAATTGTTATGAAATAGAGAGAATTAGTAAAAATGTTGTGTAAATTTTGGAGGTAAATAATTTGAATATATAGTAGTATGTATGAGAATAAAATATTAGAGTAAAAAAATTTTAGGTCATAGTATGAAGGGACCTTTGCATGGCACCTAGTCTTATTTTGCATGCATGCAAGGCTAGCCTCATAGACAATGTCGTATGCATGGGAAACAATTTTTTCAGACCTTCACAAGTTCGCCCATGGGTGGGACGAACCAAAATATTCTCTTCACATGTTCGCCCAAGGGTGGGACGAACCAAACATACTCTTCACATGTTCGCCCTTTGGGTGGACGAACCAAAGGCAAGGTTATTGGGAAGTTCGCCCTTTGAGTGGGCGAACTAGTGGTTCTTTAATTTTGCAACTCGTTTCCTCTATGTATTGTCTTTGAATCATTTATAATATAAACCACTTTTATGTATCAATTACTACAACCAAACTCCCAAACATTCAATCATACACCTCTACAAAATTTCAACCTCCCCAACATTCAATCTTACACTACCAAAAAAAAAAAAATTAAACTTCTCAAATTTCAAGCGCCAAGATGTCACAGAGAAACATAATTACCACATGTCACTTTAACGGTGTTGTTTCAACAAACACTCCTGTTGGATTCTCGTTCAGCAATACGGATACATACGCCTTCAAAATTCATGTCAATTCAGATTTTTTTCATTTTAAGGATAGAATGGAAAAAAAATTGGCACAAGGCGTCGAGGAAATCATTTATCGCCATCCGACCCTTAATGAAGACGACTGTACGATTTTTTACATTATGACGCCAATCAAAAACGACGACGATGTCAAGGCCATGTTTCGGTGCCACACGATGTTTGGCCAGTTACCTACAATTGAGGTGTATGTCAAACTACAACACAATCCCGAAACATTGCAAACTCAGGAGACTCAGTCACACTGGTACGGGATGAGCCAAACATCCGACGACGAACCAACGCAAAACAATTTACCTTTCATACCAGATGAGGAGGTTGGGGAATCAAGTGATGACGATATTTATGAGGAGATCAGGATGCAAGATCTTTTTGGTGACAGTGGTGACGAAGACAATGAGGACGAAGATATAGTTGTCGCGTCTACGCAACCGATCCGCGCACAACCCTTAAGTTTGTACAACCCACCGACACACATGCAAAATATTGATATTGTAGATGACGGCACAACCTCCGTGTTTGGAAGTGCTATTCAAAACCATATAGGTGATGAAATAGAGATCGGTATGGAGTTTGAAAACAAAGAAGCCTGCGTTCTCGCTCTGCAGCATTGGCACATAACACACTGTTTGGATTATTGGGTGTATCAGTCCGACAATGAACGATATGTCATTCACTGTAAGAAACAAGACTGTAGGTTTAAGTGCAGAGCTTCATTTAGACGAAGGAACTCAAAATGGGTGATCGGTAAGCTGTCTGGGTCTCACACATGCACTACGACATCGATGGCACAAGACCACAGGAAGCTCAGTTCAGAAATGGTTTGCCATAGCATCAGAGAACTTGTCAACAGCGACGCCTCACTTAAGGTAAAAGTGATCGTTGCCCATATTCTAGAAAAATACGGGTACATCATATCTTACCGGAAGGCGTGGATCACTAAGTGCAAGGCGGTAGAGTCGCTTTATGGCAATTGGGAAACATCGTACAACGACCTACCGCAGTGGATATTGGTAATGAAAACCTTTCTTCCAGGAACCATTATAGATTTGCAAACCCTACCTGCAACATCAAGTGATGGTTCCGAAAACTCCGGAAAACGAATATTCCATCGTCTGTTTTGGGCATTTCGTCCGTGTATACGTGGTTTCGCCTACTGTAAGCCCATTGTGCAAGTAGACGGGACATGGTTGTACGGTAAGTACAGAGGAACTCTATTGACGGCGGTGGCACAGGATGGCAACGCAAATATTTTCCCAGTGGCATTCGCATTGGTCGAAGGAGAAACAAAGGAAGCTTGGAGTTTTTTTCTGAGGAACCTACGATTACACGTGACACCACAACCAAATTTATGTCTAATATCTGATAGACATGAATCGATAAAAAGTGCATACAACAATCCTGAAAACGGTTGCCAACATCCCCCTCTTCACATGTCTACTGCATAAGACACATTGCTCAGAACTTCATGCGCGAGATTAAGGACAAGGTTCTACGCAAAACACTTGTTAACATGGGTAACGAAATAAATACGGCTTATCTAAAATTTTGTGGCACGTTTTTATCATTTTTTCTCACACAATTGTTGATACAGGTTACGCATTGACGGAGGCTTCATTTAATTATTATCGCGGAGAAATCAGAAGATCCAACGCTGAGGCTTTAAATTGGATAGACAATATTCCTAGGGAGAAGTGGGCTAGAGCATTTGACAGAGGGCAACGTTGGGGACATATGACATCTAACTTAGCAGAAGCAATAAACTCTGTACTAAAGGCCACGAGAAACCTTCCCATCACGGCATTGGTCCAGTCTACATATTATCGAATGGGTTCACTATTTGGTAAGCGAGGACACAAATGGACCAAGATGCTATCTTCAGGGAAAGTTTTCACAGATGGTTGTAACAAGGGAATGGCTTAGGAGGTAGCCAAGGCTAACACACACAACGTCATGCAATTTGATCGAGAAAGATTTTGTTTCATGGTGCAGGAAAAGATTAATTACAATGATGGTCGTCCAACGGGTACTTTCAGTGTTGACTTGAGGAATCGTAAGTGTGACTGTGGAAAATTTCAAACGTTTCACTTGCCGTGCTCCCACGTGATAGCGGCATGTTCTAGCATACGACAAGACTATGCAATTCACATTCCAGAGGTCTTCACAGTACTTAACGTATTCAAGGTTTACAAGGAAAGCTTCCTGGGACTACCACACGAGGAGAACTGGCCAAAATATGAAGGTTTCACCCTGTGCCACGACGATTCAATGAGAAGAAATAAAAAGGGGCGTCCAAGAAGTAGTAGAATTAGAACTGAGATGGATGACGCAGAAAAAGAGAAGAGACGGTGTGGGATTTGTAGAGAAATAGGTCATATGCGTAGTAAATGTCCTAATGTTGCCGGTCCGTCAAACCGACCGAATAGATAATTATATTGTACTACTTTCGTATTTGATTCATCAATAATTATTAATTCAAAGGAACTTTCAAAATACAACAAAAGTAGCACACTACAAACATAAAGTTGATCCTTTACTCCACAAACGCTAAAATAAAACTCATGAAGCTCACATAAACTCTAACATACAACAGCGACCAACACAAGTGGATCTGTGACTCCTCTGTTGACTTCACCGCTATGTGCTGAAAACATGCAATGAACATCTTCATCGTTTTCTATACGATCTAGGTAGTACATGTACGTCCCCTCCGGGCTAGCATCAGTAAGCGTTATATATGGACAACGATACTCAATTTTTTTCACCGTCACGCGGCGACCGCCCAGCTGCCGAAACCCGGTGTTAATTGCTGCAACCACAGTTCTGAAATTCCACAGCGGATCTAGGAAAACACTGATTTTTTTCTCAGGACCATAGAAAACATGAGCTTCAACAGACATCTTTATAATTTGGATAACTTGACACGAATGATAGTAAATCAGATAAGCTTATTTATACAAGACATTTATGTTTGAGTTCGGTCATTCAGTGACCGAGCGTTCTGTAAAAATAATTTACATATAAAATTAATTAAATAGTTTTTTTCTTAAATTATTTTAATAGTTTTTATAAAAAATAAATTACATTATTTATATATTAGAATAATTATATTAATTGAATATAGTTTATATTAAATTAATTAAATAATTTTAATATAATATTAATTTAATTTTTTTATTAAATGGTTTATTTATTACTTTAATTACATTGATTAAATATAGTTTGTAGCCAATACATTTTAAATAAATAGTTTTAATATGGAAAATTTTTTTATGTTTTATATTAAATATATTTTTAATTATTTTAAATAGAAGTATTAAATATATTTGAAATTAATGAAATTAAAAATATTAAATATATTTATTTCAAAATCTGAAAAAATTAAAAAACAAAAAAAAAAATAACCCTTCACAAGTTCGCCCTTTCAATGGGCGAACTCACTCCACTAATTTTTCTCCTACAAGTTCGCCACTTCATTGGACGAACTCCTTCAACCTCTACACTGGTTCGTCCTTCTGTTGGACGAACTCCTGGAAAAGTGGGACAAACACGTAAATATGTTTCAAACTAGGGTACTTTGGTATTATTGTTTTCAAACTAGGGCATATAGGTCAAAAAATCAGCATGTGATATATGTTAGAATGAGGGAATTTTTTTAGGAAGCCAATTGTTGATGGACATTTGGCAAGAAGGGAGAGGCTTAGTTTGAATTTATTATAATGTTTTGTTATTTACCAAAGTGTCCAAAATAATAAAATGGTTAAAAGGGCAATATGGTCAAGACATGCAATCAACTTTTGAAGGATTGATAGTTGATTGATGGTAAAAAAAAATCGAACACTCAAAAGTCATGAACCAAACGGCTCACGTCCTCGTTCTCTCTCCGTGTGATTAGAAAAGAAAGAAAAGAAATGATAATGAAAAAGTGGAAGAGAACATAATATTATTTTTAAATATTTTTTCTTTTTCTTCGAACAAACTCCATACCTCTCTTTTTTCTTCAACTGTACTACTCTAACACTTATCACAACTCAATCTTCCACTTCTCACTCTCCCTAACTACCATCATCATAACACAACAAACCATCTTGTTCACACCATCATAAACCTTTCACTTACCACACCCACAATCACAAACCAACATTACTTCATCTTCTTAAAACTCTCCACCATCATGAACAACATTCTTAAAACTCTTAACATCATCAAATCAATAACAGCAAACATTTAACCACAAACCTGTACAATATTCATCTTCACACAAATAACCATATGAACTCCATAAAACCACCTACAATAACAACATCATCATTTCACTTCAACTCACATCACAAAACTACATCTAAACACAACACGTAAACTCTATTGTTTCTCACCCCACGAACAACAACAACAACAACAGAGCCGAACCACCACCCTCAACCACCATGTCCATCACCTTCAACATATAAAACCATTCTTCCTCGCTACAGTGCGCAAAGCACGACCCATTCGTCCGCATACACCGCCATGAGCTTCATCTCCATCATCAATAACTCGAACGCCACCATCGTTGATATATGCCTCATATTTCTTTGTTCTAAGTTGTGAATACTAAGGAGGTGTTAGTTTGTTGTTCTTTTTCTTTTTGTATGATGTTTTTATTAATGTTTGGAGTTTGAAGAGAATTTTTTTTGTTGAGAGAGAGAGAGAAGACTCCAAGTAGATTTTCTTTTTTTTGACTTTTTTTCTCTTAAAAGTCACGTGTCACATAAAGGATGGTTGGTTTGTTTTTTTTGAATTTTTTCCCTTTTTCTCTATCTCTGCATATTTTTACCACCACCCTCTTTATCTTTTATTTATTAAATTATTTATTTTCATTCTTTTGTGTGTTATTATTATTATTATTATTATTATTATTATTATTATTATTATTATTATTATTATTATTATTATTATTATTATTATTATTATTATTATTATTATTATTATATATTATTATTGTTATTATTTTAAGTATTATTATAATCATTTCTCTGTTGTTATTAATATTTATTGTCTATTATTATAATTAATATTAATATTTATCGATTGACATTATTATTCTTCTTAAAGTGTATTGATTAAATTATTATATTGTTGTCATTATTATTTATTATTATTGTTGATTATTATTTAAATTATTATTATTGTTTTTTTATCATTACTAATTATCATTATTTGTTTATCATTATTGTTAATTTTACTATTTAATTATTATTATTATTATTATTAATTATTGTTGTCATTATATTATTATTGGTATTATTTGATTATTGATAAATTATTATTGTTACTCTTATTTATTTCTATTATTTATTATTATGATTATTATTATTATTATTGGTTTGTTATCATTGTTAATTCATTATTATTATTATTATTATTATTATTATTATTGTTCATTATTTTTGTCATTTATTATTTATTGATTCGACTGTTTATTCTAAATTGTTAAAAAGATTCGATTTTTTGGTCACGTCGGCTTTTCATATATGCATTGCAATATCAGAGTTAAAATTTAATTTAACTTTAGAAATTGCTCAAACGCATAGAGTATTATTGACCGGCCTGTCATTGAGTGATTCTTATATGAATCTTTCTATGATTGCTTAACATAGCGCTAAATTCTTTAGTTTGTTTGTTATTTATTTTGCCTTTAAAAAAGTCTTTAGGAAAGCATCCATTTTTCACATATGCGTTGCAGTTTTGGAATTAAAATTCAATTTCATTTCAAAAACTGCTTAAATGCATAAACTTGTGTTGATATTCCTACATGAATCACTTTACGATTTCTTAACATAGCCCTAAATTTCAATAAGTTTAAAACATTTATTTAATTCTGATCTTTTGTCTTTCTCTGTTGTATTTTTTACATCAATTCCATTGCTTTTTACTTTTTCTTTTTACATTTTTTTATTTTATCTTTCATTATTAGTTCTATATTGTAAATCTCCATTTGACAAAATATCCCCTATTCCCATAAATATGTATTAATTTTATCACTTTCCTTTACTGTTTTATTATCTTAGGTGATTGTTAATTCAGAAATTAACATCAACAACTTTCATAAAAGAACAAAAAATTAAAAACTTGATTCAACGTCAAGTCTTTTTCCCGAATCAAATCCAAATTGAATGCAAAGTCGAGCATCTCCCCCAACACATCCAAACTGTTTTTATAATCAACTTACAACAGTGGATCCAATGTCAAGTCGTTGACCCAACTTTTTTATAATAAAATTTGAAAGACAAAACCGAGAGAGACATCTCTTTAGACCCCTTAATAGTCGGGCGTTCGGAGCACACCAGATTCTAAACGATTATTAGTCTTTCAAATAAAAAACTCATTCACTAAACTTAGAAAAAAAAAAGGGACAAGGGAAGCATGTCCATGTGAATCCCGAGTAAACGCGCGCTTGGTGCACATCTCTGCTTAAATGTTTGCTCACCTCCCATAAAGATCTTTTTAATCCATCAAACTTGTTGTCTGCCCTTGCACGGCTTCGAAAACATTTTAAGAAATGATAATGCTTTATCCACATTGATTTGAAACAAACAAAGGCTTTAGTCTCCAAGAGTGAGCAGCAAGTAAACGTTTAATCACTCGATATGTCTAAAGGATTACTCCTTAAAAGCAACCAACTCAGTAGTTCTTAGTAGAACTACGTATCCTTGAGTTCTTCATAGGACCTAAAGATACATAGGAGCAGCATTTTGAAATCTTGCCAGACATCCCTTTAATAAAACATCCATTTAATAAAAAGCACCCCTTTAAATAAAAAAAATGTTGTTCTTTTCTCTTTTCTCACTTGATATGTAGAAGATTGCAAACTAATATCACGCTAATACTCTTACGCGAAGCTAACTAAACTGGTTTCATCGAGTACGATGGATGTGAGGGATGCTAATACCTTCCCCTTGCATAACTGACTCACAAACCCTATCTGGTTGCGTCGACCATTTCTTTTTGTTTTTCGTGGGTTTTATCGATATTTCCCCTTTTCCTCTTCAGGAATAAATAGAGTCTGGTTGAAGACTGGTCGGTAATATAACAAGTGTACTATTTTTCCTCTGTAGTAATAAGAGGGGAAATCCCCAGTATCAATCTCAAGGACTGCTTGACGATACAGAGTTCTGAATTAATTTCAATTAAAAAAAAAGCTTGGGGGGTTTTGGGATTGTTTGGTAAATGTATAAAAGCAATTGCAATAAAAATAAAGAAAATGTTTGAACGGTAAAACATATTTAAGTAGATTTCTAGGGATGGTGTATGATTCATTCATGTAGCAATTTCGACCTATCAGTGCAATAACATATTTCACAATAATTGATTACAGGTTCTTTAAGGTAATTACTCTTAAGTACTAAGTGAGAAATCCTTTTATCAATCAACCTAATTACTATGTCCATAGGTAATTATGGTTAAAATCAAGCCTTCGTGTAACAAGAATACTCCGGTTACTATAAGGTATCCCTAGTCCTAGGTGATATGTATTACATATATTCTCAACCATATCAATAAATAATGGCGGTCTGACCTAATTTATTCACATAAAATCAGAATCCATTTTTGCGGCAGAAAAAGAAATACGAATAGATACGAGAACAAGTCAAACTTGAGAAACTAAAATTGTCATTGCACAGATAGAATCAACTTCATTACATATCAGAATTAGAGACACCCCTAGAAATTGGGGGGGGGGAGGGGGGGGGATTTAGCTACTCATAACAAAAAAGAAAAAACATGATAGAAAGTGTTGTCATTACAAAAATCTCAGATGAATAAGTATTCAATCGTGGAAAGCTCTTGAAAATATGAATCCACCTTGAAAATATGAGTTCTCTAGCCTTTAGAATGTGTTTTTGCTCAGTTAAATCGTCCAACCCTTAGAATTTCGCATTCTGCAGTTAAATAGTCAAGTTATGGGCTTTCAGCAATTTTTAGGCCTCCATACACGTATTGACATGACCCATACGCATAAGGCCTAACCACCTGGTTCCAAGAACCTACACGTATGGTACGAGGTGATGCCAATGCGCAAGTAATATGTGTAAGAGCATAAGGCCTCGTTTTCCTTTCTTCTTGTGGTTCTCGTATACTATGCGTATTTGACAAGGCTATACGCGTAAGGAATAGAGGATTACACATATGTACATAGGTGTTTTTTCTTCTCTTCCCTTCTCGTATGCAACGCATAACATAGGGTCCATAAGGTAGGGCCATACGTATAAGGCACAATGCCATACGCGTATAGGCAGCAGTAACAAAAATCCCTCTCTCTTTCTTCTGCTCATGTGTTCTGCCTTGGTCTTTGATTTGATTCTTCCTCCTATGTGTATTTTAACCTGCACCCACATGAGATCATACCAAACCCATAAAAATAGCCAAGAGAGACTCAAATTACTTACAGACACTGATCTAACAAACATAGACTTAAATATCTCAAAATAGGTCTCAAGTCATACAGTTTACCTGGATTTTTGCTATTTAAATGCTGAAAACTATAGCGTAAATGGTGACTGATCACAACCCTGAACTTAGCTTGTTGATTGTCCTTAAGCAACACTTACTGCAAAACTAATCATGTCGCCCCGAACTTATTATAAACATAATACTTACCACAACACTTCTGACATTTTTTGCGACTTCCTCTTGCAACTACCTTTAGCTTCCTTTTCTTGCCACAACCAGTTGTTCTGAAACATTTTCACTTTCAAGCACTATTTCACTTGTCAGCTTGTTTCACACTCTCACCAATTCTCTCTGGGTTAAAGTGTCTACACTCGTAATTCATAGTAAGCCATACCAGATCAATAGTTTGGATAAATTCTATTTTCATAATAAACTGCATGCAACACACATTTTTTGAGGTCTTTTGGTTGTAATGGGGCTTGGGTTAAGGTGAGATATAAAAGGAAAAAGGTTTATTGGTTCAGAGTAAATGTGATCATTCTTGTCACCATGTCATTTAATGGTGCTTCTGTTGGAAACTTTATAGTCCATTCGGTGAGTGCGCTGTTTTCTTTTTCGAAGTAAATTTTTCATTTTTTTTAAGTTTTTCAACATTTCTCTTCTTTTCTTTGTTTTTATGTTGCATTACCTCTTTTATTTGCATTGGCTGTATAGCTACCCCAAACTTAAAAGTTATTATTATAACAACAACCCCAAACTTAGAATAAACACAAATCCAAAAACAAAAACAATTACTCTATATTTAAATCCCTCCACCATGATTTCTCGAGTCTGTGTCGCTCAAATCAACCGGTGAAGCTATTTAAATAGGGGAAACTATAATACCCCAAATTTTACCCTTAGATTAGTCGATTCATGTCGTAATACATCTCATTTTTGTGTTTACATATCAGCTAACCACTAACGGGTTACGTAGTCTGTTGTTTTGCAGGAGAATCACGTTAGGCGCACTTTAACTGTTAAGGGGAGAAATGGTCATTTATTCACTGTTTGCTGACAGTTTAAGAAGCAGGGTTGTCATCAGGGATCCACCGAGCAATTAGGGTTCCGTCTCCGAAGCTCTGTGTTTTGGGTTGAGAATGATTTGAATTTTTAGGGCTGATTGTGGTGCGAGAATTCACTCTGCGGAAATTGTTTTAACATGCACTTATCTCTCTATTTCTTCTGCTATTTGCCAGCAATTTTTAAAGAGAGAGCAATGGGAATCTCAATTCATGTGTGGATTTATTAGTCTGTTCAATCGTGATTTTTTTGGCCGAGTCGGTTCAAGGCATTGGATTTAAGCCATTGGAAGTACAAACTAAAATTTTCAGTACGGAGGATATTCTGTTTCGCTGTTAATTGGATTTTTTTATGCTTCTTAAAGCCGTATTTATCGTTTCTATCATCACGCACGAGTTAATTTGAAAAAATATTTGTCTAGAACTCAATTGCGTCAGGCAATATGTTTTGGGACCGATGGAGTTGATTCGAGCAATTCTTTGGAATTTATTCGTACAAATTCGTTTGGTGAAGTTAGTCTGTTGGTTCAGGTTTAATCGATTAATTTGTGATCGGTTGAATTTGTTCAGAAGCACTTAACTGTTGGAATTTAATCGGACGTTCTTTAATCATGAGAGTTGTTCGAATTATGATGAAATGTTGGAAAGAAAAATCAGACAAATTTTGGATAAGAAATATTGTGGATTTTTATTCATAATAATTTTTATTACAAAATTACAAGAGAATTTACATTTTCATTTCTAAAGTCTTATTATCTAGATGCTTAATTCTTCATGTTTCTTCACGCCAATTATTCGAGACCCGACTTTCCTCCGTACCTACGCACAGACAAAATCAGAAACAAAGCAACAAGGTTAATGTTAGAATAATTTATTTTCGACACCCTCATAGTGATTTCATCATCGGGTGTCGGGAGGGCACGACAATTGCCGAAACCAGCTCCCACATCGATTCCCGACCTCGACACAATCCGGAAGTATCTATTCTTTTTCGGGACAGCTAAGATGAAAAGGAGAAAAAGCATTTTTATGCCGAAAAGAAATTGAGCCAAACAGATCACGTGAAATCCAAAATTCAGATTCAGGATCCAATTCATCAAGGAAATAATAGGGAATCCAAGTCTAAGTCCAGTTTGAAAAATCTGTTTCCATGAACCGCGGATCCAAAGCCAAAAATCCGAATCCAAATTCAAAGCAAACAGAAATCCAATCTGTTGAAAAAAATCAAATCAGATCCAGATAAAATCAAATCTCAGCTTCCTTTTTCATCAAAAAGTAAACGCAAATCTGCAAATAATGTGAATCGTTATCCAAGCCCAGCAAGAGTAAAGAGAATATAAAACGAGTATTCAGAAGGAAAGAGGGGAGCGAAAACCCTGAATAAACACACCAAAGCGGCGGCGAACCCCACACCCTTCAGAAGTGAATAACTTCATCATCAGGTATAATCAAAGGGACATTCTTGGATTCAGAAACTTAGAAGTTTCATCATCATCCCATCAAAATGAAAGGCATCACCATCGTTCATCACCCGCGACGAACGCCATAGTCCTCAATCGTGACATCATTAGACGAAAAAACCGTAAGCATCAAACGGCGGTCGGCGCTTCTCAAAAAGGAAGAAGACGTTTCACACGAAGCACTTAGCTTCACCATCATCACCACTAAAGACGAAAGAAGAAGAGATTTTAAGAAGCTGTCGAAATCGACCTTCTCCAGCGAAGACGAGTTAAAGCTTCGTCACCATCTCAGTCCAAGAAGGAGGCTCAGAGAAGCGTTTGCTTCATCATCATCGTCGTAGCGTCACCAGACAAACGACCACCAACCGGAGCCACCATTAACGAACTGAAGGGGTAAGCTTCATTTGTTTTCTTGTTGTGTTTTCAGGTATCAAGAAGAGGAAGAAGAAGGCATGCAAGCCGAAAAGGGGCAAGAGCGAAAAGCTGCGATGGGCATCAATGGGAGATAGCCGTCGCCGGGTTTCCTTGAGGAAGACAAGGGGCTTCATGAAGAAGTAAACCCTAAATAGGGTCCAACTGATTGATCCACCCCCTTCCATTACCATATGAATTAATCGCTCCGTAGCTGGTAGTTTTATTTTAACTATGGTTAGTGATTATGATTAATTATTTTAATTGTAATTAAAGATTAAAACATGATTTTGATTTTTAAACGTGTAATTAAATTTAAAACATTTTTTGTAATTAAGAATGGAAGCCATTTTTTCATTATTAAAACTTAAAATATTTTTCACAATTAAAATTCAAATATTTTTTTCATATTAGAATTAAAATATTTCATTAACATTAAAGTTGAAATAATTTTTCTTGAATTAATTAAAACTTTAAAACAATTTTTTTTATTAAAACCTTAAAACAAAATTTTTCTTTATTAAAACAAGTTTCGTTTTTATTTACAAAAAATGCCAAAATAAAGAGCTCTTGGATTCAGGTCGTTTTAATTTGCATCTAACTATCACTTGATCCTTATTCGTCTCTGCATACTAATCCATTGACTTTTATTTATATTTCAATTTGTTGGGTTGTAATTACGAGAGGCTATCATCGCCTTGTTCTGTTTTTATGGTTTGTAGTTATGCGAGTAATTATCGCCATTATTTATTCTCCGCATTTTTGGGATTTGTAATTTACGCGAGTGATCGTCGCAATGCTTTTCTTTTACAGCTTTCTTTATTTCCCCACTTTAATTTTGTCTTGTGATAATATTTGTTGTTTGCATGTTTTTTACCGTATATTTCACCTTCCGAAGGAATTAGGTCTAGCAGTTTGACCGCCGAGTCAATAACCCTAACCTTTGAGTTTTTCAAACCCTAATTTACCTAGGTGTCCCGCCGCGGACAATTTTACCCTTTACCCTAGCTTTAGAATTAGGACTCGCCGCACTCCATATTAGGTTTCCCGTCGTGGAATACCTATTTTAACCCTAATTTCAATTCAACAATTCAACATAGAAATAGGAGTTTCAAGACTCCACATAAGTGTGTCCTTAAGATACGTTTATTCCCCGTTGAAACCTTGACCACAGTCAAGACGTTTCTAACCTCCGTTTCGAGGGGAACTACGATTACTCTGATTTCATCCCCTACCCAGGATACGTAGGCACAAGATGCGAATCTTGCCGAGTAAAAAAACTTAGGACTAACCCTTAGGCCTTTATGTCACTCTCATCCCTTAGCATATACCCTCAAACAAATAATAAAGCAAAATAGTAAACAATAAACAAAAGGTTCTTGTAGAGTACTACAGAAATTTAGGGTGCTAGTACCTTACCTAAGCTTAACCAACCCCTTACCTAGATCTCTCCCCGCATTGTCTTTACGATGCAAAATTAGGTTTTCCCTCTTTTGACCTTTTACTTCAGATAAATCAAAGAGCGGTTGTGAGTCAAGAATTGTGATTCAAACTAATTAATAGTTGATAACCTATTTTCATCGCAACAGAAAATGGAGAATTCACTGGGGAGTATCCTATCTTTTAAGGGTTACCCCTATCTTGTGTATTTGTTATGCTATTTGCTTTATTATTATGTATTTTCTTATTTATATATATATATATATATATATATATATATATATATATATATATATATATATATATATATATATATATATATATATATATATATATATATATATATATATATATATATATATATATATATATATATATGTGTGTGTGTGTGTGTGTGTGTGTGTGTGTGTGTGTGTGTGTGTGTGTGTGTGTGTGTGTGTGTGTGTGTGTGTGTGTGTGTGTGTGTGTGTGTGTGTGTGTGTGTTGTACCTTACTTGAGTGACATTATTATAGGATGATGAGATATTCGACGAGGCTTGCAGGGAGTGAGTCCCGACCAAGTTGACTCGAGAATCACCGCTCAGTTGAGACCTTTTCAAAAATGGTTCGGTTGAACGAGTTAGTCGTGAAAACTTTTACTATTTTCGATTAGAGTCTGTGATACTAGGGATCGTAGTACCTTAACACTACCTTGGCCTTATACAGGACGTAGTGCGGGAACTATGTGGGAGTAGTCCTACAATAGTTGCTACGCAATGCTACACTCAAAAGAGGTTCTCGTGAGAATATTATCGACCCCGAGTCAGTCGGGAAGTTGATAATATCCGAAGGATGGACTGATGACTTTGGGCACCGCTTTAGAACCTTGTTCTGCAGGTACAACTACCCTATAGTACATACCTTTTGGGGATGGGTAGACCTTAAAACCATTCATTGTTCCTCCAACCTAGGACCTGTTGTTGTTTGTGGTTGTGCTTTGCATCCATAAAGCATCTTATCATTCCTAGTTTCAAGGAATTCAACAGTCCTTCGCAAAATTTAAAAAAAAAAGTCCTACATTTTAAAGTCTAAAAACTTTTCCAGCTTTCCTAAAAAAGGAATATTTGCAATCGACCGTTGAAATTCTTGAAACTATTGCATGGCATTAGCATCACATTTTTGCATTGATTATTTTTCCCCCGGTTTCTCATTCTCGGTTCTCTCGTCTTCCAGTGTCTCTTTGAGTCGTCAAGCTGATTCCTCGACACAGATATCAGACCAGAGCTAACTGTAGATGCAAGATGTCAGAACAAGAAGCATATAATGCGGAAATCCGAATGGAGATCGATGAGTTGAAATCAGGCATGACCAAGCTCACCGAGATGCTTCAAGTACTGATTGCTAAAGGAGAGCCACCTCAGAGGACTGTCATTCAGGAGGTTTCAAGTGTTGATCCACCTCCTGTTCAGATGCCACCATCTACTTGGCCGGAGTTTGGTTTACCTCATAACTACTCTCCACCTATTGCATCTACTGCTATGATTGGTCAGACTGTCGGACCGATTTTTCAAGCTCCCATCCTTACCGAACCCAGACCTGTGGTCCACACTGTTAGCCAAACTGTCCGAGCTCCCTTTGAGAATCCTCTATATGAGCACAATGCTGCCAGTGTTCAAGGGGAAGACCATGAAGATTTTTTCAAGCCTGAGGTTTTCCGTGAACAGTTTCAGATCATAGATAAGAGACTCAAGGCAGTTTAGGGTACTAATTTCTTCAATGTTGATGTAGACAATATGTGCCTAGTTTCTGGTCTTGTTATGCCTTCCAAATTCAAGACTCCCGAGTTCGTGAAATATAAAGGTCACTCATGTCCAAGAGCTCATTTAGTCATGTACTTTCGAAAGATGGCAGCTTACACCAACAATCAGAAGTTGCTCATCCACTGCTTTCAAGATAGTTTGAGTGGTGCTTCTCTAAAATGGTATATGAACTTAGAGCATAACAGTGTCCACTGCTTCCAGGATCTTGCCAATGCTTTTATGAAGCAGTACAAATACAATTTAGACATGGCTCCCGATCGCCGTCAACTTCAAAGTATGTCGCAGAAGGAAAAAGAGTCGTTCAAGGAGTATGCTCAGCGTTGGAGGGAGTTAGCTTCCCAAGTTGAACCCCCTATAGCAGAGAAGGAACTAACAGGAATGTTCATGGATACTTTGTCTCCTTTCTATTGGGAAAATATGATCAGAATTGTCTCTTCAAGCTTTACAGATCTGGTGATTATTGGCCAAAGGTTAGAAGAAGGTTTGAAAAATGGTAAGGTATCCAAAGCTGCTGAATATTCTAATGGGGCAAAGAAATCCTATGGGAATTTCCATAAGAAGAAAGAGGAGTAGATCAATGTTGTTATGTCTGAATCAAGAAAGCCTCGCCAGGGATCTTAACCTATTGCGGCTCCACAACCGGCTCAGACTGCTCAACATCTAGTTGCTAGACAAAACCAGTATCGGAATAGGAACCAATTTGATCCTATTCCCATGACTTACACAGGACTTTATCCTGACCTGGTTCGACAAGGGCTGATCACTATAAAGGCTTTTCCACCTCCTCCTAATCCTCCTCCAGCTGGATTTAGGGTTAATCTCCATTGTGATTTTCATGAGGGTGCCCCCGGCCACGACTTGGAGCATTATTTTGCACTAAAAGCTAGAGTACGCGAGTTGGTCAGAGAAGGAAACTTGATTTTACAGATAATCCTCCAAATGTCCAAAAGAATCCTTTTCCAGTGCATCAAAAGTGAAGTTTCAGTCTGACCCCAGCGGATTGTTTGTGTTTCAGACAGGACGACTCACTGATTTAGTAACTAGGCTTTTGTTTCTCGTTGTTTGTATTTTCCTTATTTTATTAGCTGTTTTCTTTCGAATTATGTTTGTACTTTTACATTAATGAACTGGGCATTGCAACTTTTGATTTAATTCATTTTATCTACTATTTGCATCTTTACGCTTAGTCTTTCAAATATTTACTCCTTGTTCAAATTTTTTATATGCAAAGATTGGAGGGAGGATGACGAAAATGTTATACCCATAACTGCTGTCAGTATGCTTTCAATAAAACTTTGTTGACGATGTAAGGCATTGTTTCAATCCCCAAACACTGGAGAAATAAGGAAGTTAATCCCTAGTCACCCCCTTTGAGCCTAAAAGTTGGAGTTTCTTTCTTTACAATAAAACCGCAATTTTAATCTGGGGCATGGGTAGTTCTCAATTAACTTGGTTGTGATTTACTACAATACGCCTTTCATATAAAAGTTGCACTCGCAATTTTCCTTCGCACACAACAGACAAGTGTCGAAGATGTTTTAAGCCAAAAGTCGATGATGGTTCACCGTGATCATTAAGCCAGGCAATCACTTTCTTTCACAAAAAAATCAAAAGAAAAAGCCTGCTAAGTCAAAACCTATAAAGGAGACTTAGGTAAAACTGGGGCATCCCGTTGACTGTGTGCTTTAAAAGAAGCAGTTCAGGCAAAATTTAGGGATAATAAAAAGAGGTGTCCTTTAAATCCTTATCCTGAAAATTCTCAATGTCAAAATAACCAAATGTTATAGGGAAGTAGTGGTTGCCCGTTCATAGGTCCCTTGACTTATGAATTATCATTGCTACCATCAGTGCAATTCCTAGCTTATAGGAACCTGAATGCAAAATATGATTTAACTGAGCATAGGACTGAAGATTATCACGTAGAATGGGTGGATATAAATAAATTTTGAGCATTTATCCTTTGTTTCATAACTCGTGAACCAGACCACGTTACAACCCTCAAAAGACCTAATTGAAGCAAGGTTATTTTTAAAGCATACTACAGTAGGGTTGCGTAAGCTGACTCCTAAAGATCTTTGTGAATCATTTATTTTGGCAATACACTTTTGTTTAAACTTTGAGCGTCTAGAACCGCCGTGTTCTGGTCAACGACTCATTTTTATCTTTCAAAAAATAATTTTGGTTTCAAAAGTTGCATGAACTTTGCATTCCCATGTTGGTATGAATATTTTTGTTTGCAAACTAGTTTTCCTCTAAGGAATTTTCAAACAATCGAGAAACTTGGTCAGGTGATCCTGTCAGGGGCATGTTCCTTTTACATCCCGTCTAAGAATCAATTCAAGATTTGTTCAAGGCAAGGTATTCTCATATTTGGTTTATCCAAAAGATTTTTCAAGACTCAAACTGGGGCAAGCCGTCTGAAGGCACAATAAAGCAGTCATTTACAAGATCAGATAAGTTGAAGCAATTATCAGCTCATTTATAACAAACATCTAATCAGGGGCAGTTTACTTATCAGAATCCCCAGACAACTCTTCATCTTCTCTACAAGGATCATCAACTTGATACAATTTACCATTGCGGCAGAGATGTGTTCAACAGTAACATCTTTAGTCCCTAAAGCATAAGGACAACAATCTCCGTGTTGAGGAATCAGTTTTCCAGTCTTGTCATCTCACCAAAAGAGTCGAGCCTTGTCGTCGGCATCTGCATTTGCATTTAAGCATATCTCATAGTATAATCCATATACATATGCATAACATGAACGTGTTATCCTTATTTGCATTTCTCTCGAGGTCGTGTTTTATCCATGTCTTACCTTGTGGTCAAAGTCCAACTCACTTGGCGCCTACCAAACAATTTTGTGTCGTGTCTATCTGACGTTCTTCCAGATATGACATTTCTTATCCGATGGTTTTTCGGATATGTCTGTTCCTCTTACATCCCATACCATTCTCATATATTGTGTTTATACCTTTCATTCAAAGCCATTATTGGATGTCTGGTGTCCTTTTTATCCAATGTCATTCTTGGAGGTCTCATTTTGTTTCTCTCTCTAATGTTCTTCCAGGATGAGTTTATGTTCTGATGTTCTTCCAGAACTTCTTTGTTACGTATCTGATGGTTTTCCAGATATTCCTTTGGTTCTAATGGTTTTCCAGAATCTATCTGATGGTTTTTCGGATACGTTTCTCTTTCTGAGGGTTTTCCAGATCGAGTCTTTGTTCTGATGTTCTTCCAGAACTCTATCTGACGGTTTTCCAGATATTTCTCTTGATTCTGATGTTTTTCCAGAATCTATCCAACGCTTTTCTGGATCTGTTTCTCTTTCTGATGGTTTTCTAGGTCGAGTCTTTGTTCTGATGTTCTACTAGAACTCTATCTGACGGTTTTCCAGATACCCATGTGATTCTAATGGTTTTCCAGAATCTCATCCGATGTTTTTCCGGATCTATCTCTTTCTGATGTTTTCCCATACTGAGTTTTTTTGTTTTGACGTTCTTCCAGAACTCCTTTGTTGCTTATCTGATGTTCTTCCAAATATGTCTTCAACTTGT
Organism: Lathyrus sativus; assembly: GCA_963859935.3. NCBI lineage: Eukaryota > Viridiplantae > Streptophyta > Magnoliopsida > Fabales > Fabaceae > Lathyrus > Lathyrus sativus. The sequence continues at coordinate 78,461,517 of OZ012741.1, forward strand.
CCCGTACATTTATTGTTGTTCTAAATGTTTCGGATCTACCTTCAGAGACTTGTCTTCATCTCATGCTCCTATAGATATTGTTCTTTTGTTTCTGGATGCAACCCAGAGTTATTCGATAGTTTTTCGAGTATCTCTGGTGTGTTTCAGAGTTCATTCGATGTTCTTCCGAATGTCCCTGAAATTGGTTTCTCTGTCCCCGAGGTTATTCGATGTTTTTCCGAGTATCTCTAGTGTTTGTTTCTCTGTATATTTTCCGATTATTCCTGAAGATCCTGCTCGATATCTTCGTTTAAAGGAATGACCTGTAAATTCCAGCACTTGTCGTTTACCTAATCCTACCACCATGTGGATTTGGTGTTATCGTTTCATCCTAAAGTGACAACTGGCAGTGCTTGCACAAGTTGGCCATCACTTTAGAATTTTCCCCAGTGCGTCGTATTCCCCAGTGTAGTTACTTGTCGCGTCTGTCCCCTGTGTCATCATGTCGTCTACATCCTTGCATTTATCATTCTCATCACACGCATCATTAAAATCATGGCATTGTCAGCATTATAGTTCGTTTCATTTTTTCCATAACATTGCATATTGCTGCGTCTAAGGGCAAAATTTTCGATTATCTATATTTAAATCCCTCCACCATGATTTCTCGAGTCTCCGTCGCTCAAATCAACCGGTGAAGCTATTTAAATAGGGGCAACTGTAATACCCTAAATTTTACCCTTAGATTAGTCGATTCATGTCACAGTACATCTCATTTTTGCGTTTACATATCAGCTAACCACTAACGGGTTACGTAGTCTGTTGTTTTGCAGGAGAATCACGTCAGGCGCACTTTAATTGTTGAAGGGCGAAATGGTCATTTATTCACTCTTTGCTGATACTTTAGGAAGAAGGGTTGTCATCAGGGATCCACCAAGCAATTAGGGTTCCATCTCCGAAGCTCTGTGTTTTGGGTTGAGAATGATTTGAATTTTTAGGGCTGATTGTGGTGCGAGAATTCACTCCACGGAAATTGTTTTAACATGCACTTATCTATCTGTTTCTTCTACTATCTGCCAACAATTTTTAAAGAGAAAGCAGCGGGAATCTCAATTCGTGTGTGGATTTATTAGTCTGTTCAATCATGATTTTTTTGGCCGAGTCGGTTCAGGGCGTTGGATTTAAGCCATTGGAAGTATAAACTAAAATTTTCAGTACGGAGGATATTCTGTTTCGCTGCTAATTGGATTTTTTTATGCTCGCTTAAAGTCGTATTTATCGTTTCTATCATCAGCACGAGTTAATTTGAAAAATGATTTGTCTAGAACTCAATTGCGTCAGGCAATATGTTTTGGGACCGATGGAGTTGATTCGAGCAATTCTTTGGAATTTATTCGTACGAATTCGTTTGGTGAAGTTAGTCTGTTGGTTCAGGTTTAATCAATTAATTTGTGATCGGTTGAATTTGTTCAGAAGCACTTAACTGTTGGAATTTAATCGGACGTTCTTTAATCATGAGAGTTGTTCGAATTATGATGAAATTGTGGAAAGAAAAATCAGACAAATTTTGGATAAGAAATATTGTGCATTTTTATTCATAATAATTTTTATTACAAAATTACAAGAGAATTTACATTTTCATTTCTAAAGTCCTATTATCTAGATGCTTAATTCTTCATGTTTCTTCACGCCAATTATTCGAGACCCGACTTTCCTCCGTACCTACGCACAGACAAAATCAGAAACAAAGCAACAAGGTTAACGTTAGAATAATTTATTTTCGACACCCTCATAGTGATTTCATCATCGGGTGTCGGGAGGGCACGACAATTGCCGAAACCAGCTCCCACATTGATTCCCGACCTCGGCACAAACCGGCAGTATCTATTCTTTTTCGAGACAGCCAAGAGGAAGAGGAAAAGAATCATTTTTATGCCGAAAATTGATTCTTATTCCGAAAATAAATTGAGCCAAACAGATCACGTGAAACCCAAAATTTAGATTCAGGATCCAATTCATCAAGTAAATAATAGGGAATCCAAGTCTAAATCCAGTTCAAAAAATCCGTTTCCATGAACCGCGGATCCAAAGCCAAAAATCTGAATCCAGATTCAAAGCAAACAGAAATCCAATCTGTTGAAAAAAATCAAATCAGATCCAGATAAAATCAAATCTCAGCTTCCTTTTTCATCAAAAAGTAAACGCAAATCTGCAAATAATGTGAATCGTTATCCAAGCCCAGCAAGAGTAAAAAGAATATAAAACGAGTATTCAGAAGGAAAGAGGGGAGCGAAAACCCTGAACAAACACACCAAAGCGGCGAACCCCACGCCCTTCAGAAGTGAAAAACTTCATCATCAGGTATAATCAAAGGGACATCCGTGGATTCAAAAACTTAGAAGTTTCATCAGCATCCCATCAAAACGAAAGGCATCACCATCGTTCATCACCCGCGACGAACGCCATAGTCCTCAGTTCGTGACATCATTGGACGAAAAAACCGTAAGCATCAAACGGCGGCCGACGCTTCTCAAAAGGGAAGAAGACGGTTCAGATGAAGCACTTAGCTTCACCATCATCACCGTTAAAGACGAAAGAAGAAGAGATTTTAAGAAGCTGTCGAAATTGACCTTCTTCGGCGAAGACGAGTTAAAGCTTCGTCACCATCTCAGTCCAAGAAGGAGGCTCAGAGAAGCGTTTGCTTCATCATCATCGCCGTAGCGTCACCATTAACGAACTGAAGAGGTAAGCTTCATTTGTTTTCTTGCTGTGTTTTCATGTATCGAGAAGAGGAAGAAGAAGGCATGCAAGCCGAAAAGGGGCAAGAGCGAAAAGCTGCGACGGGCATCAATGGGAGATAGCCGCCGCTGAGTTCCTTGAGGAAGACAAGGGGATTCATGAAGAAGCAAACCCTAAATGGGGTCCAACTGATTGATCCGCCCCCTCCCTTTTTACTTGTGTTTTTATTTTTTTTATTTTTTTTATTTTTTTTTCTTTTCTTTATTTATTTAAGTAGCTGGTAGTTTTATTTTAATTATGGTTAGTGATTATGATTAATTATTTTAATTTTAATTAAAGGTTAAAACATGATTTTTATTTTTAAACGTGTAACTAAATTTAAAACATTCTTTGTAATTAAGAATGGAAGCCATTTTTTCATTATTAAAACTTAAAACATTTTTCACAATTAAAATTCAAACATTTTTTCATATTAGAATTAAAATATTTCATTAACATTAAAGTTGAAATAATTTTTCTTAAATTAATTAAAACTTTAAAACAAAATTTTTTATATTAAAACCTTAAAACAAAATTTTTCTTTATTAAAACAAGTTTCGTTTTTATTTACAAAAAATGCCAAAATAAAGAGCTCTTGGATTTAGGTAATTTTAATTTGCATCTAACAATCACTTGATCCTTATTCGTCTCTGCATACTAATCCATTGACTTTTATATATATTTCAATTTGTTGGGTTGTAATTACGAGAGGCTATCATCGTCTTGTTCTGTTTTTATGGTTTGTAGTTATGCGAGTAATTATCGCCATTATTTATTTACCGCATTTTTGAGATTTGTAATTTACGCGAGTGATCGTCGCGATGCTTTTCTTTTACAGCTTTCTTTATTTTCCGTACTTTAATTCTATCTTGTGATGATATTCGTTGTTTGCATGTTTTTTACCGTATATTTCACCTTCCGAAGGAATTAGGTCTAGCAGTTTGACCGCCGAGTCAATAACACTAACCTTTGACTTTTTTAAACTCTAATTTACCTAGGTGTCCCGCCGCGGACAATTTTACCCTTTACCCTAGCTTTAGGATTAGGAGTCGCCGCACTCCATATTAGGTTTCCCTTCGTGGAATACCTATTTTAACCCTAATTTCAATTCAACATTTCAACGTAGAAATAGGAGTTTCAAGACTCCACGTAAGCGTGTCCTTAAGATACGTTTATTCCCCGTTGAAACCTTGACCACAGTCAAGACGTTTCTAACCTCCCTTTTAAGGGGAACTACGATTACTCTGATTCCATCCCTTACCCAGGATACGTAGGCACAAGATGCGAATCTTGCCGAGTAAAAACTTAGGACTAACCCTTAGGCCTTTATGTCACTCTCAACCCTTAGCATATACCCTCAAACAAATAATAAAGCAAAATAGTAAACAATAAACAAAAGGTTCCTGTAGAGTACTACAGAAATTTAGGGTGCTAGTACCTTCCCTAAGCTTAACCAACCCCTTACCTAGATCTCTCCCCGCATTGTCTTTACGATGCAAAATTAGGTTTTCCCTCTTTTGATCTTTTCCTTCGGATAAATCAAAGAGCGGTTGTGAGTCAAGAATTGTGATTCAAACTAATTAATAGTTTGATATCCTATTTCCACCGCAACAGAAATGAATGGGCCCATGGGTGAACAATGCAGGTATTAAGCACACAAACAAATGGGATAAAGTCTCAAATGGGGTTAATTGAGGATAATAATAATAAAAAGGGATGGCTAGAAAGGCTAAGAGGGAATAAACAAAAAAAAATGTGCCTCAGTGTATGTTAAGCATGCAATCAATAGTCGAACAGAACGCACGCAAACCCTAATTAGTAAAGACACACATAAATTTTCTCATGATGGAATTTGTATTTGACTTTTATGATCTCACCATGCTGGATGAAACTAACAGGTTCCATAGTGCCTTTGCGTGTAGTGCGACGTCCCTTTTGGTTATGGCAAACATTGTATTATTGTCACTAGTACTTAAGTAAAGTGCATCCAATTATTGTCAGAAGTATCAGTATTTGGGGGAACATGCGCAGAAATGCCAAACAAGTCATTTAAGTGATGACTATCATCCACTCTAGCTAGGAATCATACATTCAAAACAAAGAAACAATCAAACTATATTAACTGAAACAACATTCTATTATCAAAACAAACCCAAAAGGGTCCTTACAAGTTCATTAAAATAAAGACAAAAACAAAACTCTACTAAACTCCTAATAATGAAAATACTAAAAGCTAGAAAGAGAAAATAAGCTAAAAAACTATAACTCAGATCTGTGCTCCATCATCATCAACTCGATCCTATATAACTGCATCAAAGTTGATGAAATTCATCGTCTCAATCCCATGAGCTTCCTGTAGAAACCAAACCACACGATACAAGCTAGATTTACTCATTCAGATAAGTGCGTTTGTGCATTTTGAGAACTTCTTGAACCTCTGGGTATTCATCATCCTTCAGACTCCAAGAGCGTTTTTAGATGATTTTTCATGCAAAGATCTCACGAAATCTGTCAGCATGTAAAGCAGACTTCAATCTAGACGCATCAAAAGAAAAGGAAGCCATGATTTTTTTTTGGTAGGAGAGAGATGAACCTGCGAAAATATGACAAAAACAGCAAGAACAATCAGAGAACAGAGGGTGATACGAAGAAATGCGTATGAGAAAACTTGCAAATGATCAGAAATGTACGGAAAAAGTTTAAATGGGCAGACACGATACACATACGCGTATGATACGTGAAGCTGAAGGTTCATACGTGTATCATATGCAGCTTACGCGTACGAGCATAGCCCAAAATGACGTTGGGAAAAGTAGACCATGTACCAAATCTCGTATTGGCACACATACGTGTATGATATGTGTAAGACCCTTGATACACGTAATGTGTTGTGTTCTTACACATAACATACATGAATTAGCAAGAGACCGGTAATTGAGATTCCCCATACGCGTATGACTGAGAGCAATACACGTTATGGGCAGGACCTGATTTTTTCAAAATTTTCAAATTTTTTTGTTTGCTTTGTTTTCCCCCGTTTTGACTTGCTCTAGACTCGACTTGATTAAAACATACAAAATAAACACACAAACTAAAAGTAAATGACAGGTACCTCCTTTGGGTTGCCTCCCAAGTAGCGGTCATTTACCGTCATTAGCTTGACGCCTCATTTCCCCTGTTATGGGGGATACTTCAGCTTCTACACCTTGTTGCTTCTCTTTTTCAAAACAAATAAACCATCTTTTTCAAGGATAGAGTCCCTTTTTTGCAATAAGTGACTTCCCACTTTCATAGCCTTACCTCGATGCCACTTTTTCTTCATTCTCTTGACTTTTGGAATGGATCTTTAAGTTTTTATGCTTGTTGAAGCTGAATACGATAACACCCTCCGAGAGATTATACGTGAGACTTTTCTAGTGGTGGTCTTGGGATTTGGCTTTCCCCACATGTTTGGATCATGCCAATTGGAGAGCGACTATCTTTTTCTTCCACTTGGTTCTTGATCTCAAACACTTTCAACATTATTTCCTCATCATATGCTTTTAAAGTCAGGGTTATTTTTTCCACATCAAAGTTGCATCGACTTGTAAGCAAGAATAGTCGACCAAGAATGATAGGGGTCTCTTTATCTTCCAGAATCTCCATGCTATCAAAATCAACTAGAAAGCTAAACTTATCAATTGTCACCAGTATATCTTCTGCTACCCCATATGACCGCTTAATGGTGTGATCAACAAACTTTAAATTTGTCCCTGTATCGCTCACCTTTCCAATACCAAGCTTTTTAAAGATAGATAATGTCATTAGACTCATGCTAGCACCCGAATCAATTAGGACCTTCTTGAAAGTTTTGTCTTTTATAGTGCATGGGTTTGCTACAAATCCAGAATCTTTCTGCTTTATGGGTATTCTCCCACCTTGTGATATTTCACTATGTTTCTCAGTTAAAATTGTTATCTCCTCTCCCATTGGTCTCTTTTTAAAGATTGCCTCTTTCATGAATTTTTGGTGCATGGGCCTTTGCTCGAGTGCTTCAAAGAACGACATATTGATCTCTAACTTTTTTAACATTATGATAAATTTCTCAAAGTATTTCTCTTTTGGATCCTTCTTTGTCACTCTCACAGGGTAAGGCAACTTAATCACCGGTTTAACATCCTTTTTCTTTTTCTCTTGAGTTGGCTTTATGGGTGGTATAACTTCTTCTGGTTTTTTCTTATTTTCCCTCACTTCCAGATCTACCTCTATGACATGGTCATCATTTTTTGCCTTCTCTTATTCATCTTTAGCAACTTCCTGACTTCTTGTTGTGACAACATTCACATTCTCATGATTTTTCTGATTTGGGATTGTTGTACTCGGAAGGGTGCCTTGAGCTTGCATGGAGAGTTGTTGTGTTATTTGTCACATCTGAACCTCAAGATTTTTTATAGAAGTTGTGGTGTTCCTTTGATTATTTTGGGTCTCTTCTTGGAATTGGGAACTTTGAGCGGCCATTTTCTCAATGGAAATTTCCCAATCAACCTTCTTGGGTGCCTGTTGTTGATACTGCTGTTGTTGTTGTTGGTACTATGCTGATATGACCTTGTTTTTTACTATTCCCTTGCTGGTCTTTCTAGGAGAAACTTGGATGGTTCTTCCAACCCGGATTATAAGTATTAAAATAGGGATTGTTTTGCTTCATAAAATTTATCTCCTCAATTTTTTTTGTAGTTGCAATGCAGTGCATGGAAAAATGAGGTTCGCCACAAATCTCACAGTTAACAGCTTGAACAGGTTGAACTTGGGCTATTTGTTGAGTACCTATATTCATTGCTTTAAGTCTTCTCTCAACTTTGGCAGCCACTTTGTCTTCCATCTTCACTACCTGATTTGCAAGTTTCAGGTCAATCACACCCTCGGGTTTACTCACACTTTGGTCATATAACTTCAGATGTTCATTTGCAACAATGATTTCTATGATCTTCTTGATGCAAGCGGCTGTTGAAAAATTTGATGAAGCACCGGTAGCAGTATCAATAAGTTGCTTTGTCTTTATTCTGAGGCCATTTACAAACATTTGCATCTGTTTAGTCTAATTGATATTGTGAGTGGGACATGCCACCTATAGCCTTTTGAACCTCTTATATGCATCACCCACTAATTCCCATACATTCTACTTAAAATTCACAATGTCATATCTTTTGTGAATATAAACAGAAGCAGGAAAATACTCATTCAAAAAAGTTGTTTCCATTTTTTCCCAAGTCGTAATACTTCCAGCAAGTAACGAGTAAAACCACTCTTTGGCATCTTCAGCTAGAGTGAATAGAAACATCCTCAATTTTTCGCTTCTTCAGTATGCCCATCAATCTTGAGTGTAATGCTCATGGTAAAAAACCTTTGTAGATATTTGTCTGCATCTTCATTGATTTTTCCTATAAAAGGTCTCTTCTCTAACTGACAAATGGTTTTTTGGTGCAACTAAAAGTTTGGGATATTCACTGGTTGATTAACAATGGTCAAACGACCTAAAGGGGCATTTGCTCCTCCATAATCCCCGAGGAGTCTTTCTTGTTCTTCAGCCATTGGTGGATCTTCTAACTCTTTTTTTGACTCTATCTCTGAATGCTATTAAACTTCTATCTCTCTTTCTCTTTCTAAGTCTGAAGTTTTTGCTTCTAATGTTGCCAGTCTTGCTTGCCTTGCTTGTCTGAGCCTTGTGCAAAGTTCTCTCTAGTTTTGCGTCAAAAGTAAAATTAGATGAGGACTTTCCTCGCATACAAAGATTAGTCAGAGGTTAGAAATAACCAACAATCACCACACAAAAAAACAAAAAACAAAATAAAATTGAAAATAAAATTTTAGTTACAGAGCAACAAAATTTTAATTGAATTAGACCTATGAACTCTATGATCTTTGGCAGTCCTCGGCAACACCGCCAAAAACTTGATCGGTAAAATAGAAAGTGTATTATTTTGCCTCTGTAGTAATAAGAGGGGAAATCCACAGTATCAATCTCAAGGACTGCTTGACGGTACATAGTTTTGGATTAATTTCAATTAAACAAAAGCTTAGGGGGTTTTGGGATTGTTTGGTGAACATATAAAAGCAATTGCAATAAAAATAAAGAAAATGTTTGAACGGTAAAACATATTTGAGTAGATTTCTAAGGATGGTGTACGATTCATTCATGCAACAATCTCGACCTATCAGTGCAATAACATATTTCACAATAATTGATTACGGGCTCTTTAGGATAATTACTCCTAAGTCCTTAGTAAGAAATCCTTTGATCAATCAACCTAATTACTATGTCCATAGGCAATTATGGTTGAAATCAAGCATTCATATAACAAGAATACTTCAGTTATTATAAGGTATCCCTATTCCTAGGTGATATCTATTACAATATGTTCTCAACCATATCAATGAACAATGGCGGTCCGATCTAATTTATTAACATTAAATTAGAATTTGTTTGTCCGACAGATAAAGCAATAAGAATAGATACGAGAACAAATCAAACTTGAGAAAATAAATTGTCATTGCACAGATAAAATCAACTTCATTACATATCAGAATCAGGGACACCCCCTAGCAATGGGGGATTTAGCTACTCATAACAAAAAAGAAAAAAACATGATAGAAAGTGTTGTCATTACAGAAATCTCAGATGAATAAGTCTTCAATCGCGGAAAGCTCTTGAAAATATGAATCCACCTTGAAAATATGAGTTCTCCAGCCTTCAAAACGTGTTTTTGCTCAGTAAAATCGTTCAATCCTTTGAATTTTGCATTCTGCATTAAATAGCCAAGTTACGGGCTTACAACAATTTTTGGACCTCCAAACGCGTATTGATATGGCCCATACGCGTAAGGCCTGACCACCTAGCCCGAAGCACCTACACGTATGGTATGAAATGATGCCCTTGTGTAAGTGATATGCGTAAGGTACGTGTAAGGGTAGAAGGCCTCATTTTCCTTTCTTATGGTGGTTCTTGTATGCTACACGTATTTGACAAGGCTATACGCGTAAGGAACAGAGGATTGCACGTATGGACAAAGGTGCTTTTTCTTCTCTCCCCTTTTCATATGCAACGTGTAATAGACGGTCCACAAGGCATGGCCATACACGTAAGGCACAGTGCCATACGCGTATGGGCAACAATAACAAAAATCCATCTCTCTTTCTTTTGCTCTTGTGTTATGCATCGGTCTTTTGATCTGATTCTTCCTCCTCTATGTATTTTAACCTGCACCCACACGAGATCATACCAAACGCATAAAAATAGCTAAGAGAGACTCAAGTTACTTACAGACACTGATCTAACACACATAGACTCAAATACTCCAGAAATTGGTCTCAAGTCATATAGTTTACCTGAATTTTTGCTCTTTAAATGCTGAAAACTATAACATAAATGGTGACTGATCAGCGACTATGTTTTTTTCTTCGTATTTCGAGCGTTCCTTATGCCCGTATTTTTTTTGCGCCGTGACACACTTCATGTAAACATTGTTTCTTAGGTCGATTCATAATGATTTATGGGACAGTTTACCCTCTTCATCTAACTTAAGTTCATTTGTTATAATAATTTGTAGATGTTTACTCTAAATTAACCTTTATTTACTTACTTAAATCTAAATCTCATATTTTTGTCATATTTAAACAATTCAAGTATATGGATCAACTTCAATTTGTGTATCCTATGAAATATATTCAAACTTATAGAGGTGGAAAGTATTGTCCCATCACATAATATTTGTGTGAGTTGGAATTTATCTATATAATAATATTCCCACATACACATCATCAAAATGGTGTGGTACAGAGAAAAAATATATACATAATGTTGAGTTAAACTTAACTTTCTCAGTCAAACATCATTACCCTTAACCTATTTCGACTATTCCTATTTAACATCCACCTATCTTGTAAAACCTTAATTTTTAACAATGAAGTGTATTATTAAATGGTAACTCTTTTCATAAATAAGCTAATTAAAGGTTTTCCTTATGAAAAAAAAAACTATTTCTTATATAAGATATAATTTTTTATATTTAAATCTAGTTTAAAAGCACACCATTTTCATTGTAATAGAAATTTAATAAAACCAGATTAAAATATAATACCAAAATATGTATGGATGATGAAGTGTCCAGAGACATAAAGTAGACATGATGATCATGAGACAAACCATAATCGACAAAATAAATGTAAAGTCCTTGACAATTACCCATGTAGAAGAGCTGCTTCAAGGAGAAAATCAACCATACATAACAAAGTTAGATGGCGTCTGCCATATAATAGCAAAAACTCCTAACACCCATGTATTCAACCTCACTAACTAATAACCATCATCCTCAGCTTCGTATAGTCCGTTTTACTCACTAGTTAGAGTGTTCATGGAGTCCCCCTTGTCATAGTCACCTCCAAATTCCTCCTAAGTGGGGTCATAGGTATCGTCGTCCTCTGTCCTAATAGCATCCAACACTAAAGATGGAACACATGTCAGAAAGATACCAGGGAGCTCGTTTACTTCAAGGAAATCCCGAGTGAATATCAAAGAGAGTCATATGGGCATTCTCAAGTCTAGATAAGGCATTGGTTCCTCATGGAAGGAAATTGAAATGGATGTGAAATTCAATTTTGTGAAAGATATTGGAACTAAAATGTGATTTTATATACTTGACTTATGGTATGAACAAAAGTCAAAACAAATTAGCTTTAAAAAAATAAATAATTGGACTAAAAATAAATTGGTCATGGATTAAAAAATAAAGTTTTGATTTTTTGAAATAATACTAGTAAAAATACAATTTAGTTTTGGCTTAACTGCAATTTTGATCCCTTTATTTTTATTTGTTTGAGTTTTGGTCCCCCTATTTTAAAATCCAGAATTTTGGTCCCCCTATTTTAATTTTTTTGAGTTTTGATCCTCCGCTTTTAAAATCCGAAATTTTGGTCCCACTATTTTCATTTTTTTTTACTTTTGGTCCCCATATTTTAAGTTTTGTTTTGGATTTAGTCCCTTTTCCAATTTTAGATTTTAAAATTGGGTGATCAAATATATAAAAAATGAAAATAGGGGGAACAAAGTTTTGAATTTTAAAATCGAGGGACTAAAAGTAAAAAAGAAAAAGAAAATAGAGGGACCAAAATTCCAGATTTAAAAATAGGAGGGCTAAAATAAAAAAGAAAAAGAAAATAAGGAGACCAAAATTACAATTAAGTCTTTATTTAATTTTATTCTTATTTTTACTCCAAATCCCAATAAAGCATTTAGAACAAAATTAAGTAATAAGATAAATCAATTTTAATCCATAAACCGGGAAAAATCATAAATTTAAATCAAATCAATAAAAATGAGATGACAATAAAAATCAACAAAGTCAACCTTTGAAACTCTGAATAATGTAATCAAATGAATGATGTACTGTATGATAAAATGGAATGCGTGTCATGCTATGCAGATGAAAAAACTTAGGGTATGACAATATCAAGTTTCACTTTATCAAGTAAATTGTATGCTTGAACCTTGACATTGGCCTTCGACCCCAACATTTTTAAGATATTAAAAATGAATGAAGATATTGCAACATAAAAGGGCCATCAAAATGAGTGAATACTAAACAGTATCCACTTGGGATTCGAAGTGTGTTCCTAAGAGTGACATTTCCCCATGGTTGAAAAATATGAATGTGGTGAATTGTAATTTAATTTTGACTTTAAAATAAAATAAAAAAAGAAGAAACACGTCACATTTTCCCAAGGTTGGAAAACATGATTGTGGTTAATTATGTCTTAAAAGTTAAGAAAAAAATGACTAAATGAATAAATTTTACCACAGTTGACAATATGACTAAGGTGAAAGTACGTTACAAAATCCATATTTTCTATTAGTGTATGACAGATAGATGTCAAAATTATTTCTCTTAATGTGAATCTCTTTGAGGATGTGTACATGACACAACTTTAAGGATTTGACACACTAAAAGAAGTGACAAAGACATGCAAGTTACAACAATCAATATATGCATTAAAGAAAGCTTCAAGAAGCTGGAATCTTTGTTTTGGTGAAACTGTAAAACAATATGGATTCATTAAAAAAAAGACGAGCCTTGTGTCTATAAGAAGGTTAGTGGGAGAATGGTTGTTTTTCTGATATTATGTGCATATGACTTATTACTCATTGGAAATTATGTCCCTACCTTACAAGTGAAAACTTGGCTAGGAAATCTATAGAGATGGTATTTGCCCATCCTGCATAACAGAAATATATGTCTAAGGGTCCATGTTAAACTAGATCAAGGTGACATAGTCTCTACCTTGTCTTCAATATAGACATGATGGCAAAAGGGTAATCATACACATTATCAAATCACATGACATTTTTATGACTTGGGTAACAATGATGTGTTGTTAGATACCGCACACTATTTATTATATTAAATGTGTGATTTAATATAATTTTCAATATAATGAGAATCTATAGACTTACACACATAGACAAATTAATGAGAAAAAAATAAATAAGTGAAACTTATTCAATTGTGTGATGTTGCAATGCACTAACGTTAATTAGAGAAATGCAATACACCGTAAGATACGATGTACTTACGTGTAGTATGGAACACCGTAAGATGCAATGTACTTGTAAATTACAGAATACCGTAAGATACGATGTACTTACGTGTAATATGAAACACTGTAAGATGCAATATACTTGTAAATTACAAAATACCGTAAGATACAATGTAATTACGTGTAACATGAAACACCGTAAGATGCAACATACTCATGTAAATTATATAATACCGTAAGATACAATGCACTTAAGTGAAATACAATACAACATAAAGTACAATGTGCTTAGTAGGCTTATTCAACTTGCAACACACACAAGCAGTTATATATATAAAACCTTTGTGCTGAAGTATTTGATACTTAATTGAATTCAGTTTGTGAAACCATAGTCGCACTTCTCTCTCTCAAGTCTTAATTCACAACATGTGACACCAAGATTGAAAATACTTAATGTTTGTGATTATTTCCAATTCTGCATCAATGACTAATCGTCATAAGAGGTAACTATTGTATCACTAATAATTTATTTATATTCATTCGTAATGATCGAATTAGATAAAAAAATTATTTCCCACTACGTATATTAATCACAATTTCTCTTCAGTAATATCAACCATAAAAAAAAAACTTTTTGAACACGTGTCAACATTGAACACAACATTTGTATTTAAACAAAGTAACCACTGACATATGATGAAAGTGACAATCACTTAATTTTATTTATTTATAAATAATAATTCTCACAAACAAATACTTACTATTTAATTTATAAAATTTACTCTTAACTAGAAACACACTCAAACTTTCCAAAACTTTAAAACGTTAAGCATATCTTACACTAGATTTTAAATTCCTTTACATTTCTTATAATTTTTTTGTGATTTACATTTCTTACAATATAAATTCAAAATACTTTACATTTTTAAACAAACTCACATTTTAAAACACAAAATTTTCAATTCTTTTATTTTTTTTTTTTTTGCAATTTACATACTAAATCATATCCGATACCACACTATTTACATTAAAAAAAATTTTACCTTAAAACTTTTTCATAATATTTTAGAATCGATATAATACATGTTATCATAAAAAAATCAATATAATATAATATTTTTGTTCTATCCACACAAATTTTAAAAAAATATATAATTTATCTTTAATATAACTTAATTAATTTTATATGTGAATCTTTTAAATATTAGTCCTCATGCAAAAAAAAAAATAGAATGACAAGAGACACGTTTAAAAATTATTTTAAATGTTAATTAATAGTCATTTATAATTATTATAATAAAAAATATATTTTTTGGATCAGTGATACTCTTTTCCTCGTAAATATATAAATTTCCCTTATTTAACTCAAGGAAATATATTTTTGCATTTATTGTTTGATTCAACTAATATCAATTAGTAAAATACATTATTGGGTTGATATATGATTTTTACTATTTAAAAAGTTACGTTCTTTTCAAATTATTAATCAATTCAAAATACTCTCACATTTATTCCTAATAAAATATATTTTATTTCATACCAAAAATATTTTTTCAAAAAATAGATTCAATTACTACCAAATATAATAGTAAAATATAAATTATTAAATGATGCACTATTAAAATTAAATGGTATCAGAATAGAATAAGAAATATATTGTCATTCTTCATTTTTTTTCTCTTTATATATATATATATATATATATATATATATATATATATATATATATATATATATATATATATATATATATATATATTATGGATATGAATTATTTATGTTTTTGATAACTAATATATATATATATAGTTGTGTTTTTGATAAACAACACAAAAGAAAACAAAAATATTCTGACATTAAAGGCCAAATTTGGCAAAAGTTTTCATCTTTTTTTATCCTATTGTCTTTCTCATGTTATGTATAAAGCCATTAATAAAGAACATTTGAGTAATTACAAAACCATTGTTTGCAGGATAGGAAAGAAGGATATTTACTACTAAAAAGGAGATGAAAGAAGGCTACGATGAACCCTACAAATATGCAGCCCCGGCCCAAGGGATAGGCCAGCTAGGCAATTGCCTAGGGCCTCAAACTATTTTTTACTTATAAGTAATGTAATGTTAATATTTTTGCTTAGAGTTTTAAATTTTATTTTACCAATTACTAGTATAGTGTAAATGTTCATCTATTATCTCTATCTTTATGTTCCTTTTCAAATGAATAGCAACAAATGCATATCGTATGTTACTTTTAGTAAGTATTTTATTAAATTATTATTTTATTCTAACTTTAATTCTTTTGCCATTTAATTAACTCTTGTTTTGCCCCTACTTTATAAAGCTTTTTTTTTAATATAATTTATTCATCTTTTAGAATGTATTATTATTAATTTATAAAAAGTACAAGGAGAAAATAATACACTAATTATTATATTTAATTAAATAAAGAAATATGATTATTTAATCTATATTACTTATATAACAATGTTAATTATTTTTATAACTATTTGGGTATGTCAAAAAGTTTTTTTTTTTAAAGTTGAAGTTAGTTAAATTTTATTTTAATATAAAAAATATCACAATGAAAACTAAATGAGTTGGTTTTATTATTGATTAAAATAATATATTAAACTGAATTAATTAGAATAATTAAATAAATATTTTGCATTTTAAATATTTATAAAATAAAAATTTTATTAAAATATAATTATTAATTTTAAAAAAAATTAATTCACCTTAGGCCACAATATGTGTTGGACCGGCCCTGCAAATATGCTTCACAGGTCAGAACCAGCCATCATAAATGTACATGAAAAATTTAACAAAATCATAGCAACATGAAAGACTACTTGGACAATAACATCTTAAGAATCTATCACTTTGTAGAGTCGAACTCATATGCGTCTACTTTGACCTTTATCAAACATGTCACGCCGCAATAAATCTCTAAATTATTCTGTTTCATAGTCTTCTGCAGATGCATCATACTTCTTTTCAAAATCATCTACAACAGAAAGCAATGTAGGAAGAAATCAATAATATTGCAAACTCCAGTCTACCAAACTCGGTAAGTGGCGACTGAGCTAATGATTTAACATTACTAACACATTATGTCGGTTCAAACGATGCTACACCTTAAAAAATATATTGAGAATCACACACAACAGAACCTGAATCTTAAGCACTTGGTTACTGATATTAGTGTTAAATATGTAATTCATTATTCTAGAAAGATTATATTTGATTTAGAAAGATTAGATTTGATTTAGAAAGATTAGATTAGATATTTTTGGGCTTTTATAGTTTGGTCTTTGCCTTGGGGTGCAAGCTAACTTAAATCTATAAATAGTGAGAAACCCTTATTTTGTAAACATCTCATCTAATCTCATCATATTTTGTAATTTACAGTTTGCAGTTGCAAGTGAAATAACAGACAGTTTGTGGGCAGAGAGTTCTCTGCAGAAAATTGTTCATCTTCTTCTTCTCTAACATTTACTTTCTTTCTAAACTTTGCTTTAATTGTTATTACATGAGTTGAAATAATCTTGAGATCAAGATTAATTGAGTGAAATTCTCCATAGATTATGGTTGAATTTCCAACATCTGGTATCTAAAGCTTCGGTTACAATTCAAGGAAGGAAAATCGTGATGACGATGAATCATCCAAACAGTCATTTTTCGGCAAACCTTCCAAATCTCAAGAAAGATAATTATGAGAATTGGTGCAAACAGATTAAGGTGATTTTCTATTATCAAGATCTTTAGGATCTTATGAAAGGATCAAGAAAAGGCTGCATTCGAAGAATTGAAGAAGAAAGATTATAAAGCTCTCTTTATAATTCATCAATGTGTAGATCCAGATAATTTTGAAAAGGTTAGTGATGTATAATCAGCGAAGGAAGCGTGGGAGATTCTTGAAAAGTCGTTTGGAGGTGCAGAAAAGTGAAAGAGGTGAGGTTACAAACTCACAAGAGAACCTGTAAATTGCTTCAGATGGAAGAAAGTGAAATTATAACATATTTCTTCACTAGAGTTACAAAGCTGGTGTATCAAATCAAGGTATGTGGAGAAGTGTTGACATCAAGATCAGTTGTTGCAAAGATCTTGAGGTCGTTGGCTCCAAAGTTTGACCACGTGGTAGTAGCCATAGAAGAGTCGAAAGACTTGTCAACATTGACAAAAGAAAAGCTTCAAGGGACGCTTAAGTCTCATGAATAAAGGATAACTAATAGAGTTGCAGGAAAGTCGAAGAGTGATATGGCTTTGTAAGCGCAGTCAGAAAAGGAAAGGAAATCTAAAGAAAGCTGTAATGGCAACAAAGGTAGAGGAGACTACAACAATTCTACTGGTCGAAATCAACAGGAAGGAAACTGGTCAAATCAAAGAAAACCTTGAAACCAAGGCAACCAAAGAGATGGTGTTGCAGGTAGAGGAAAAGGTAGTGGACGAAAGTCTGACAAAAGTCACATTTAGTGTTTCAATTTTCAGAAGTATGGTCAAAATTTTAGTGAATGTCGAGAAAAGAAGAAGAATCAAGAAACTGATGCAAAGATGACAAAGCATGAAAAAGAAGAAATGTTGCTAATGATCACAACAAGAGACAAAGAGAGACTCCAGGACAAGTGGTACTTGAACTCAGGATGCTCATCACACATAACTGGAAGGAAAGATTAGTTTATCAACATGAAGCCCTCGTCGAAGAACATGGTGAAATTTGCAAATGACAATAATCTAGAAGCTGAAGGTTTGACGATGTTTTGATTATGAGAAAAGATGGCAAGAGATCAATAATTTTCAATGTGTTGTACATATCACGCATGAAGAGTAATTTGCTCAATATAAGATAGTTAGTCAAAAAGAACTACAAGGTGTCGATCAAAGACAAGATTATGAGAGTTCTCGACGCAGGTGGTAGGTTGATCTTGAAGACTCCAATGTCTTAGAATATGATCTTCAAGATTGAACTCAATGTGATGGAGCACAAGTGCCTAGCAACTGCAGCCAACAGAGATGAATGGTTATGGTATTTTCGACTAGGCCATCTCAACTTCAATGACATCAGAGAGCTAAAGAGGAGAAATATGGCTTCAGGATTACCTGAAATCGAAATTCCGAGTGAAGTTTGTGAAGAGCGTGTTCAGTCGAAACAACAGAAGAATAGCTTCAGCAAGGATGCAGTAAGGAAGTCGAAGGCAATTCTGGAAGTCATATACTCTGATGTATGTGGTCCAATCCAGATGGGTTCAATTGCAGGAAACATATACTCTATTGCGTTCATAAATGATTAAAGTCGAAAGCTATGGACTTACCTCATCAAGAAGAAAAGTGATGTGGTCGAGGTATTTTCTAGATTCAAATCTATAGTCGAAAGACATAGTGGTTGAAAGCTGAAAATTCTGAGGACTGATGATGGTGGAGAGTATGTGTCGAAAGATGGAAGTGAAGTGTGCATTCCTTAATGGCCCCTTAGACGAATAAGTTTATGTTGCACAACCAGCTGGGTTTGTGAAACGAGGCAAAGAAAGAAAGGTGTATATGTTGCATAAAGCCCTATATGGACTTAAGAAAAACCCAAGAGCTTGGAATAAGAAAATTGACAACTTCTTAAAGGAGAAGGAATTTGTGAAGTGTACGACTGAGCATGGAGTGTACATAAGAAGAAGCAATAGTGAACTGCTTATACTATGCCTTTATGTCGATGACCTGTTGATAATAGGAAGTTGCAAGAAGGAGATCAAAGACTTCAAACATAACTTGAGTGAGGAGTTTGAAATGTCAGACTTTGGAAATCTCTCATATTTCCTTGGCATCGAATTCTACAAGAGTAGTAGAGGTTTGATGATGCACCTAATAAGATATGCAGGTGAAATACTCAAGAGATTTGAGATGTAAGATTGCAACCCAACTTCGACTCCAACTGAGACCAGATTGCAACTGTCAAAGGATTTAGATGAAGATGATGTCGAACCAACTCAATATAGAAGACTTATTGGGTCACTTCGATATCTTTGTCACATAAGGCCTGACTTAGCATACAGTGTGGGTATGGTAAGTAGATTCATGTGGAATCCAAAAGTATCACACCTAGCATCGACGAAGAGGATACTGAGGTATCTGAAAGGGACTATCGACTATGACATTTTATTTCCTGAAGCTAATGAAGGAAAAGAATGCAAGTTAGTGGGATACACCGACTCTAGTTGGTGTAGTGATGCTGAGGATAGAAAATCCATAACTGGATATGTGTTTATGTTAGGTGGTGCACTAGTTGCTTGGAGTTCGAGAAAGGAGCCAATAGTGGCATTGTCATCATGTGAAGCAGAATATATAGCTGCTTTTTTTTGTGCATGTCAAGCAACCTGGATGATGAACCTGGTCAAGGAAATCACAGTGAAGAGTCATGGAGCAATTACCATGAAGATCGACAGCATGTCAGCTATCAACTTGGCGAAGAATCCAATAGCACACGGTCGAAGCAAGCACATCGAAATGAGGTTACATTATCTTCAAAAGCAGGTAGCAGAAGGGAAGATGAACTTGGAACACTGCAAAACTGAGAATCAGATTACAGACATCACGATGAAGGGAGTGTCAGTCGAAGTGTTTAAGAAGCTAAGGTCTATGATGAATATGGATAGTTTAGACACAATGAATTAGGCGGTGTGTTAAATATGTAACTCATTGTTTTAGAAAGATTAAATTTGATTTAGAAAGATTAGATTAAATATTTTTGGGCTTTTATAGTTTGGGTTTTGGCTTGGGGTGCAAGCTAACCTAAATCTATAAATAGGGAGAAACCCTTATTTTGTAAGCATCTCATCATATTTTGTAATTCACAGTTTACAGTTGCAAGTGAAATAACAGATTTTTTACTGTTTGTGGGCAGAGAGTTCTTTGCAGAAAATTGTTCATCTTCTTCTTCTCCAATGTTTACTTTCTTTCTTTTTTTCTAAACTTTTCTTTCATTATCATTACGTGAGTTGAAACAATATTGAGATCAAGATTGATTGAGTGAAATTCTCCATAGATTGTGGTTGAATTTTCAACAGTTAGATCCTTTCGTTTCAGGAAGAATCATAATCATATATATTTGTAAAAAATGTGTTACTGCAGTTGAACAAATTGCAGTCAGTAACATTTTTATAAATCATGTTGATCATCCAATACCTCTATATCATGCACAAATTCCTTTTTCTATCAACTTCTTCAATTGCAAAAATCCTCAAATTCTCATATGCCAATGTCAATGGCCTTTTTCTATCTCCAAACATCCTCAGATTATACAATTATCATGACCTGCAAAATAAAAATAACAAAACCTATATCATAAGAAAATGTTATTCATTTGTAATCATCAATGTTAAAGAACATAGAAAGAGTATAGGACATTCATTGATTAATATTCACTTGGATTAATAGAAATAACAATGCCGGAGTGCGAGAAGTCACAATTGAAATCACGTTTTTCACTAAATAAGTCATTACCATAGTCACAGGTGGTAAAGCAACACCATTCTTTGCAACTGTATCATAGAAATGCTTTGTAGAAATAGCCTAAAACAAAATTTGACATAACTTTACAACATAATAACATTATAAATAGAAAAACAGTAACATACGTGTTATAATAATGTAAATATAAAAACAAAATGAATGAGTAATCAAATGACGGGAAACATGAAACTCACACGAGATCTGTGCTGTCCTGAATGAGTAACCCAAATTATACGAACAAATGAAACATCATCACTCTCTTCAACATTGTTTACAACTTTTAGTCCTAAAATCATTTTATGCCATATAACTGCATAACGATTTTATCTTATTTTCATAAGCTCTCAAAAATAGTTTACACAATCAACTTATACATGAACATTTATATTTGTGATCTTCTCCAGTTTATGAAATTCATTTCTGTAGAAAAACAACAACAACGGTTCAAAAAAATCGAAACGGAAAACGACAATATTTGAAGCATATGGAGAAAAGTTAATAATTTACCCAAATATGTGGTAAGCACAAACACCCTCTCCAGCTTCTCTACAGAGAGATGTTCGCAACATCTGCAGAGCAGTGTACAACTTAGCTGATAGATTCTGAAATAGGTTTTCATAAGAATAATTCAACAATAAGAAACTTTAATAAAACCAAAAGAAAAAAATCTTATACCAAGTCCACTTCATTTTTTGAAGCCTCAATAAACTTCCTTCTTCTATTAACTTATTTAACTGCAAAAAATAACAGATCCATTATCATGAAAAAAACAAAACCACTGAAAACCCAAAACATGGAATTGCTACAATATAAAAAATAATGAAAATCCAAAAAATGGAATTGCTCTGAATACTCGAATCTTTAATCTTCTCTTATTGCTGAAATCCATTTATGCAGAAAAACAACAACAACGATTTAAAAATTTTGAAATGGACTTAGGTCAAATGGAGAAAAGAGAAAACAAATGGAGAAAGAGAAGAGAGGAAAGAAGATTCTCACTGCAATTTTCCAAAGCTCTTTACTATCGTTGATGTCCTTAACCATCGAAAAAGGTCTTGTCATTATTGTTCTTAATGTCCAGCTACGTTTGGTTTGTTTTTTTTGCAGGGGGAAGGTTTGGAAGTAGAAAAAGGTTTCCACTATTTTTCTAAATGAAATGTGTTTTTTCTGTGAAGAAACTAAAGTGGGATGAGTGTTACATGTCTATCCATTTGATCAATGCATTTCTGTCTTGGAAGAAGCACTTTACAGACATGTGTTTCTGATTTCTGACTTGCGCAGACTTAGGAAGTTGTTCCTATCATTCACAGCACCTTTACGCCAATGCTTACCCTTCTCACTACGGTTGCAAACTTTTTGTTACCATTCAGTTTGGGTTTGCTCATATTTTATAAGGTATTTGAGTGCTTAAACACATGTTGGTTGAGATGCAATTATGCTTGCATTCAGTTTGGATTAGTTGTTTTTAGACACATAATGCCCCCCGAATGTGTGTGTGCTGGTGGCAGCAGTTAATCAAAAGTTAATAGGATAGTTCAATGAAAGTTCTTATATTATAGATAACTAGTAGAAGACCCGTGCATCCGCACGGGTATGAGAAAAAAAATGAGTAATATATTCCAACTTTAAGAAAGCAAAATAAGCAATGTATCTCCATGGTAGATTCTAAATATCTATTATCATATGAACCTTCTAAAGTCAACAATGTTGATGCACAAAGACAATATGATTATGGATTGGAATTTGACAGAGGTGTGACAATATGATGTTTATCTATCCGAAATCATTGTAGTATCATCAATCACCAAAACTGATTCAACTGGGTATGAATGAGGAGCTTAAGTATCAATGTTGTTCACAAATTGATACAATTCACTAAATGCCATGAATGGATTTGATAAGATCTTGCTTGCATGAAATACTCAAATAGAAAAACGAAATAGTAAATGATACAACACAAAATAGCATTGTAAAGCACAAAAATAAAGATACTACAGAAAATAAACATTTAATGGTTTGGTCAATATTTATGTTGGTTGTAACGATGTTGGCATACAACTTTTACTGATGAATGTGTTCGAGTTTGTATCTTTAACACAAAAGTAATATGTTCAAACTTTAACAGACAAAACTCAACAATGAACACGGCGTTATGTAAATGTTTGCAAATGCTGCAACACTTGAATAGAAGAATAATAGTAAATGATTTCATTGCTCAAATAGAATAACAATAGTAAATGATGCAGCATAGATGAACATTGTAAAACAAAAAAAGATGATAAAGAAAATAAACATTTAATAGTCTGGTTGAAATCTTGCAAATGACGGAAATCACATTTGCAGTTTTGTTCAAATTCAATATAAGAAAATCATCGAAGTGCTGCATCCAACCAAAATGGGATCCATGGATGCATAATAAGCAAAAAAAATAAATCCAACACAATAAGAACATAATGCAAATTCATTAGCCCAAGTGTTTCAAGTACTACCACACAAAGATTTTATTCACATATCCGACCATGTTATGTTCTACATTTCTATATTCCAATACATACTGAAAACAATCAAACTGACTTAATATAAAATGGAAACTGACTCAAAATAAACAAAGTTTTGTTCATATGACCCTTCAAGCAGAAGCAATAGCAGTAGAAGGCTCAGCATCATGCTTGGAAATTTTCAATTGCAACTCCTCCTTCTTAGCACCCACAACTTTGTCCATGACTTTTCCTTCTTTCAAGAAAAGGAATGTTGGCATGGCTTCAATACCCCAATCCTCAGAAACAGTCTGAAGAAATCAATGAAATTAGTTGCAGGATTCTTAGTTTAAAAAAAAGCACTAATGCATTAAAAATTAAAAACAATAACAATGTTATGTGATAGATTTAGATATTGCTCACCTTCAATTCATCCATATCAACCTTAAGGAAAGTGATATGTGGAAGCTTTTTAGCAATCTCTGCCAAAATTGGAGCAATGAAACGGCATGGACCACACCAAGAAGCAGTAAAATCAACCATAATCTGACAACATAATTTCCTTTTAGTACTTTGAAATTAACAAAAAAAAACAATTTTATAGCATCACAAATCATATACAATAACAGGTTAACACAATAAACATAGCAGTTAAAAATTCTAAGAACAAACTGCAACTTCATAAACTGAACCGAATTACCATTTTATACCTTCTTTTACTCAAAATATTTCACATATAAACAAACAAAACCAAAATTCCTCTCTATCTTCTAAGCCAAAATGGACTGACAGTACCCAATCAATGCACCAACCTATTCATCATTGGCCTTACAGCCACACAAAGCAAAAGTAAGAGTCTCACAATCCAAGCTGATCTTAGCCAAGACATGAGTTAAATCTAAGTGAAATCCAAAAAGATCAAATGCACATCTAATGAGAATCCAGGTTGATAGACCTCCCAACAACTTTGGACAGTAAATATAGTATAAAAAACAACCTTTCATTATGTCAACGAAATTTGAAATTCTACCCTGGCATGAATTCAAACAGACCTATAATGACAACCCTCTCCTCAATAAATTCACACAAGCAAAACACCTACAAAGGATCCTACTAAGTACTACAATCTAGCTTCTCCTAGACTGTCTAAGACCTGCCCTCATGGATTAGCCAACGCTGATGTACCATAGGTCCACTAAGTGTAGAAAACCTAATGACAACAGGCAATCTCCCCATCTCATGACAGTAACAGTTTTGGTTATCACAATGCCAAACTCACACACTAATTCAAAAATTGTTTTAGATGAAAGCTACCAATATTGTTAAAACAATCACAAACCAATATGAGCAAACAGATCTGATAATAATAAAAAAGTAAACCAAAACAAAGTTGATCAACATATGCCTTAACACATCCATGTTAGTCCCTTCAATAAAGGCATACATACTTGCATAAATCAAACAGGATATCCTTGCTTAACGCATAAGCAGACAGCAAAACCTTATGCTACCATAGGCAATAACCAAAAGCAGTCTAAAGCCTTGCCTTATTGACAGTCAAAGTGAGTTAACAAACTCAAATTAAAAAAACAACTTTTTACATAACCAAAGTAGTTTTCTAAACATAATAATGTTGATGCTTTTAACAGGTTTGCCATGATAAATCAACACACTTGTCCAAATGAGAGGTTGCAACCTCAAAACAGTTTAAGACAACATAGATACAACCATAACTATGTTGATCATCAACACCTCATATAAATCATCTCAACATTGGGCATAACCATCAAACAAACAGAAGCCCTAACTCTAAAGGCAGTCATCAACTTAATGCAAGCAATAGATATTTGGATGAGCAAATCTTAAAAACAGATTTAAACAGAAAACTTGCTGACAAATGCTAACAGACTCACAGTTCATGCAAATTTCAGGCATCGCGATAAGCAAACGTGCTGTGTGCCTTATCTCAAAACCCATCCAATATGATTGCAAATGCATCGTACGTGAGTGTCTACACATATACATTGGACATTGTTCCATCCAATAATCATAACCTACAATTGTCAATAAGAATGTTGATCGCGACTTTCTATGTCTAATACAACCTAACTGCAAGTGCACAGTCTATCGCGTAGTAATAATAGATATCGGTCCCACAGGGACTCGTAATCAAACTAGTGTTCTCGGGAGTTACTATGTTTAGCTAGGTAAAATATATTTAAGGGAATAAGATTGTCACTAAAAGGGAACTAAGAGTGCTACTTAGATTATAATTGATTGAATCGATGTGCAGTAATTGTGTTCTTCAGGGATTTGACAAGTTACCGGTGTATGAAACAATTTTCAGAGTTTATTTAAGCAGAAAATAGTGATTTAAAGACTTTCGCCTCACGATGGTTATTGACGCTAGTCATAACTCTAAGGGCCAAACGTACACTTTCGTATCTCGTTCGGGGTTAAAATCATTTTTTGGAAATCTCTAAGTTCTAATTCATTTTAAAGTGCTTTCGCTGTTATTAAAATGAATGACTAGTGTTTACTATCTGACCTTACCGCAGCTTTCGCTTGTTGGTTCGTATCTTAATTAATTTCCCACTTTCGTGGCAAAACTACTTTTAAATAAGTTCTCGCTTTCGCGACGAAGTTTATTCAGTAAATTAATTTTAAACACTCAGACCATAAACTACTTTTTTGAAAAGAAAGTTTTTCAACCAGTTGTTGTCAAATCCCATTCGAATTATTACTACATATCGATTACCTAAGTTTAGCTAGACATGGATTTGGGAAAGATAAAACATAAATAAAAATAATAAATAATGATTTGCATTATAATAAAACTGGAATCGATTGAAATGAGAAACCTGTAAATATTCCAATTGGCCTCTGGGCAGATCCTCCACAGATATTGGCAGGATTCTGGTCTTTATGCCAAATTGATCGTACAATAAAGTAGAAATTACAGAAGAATGAAAATGGAATACAGAATAAATAAAGAGAAACAAATAAGAATATAAAACTAGAGAGTATGCTCTGGAAATAAATTTGGCAGCACTCCGTTGTATGAATGCGGCTCTCTTTCTGAAGTCCCCTGCTTCCCCTTTTATAGAGATGGAATTCTAACGGTTACTGCTGGAGAGAGTGGACTTTGAGGCAGATAATTCAGGGAGTAGTGGTCCACTCTTTGGGAATTGGAACTGCTTCTTTAACGTGTAATTGAAGTGGGGCGTTTTTGCCTGCATGACGGTCGTCACAAGGTGTGACGGTCGTCACCCGTGTGACCGTCGTCATGGAGCTGTGACGGTCGTCACATCAGCAAAAACAGCTTCTGCGCTTTTCATGATGTTTTCACTCCTTTTTCGTCCATATTTCATCTGAGGTTGCTTCTTTTCTTCATGTTGCCTTGTTTAGACGTGATCGTTGAATATTTGCAAAACATCAGACAGATAACACAGAAATAACCCGAAATCGGATCGAAAACGGTTAAACTTTAGTTGAATTATGCATCAAAATATATATACGATTTCGTGTTATCAAACTCCCCTAAGCTTGAATCTTTGCTTGTCCTCAAGTAAAACATGAAAAAGTCGGCAAGCACGAGGCAGCTTCTTCGTTCGCAAAAGTCGGGAAAAACCGGGATTCTTGGTAGGAACAAAACGAGTACCATGACGACACTGGACTACAAGTCTTCGGAGGTCTTCTTTTTATGCAAACCGGTCCCAGTCATGCTACTGTAACTTGGTGTCAAGGTTCTCGCGGCAAGTTCACCCTGTTTGTTCTAGCGCAATCACATTAAGCCCGTTGTCCGTACACTTTCATGGCAAGTCGACCTGTTAGTGAATATGATCTCATTTCTTATTTTTGATCTTCTTCATTGATCATAAGCTTATGTCATTGATTTTTCAATGAGTTTTCGTGCCGTTGGGCTAAATGCTCGGGTGAGGAGCACCTAACTTAGAAGGAAACGTGTCTTATATTTTTGGGCTATTTAGCTCTCTTTTCATGATTTTTCATCTTTTTGGAGATCATACACTTATTTGCATCGGTCGCTCGCTTAGAAGTGCTTTAGGATGGTGCTGACTGCTAGTATAAACTACTTGGGGCTGAGTTTGCGTAGACACTTGAGACTTTGATACGCGTAGGTAGTGAAACTGACTCGCATAAACCGGAGATCTAAGGTGTCGGGACGGTATTGGTTTTGTTAGAACTGTCGTTTCCTCGGAGTTTCAAAACTTGTTTTGAACTCGGGTGCATTCTCGTGATGCTTTTGCTTTTGAGGAACGAACGAAATTTTTTGTTTACGTTGAATAATGTGGGGATGTTTGCGTAACGGGAAAAGGATATATAAACGAGCTTTATTTGCTAAAAATAGAAAATGTTTAAATAGAACTTACGAAATTCAAAGTACAGTGGAATGGAAATAACAGTGAAATGGAAATAAAGGCTCCGCTCCCACACTATCTCAATCAGTGTCCCTACTGATTTTTGAAGCATGCGAAAGGGAGATACAACTAAAATGAGAGTACAAATAAAATGGAAATATAGTAAACAAATAAGGAAAAATGGAAAACTAATCACGTCCGCGCTGGCGTCCTCTGGCTCTGGCAAGGGCTACTCTGTCCTCATAACTCATAGCTCCGGTGTGGTAGACGGTGTCTCGAAGTCCTTCGACCTGCAAAGTCAGATTCGCCAGGTTCTCAGTAATGGTAGCTTGGCCGGTTTGAAGTTTTTGCATTTTAGTCCGGTGCCAAGCTTCGAACTGGTCAGCTCGCTGATTCTGCTGCTGCAGCATCGCGAGTATTTGTGCCTGCTGGTCTAGAGAACGGCGGAGGTCCTCTTCTGTGTAGTCTGGCACGGGATGATGGCGGCGGCGGCGAGAGGACGTACCTTCGTGAGGAGGAGGCTGCGATGCCTCTGGCTGCTCGGACCTGTCCAACTCAGCTTGGATTTCATCGTCAGAACCTTGGGTGTGGTCCTGAGTAGGAACAGCGGCAGCAGGAGGGGCAGTGAGGTCAAATAACCAGTTGGTACGATCCTCTAGCTGTGCGGGTGCGTGATGGAAGGATGATGCTTCGGACGGTCTTGCCACGCACTACCGGATGGTACTTGCCGTCAGCTCTGGAGTAGATAAGGTGGGAGGCTCTACAGTGGTCGATGTCAAGGAACACCGAGGGGATGGAACAGAGGTGCTGGAGGCGGTCGCCAAGGTTCAGCCCAAGTGCAATGGCAGTGACAATCCCGCCAAAGTAAAATGGCTTCGAGCCACGGTTGCAGTTGGCCTGAATGTGAGCCAGCAGAAACGGAGCGGCGTTGATAGGTTCGTTGTTGAAGACGCAATGGAGGAAGAAGAGCTCTTTCGAGTTCACCTTATGATTGCTGTCTCTGGCGAAAATTGTGTTGCTCAACGCTCTGTGAAAGTACCGGATGGTTGGGTTATGGATATGAGTGGCGTGCAAAGAGTCCCAACCATCGACATTGATGCCGGTCAACTGGTACCACAGCGCGAAAGCTTCGTGCTGGAACTGATCGGTGAGGCGGCGGTGAGCATTGTCGCCTCGAGGAAGTTGTAAGAGGGCAGCTATCTGGTTCTGGTGCATCTGATAGTTGGTGCCGAACATCCGGAAACATGCGGCACCGGAATGTTGGTTGAGGTCGCCGCTGCTTGTGACGTAAGTGAACGAACTCAAGAGCTCGAGAGTGAGTTGTTCGTATGTTGGCAGTGGGTTGGTGCAGAGATTCCAGATGCCTGCTCTCTGAAGCATCCAAGTTACGCCTTCAAGGAGTCCGAGCTCCGTAAGCGATGGAATGTGTGGATAATGAGTCGGCTGGAGCGACCTCAGATGAAATGCGATGTAGTTTGCTCGCTGTCTTTCGCCTAAGTCACCTTCGTTGAAGATAATGTTGATGATATTTGGCGTTTCTGCATTTCTTGCCATTGTTGGAAGATTGAGAGGTTTCTGAAGATTGGGGTTTTTCTGCAGAGTGGGAAGAACTGACAGAAGTGTGGTTGGAGGTTAAGATTGGAGTTGAAACATATGGTGCAATGTGGGGAGAACGAAAATTCGTAGTGGGGGAGGAGTTTTGATGATTGGAAGTTGAAATTAGGGTAGTGGGAGAGAAAACACAGCCCTGCTATATCAGATAGCAGTTCTGGGCTCGTGACGGTCGTCACCCACGTGACGCTCGTCAGGGTCTTGTGACGGTCGTCACAGCAGCAAAATCTGCAGAACGCAGAATTTTGCTCTTGGGGCGTTCTTGCAGTGACTTTTAGGCTTAGTAATGATACGACAATGTGTTATAACAGCCAACAAACAAAGAGTAACATAAAAATAGAATAATTGAATAAAGACTATGATTGAAATAACATGAAATTGAAATAATTGTATGTAGTACATAAAGAAAGTAACAATGCGAAAATTCCAAATGATTAAACGAAACTAAACTAAACCAAACTAAACTGAATCTACTGCTAAAACTAGTATCTAGTCTTTTCGTGTCTTCAACTCATCGAACTTCCGTGCGTAGTAGTCGAGCTGGTCACAGACTAAGTCCATGAAGACTACCAGTTCGCTGTGTATGCCTGCGATGTCATCTTTTACCGTAGTCAGAGCTGCATCAACGTTGTCCAATCGTAGTAGAACAGTATCCATTTTGTCGGTGTTCTCCTCAGGGATAGGCTCAGGATAGGTGTTGTAGTGCAGAGGAGTCATAGGGTCTACTTCAGTTTCGGATACAACATCCTCATAGTACATATAGTCGTGTGCCTCAGAGATGTGGTCACTGTCATACATATAGTTTTGTGGTGTTGACTGAGGTGAAGGGGGTCCCATAGGCTCGTCCAGTTCATAAAGCCAGTTATCCTTATTGTGGATACTTGTCATCTGATGATCAGGCAGTGTGAATAGCTGTACTGGTTTTTCGTTAATGAGGTACTCATACGGTCCAGGTCCCATAGTTCCTAAAATGCGCTTGTTAAAGCAGAATTGTATGTTCATGGGTCGGATGGTGCCAAAACGAGTGCTTGCATTTAAGTGGAATCTAAGGCCAAGCTCGTGGGCAATCATTGTCATGAGGCCTCCTATAAGAATAGGTGTCTGTGGTTCCTGCGTGAGGCGTTTGAAAGATCTCATCATGAAAGGCACTGCATTTACTGTACGTCCCTGAGAAGCACAGAACATGATGACTAACTCCTCCTTAGATACTGTAGTAATATTTTCTTCTTTCCCAAACATGGTGTGAGCTAGTATCTTATGGAAGTATCTGAAAGCTGGGTTATGGATATCATCATTATACATTTTGTCTGGTTCAGGGTGATAGTCGCCGGTGATTCTACTCCAGAATTGGTCGAGTTGAAAATCAATATCGTCATCTTCTGCACTGATGAACACATGCGGTCCGCTAGGAAATCCTAGGAGGTTAGCTAGTGACATCCGGATATGGGTTTGGTCCATTCCAAACAATCGGAAGGTAATCAGCTCTGTGTTGGATCCAAAGCCATAGTTGGGTATATATCTGAAAGAACTAAGGAATTCATAGGTAAGATCCTTATAGGTAGCAAAACGTGTTTTCAAAGCAGTGTTCTCCCAACCCAGTTGATTGAATAGGTATTGAATGCTATCCGTGATTTCTAGTTTATCCATGGTAGACTTATCATAATACAGCGTTAAGGCGAATTCTCTTTCAGTTAGTGCTGCAAATCTTGCCTTTTGAGCTAGTCCTCTAAAGTGAACCTTTGTGAAGTCGTACTCGGCCATACTCGCAGGTAATTCGAAGAAAACAGAGGGAATGTTTTGAAGACTTTAAAATTCCTGAAAAGTTTAAAACAGGAGTTTGAAGTCAGGATTTTTGAAAACAAAAGCGGTAGAAATAAAAGACAAAAGAGAAAAATAAAATAGAATAAAAATATGAAAACAAACGAAAGTAGAAAGTAATAATAATTATAATTTTAGAATTTTTGTTGGATTTTCAAAGTAAAATTTTAAATAAAAAATGAAATACAATAACGAGGGAAATTGGGTTGCCTCCCAGTAAGCGTTGTTTTTAACGTCTAAAGCCTGACGATAGCTTGGTGAGAAGCTATTCGGGTGTTTGAACTGGAAGCTCAAGCAATGTTATATTGTTGACTTGAGGGTTGTTGTCGTTCTTATTATAATGTTTTAGATGTTGCCCGTTTACGATAAACGGTGCATTCTTCTTATCGGTAATTTCAACAGCTCCACTCTGAAGTACTTTAGTCACTTCATAGGGTCCAGACCACCTAGATTTTAGTTTACCTGCGAAGAGTTTTAATCTTGAATTAAAGAGCAATACAATGTCTCCCACGCTGAATTGTTTCCTGACTGAACGTTTATCATGCCACTTTTTAGTTCGTTCTTTATAGATACGGGCATTTTCGTAAGCGTCTAATCGAAGTTCTTCCAATTCGTGTAAGTTCAAGATTCGCTTTTCTCCTGCCTCGGTGTAGTTGAAATTGAGTGTTTTAATGGCCCAGAAGGCCTTATGCTCTAATTCTACAGGGAGATGGCAGGATTTACCGTAAACTAATTTGTAGGGGGTAGTACCTATTGGTGTCTTAAAAGCGGTCCTATAAGCCCATAAAGCTTCTTGTAGCTTTGACGACCAATCTTTCCTTGAGGTAGAGACAGTCTTTTCCAATATCTGTTTTATTTCTCTGTTTGAGACCTCTACTTGTCCGCTAGTTTGCGGATGATAAGGTGTAGCTACTCGGTGTCGGACTCCATATTTAGAGAGAAGTTTATTGAATATTCGCGATATGAAGTGAGATCCGCCATCACTGATGACGAGTCTGGGTACACCGAATCTAGGAAAGATTGTGTTTTTGAAGAGTTTGATTACTACTCGTGCGTCATTTGTTGGAGCAGCAATGGCTTCTATCCATTTAGACACGTAGTCTACAGCGACGAGTATGTAGTGATTACCAAAAGAAGGTGGGAAAGGTCCCATGAAATCTATTCCCCATACGTCAAAGATTTCTACCTCTAAGATTCCTTTCTGAGGCATTTCATCGCGTCGTGAGATGTTGCCGGTTCGTTGGCATCGATCACATTTTAGCACTGCGATGTGAACGTCTTTCCAGAGGTTAGGCCAGAATAACCCGGCTTGGAGAATCTTAGCGCACGTCTCGGATGTACTTGCATGACCACCATATGATTCTGAATGGCATTGGGAAATGATATTTTCTATTTCTTCCTCTGGGACACAGCGACGATATATGTTGTCGGCCCCTCTCTTGAAGAGTAGAGGTTTGTCCCAATAATAGTGTTTCAGATCGTGGAAGAATTTCTTCTTTTGCTGATAAGTGAGATCCGGTGGAAGCACGCCTGCAGCGAGGTAATTAACGATGTCAGCATACCAGGGTAATGTGACTTGGGCATAGACGGCTTCTACGGCTTTTTCGAATTCTGGATCTTCCGAGATTGAGTTAGGTATGTCACTTTCTAATTTGGCTATCAGACGTTCGTACGGGAAATCGTCGTTTATCGATACTGGTTCGTGTCTGATGCCTTCTATTCGGGATAAGTGATCTGCAACAACGTTCTCGGTTCCTTTTTTATCTTTGATTTCTAAGTCAAACTCTTGTAATAACAGGATCCATCTCAATAGTCTTGGTTTGGCATCCTTTTTGCTTATTAGGTACCTTATGGCAGCGTGGTCTGTGTATATGATGATTTTTGCTCCTACTAAGTAAGAACAGAATTTGTCAAGCGCAAATATAACTGCTAGAAGTTCCTTTTCTGTGGTAGCGTAATTCATTTGGGCAGGATCTAAGGTTCTACTGGCATAGTAGATGGCATGGAGTTTCTTGTCTTTCCTTTGTCCTAGAACTGCGCCTACGGCATAATCACTCGCATCGCACATGATTTCGAACGGTAGTCGCCAATCGGGCGGTTGTATAATTGGTGCGGTGATAAGGGCTGATTTTAATGTTTCGAATGCTTTTAAACAGTCGTCGTCGAAGACGAACTCAACATCTTTCATCAACAGGCCGGTCAGAGGTTTTGTGATTTTCGAAAAATCTTTTATAAATCTTCTGTAGAAACCGGCATGTCCCAGAAAACTCTGTATTTCTCGAACGAATTTTGGAGGTTGGATATCTTTTATAATCTCTATTTTAGCTTTGTCTACCTCAATTCCTTTATCTGATATGACATGTCCTAGAACTATTCCTTGTCGGACCATAAAATGGCATTTTTCCCAATTTAGGACGAGGTTTACTTTTACACAACGTTCTAATACCATTTCTAAGTTTTGTAGGCATCCTTCGAAACTTTGTCCACATACCGAGAAATCGTCCATAAATACCTCCATGATGTCGTCTATGAAATCTGCGAAGATTGCCATCATGCATCTTTGGAAGGTTGCCGGAGCATTACAGAGTCCGAACGGCATTCGGCGGTAAGCAAAAGTACCATAGGGACAGGTGAATGTAGTCTTTTCTTGGTCATCAGGATGAATGGGAATTTGGAAGAATCCTGAATAACCATCTAGATAGCAGAAATACGAATGTTTGGCTAGTCTTTCCAACATTTGGTCTATGAAGGGTAACGAGAAGTGATCTTTTCGTGTGGCCTTGTTAAGCTTCCTATAGTCAATGCACATCCTGCTTCCGGTCACGAATCTTTTTGTTATTGATTCGCCTTTTTCGTTTTTAACTACTGTGACTCCTCCTTTCTTTGGTACGACATGAACTGGGCTGACCCATTCACTATCGGAGATCAGATAGATGATTCCTGCATCTAGCAATTTCTTTACTTCATCTCTGACTACAGTGCTCAGGATGGGGTTCAGTCTTCTCTGATGCTCTCGAGAGGTTTTAGAGTCTTCCTCTATTGTAATTCGATGCATACAGATCGAAGGGCTTATACCTTTTAGATCGCTTATGTTATAGCCTAACGCGGTGGGGCACTTCTTTAGGACTTCTAATAGTTTTTCGGTTTCTGGTTGTCCTAAGTCGGCGTTGACTATCACTGGTCTTTTTAGTTCATCGTCTAGAAATTCATATCTAAGGTTTTTGGGTAGTGTTTTAAGTTCTAAAGATGGGTTCTTCGGACCTGGCATATGGTTTGGAGTCAGTGCTAAGCTTTCGCTTAGGCTATCGTCTTTATATGGTTTACGCCAATCATCGTCTTCAGAAATATCGGGTATTTGAATCTTTATTATTTCTGAATACGTGGTCTCTTCATTTTCAAGTTCTCTTATGCATTCGTCAATTTCGTCTACTAAATAACAGGTATCGTCTATGGCTGGTGCTTGTAAGAACTTGGTGAGAATGAACTCTATCTTTTCTTCTCCTACTTCGAATGTTAGCCTTCCTTTCTTCACATCTATAATAGCTCCGGCTGTAGCTAGGAACGGTCTTCCTAGGATAATTGGGGTTACAGTATCTTCCTTGATGTCCATGATTATGAAGTCGGTTGGAATGTAGAATTGTCCTATGCGTACTGGAACGTTTTCCAGTATTCCGACGGGGTATTTTACTGATCGGTTAGCTAATTGAACAGACATCTTGGTTGTTCTGAGGTCTCCCATATTCAGCTTTTTGCATATAGATAAAGGCATAACACTGATACTGGCTCCTAAATCGCATAGAGCTTTGTCTATCACGAACTTTCCTATGACGCAGGGTATGGAGAAACTACCTGGGTCTTTTAATTTATGAGGCATGCGGTTTTGAATAATGGCGCTACACTCTGCAGTAAGTGTAACTGTTTCGTTATCCTCGATCTTCCTCTTATTCGACAGGATTTCTTTGAGAAATTTAGCGTATGACGACATTTGAGTTATCGCTTCTGTAAAAGGAATAGTAATATTCAGCTGTTTAAGGAGCTCTACAAATTTCTTAAATTGTCCTGAAGTTTTGGAGTTTATTAATCTTTGAGGATAAGGGATAGGTGGTTTATATGGCGCTGGAGGTGCTTGAGTTTTTTCACTTGCGGTATCCTCCTTCTCATTGTCTTCCTTCTTCTCTAACTCGGATTCCTTTTCTGCTTGTTCAGTTGGTTTTTGTTGCATGGCTGAGTTTTCGGTCCTCGGATCGATCGGTTCGTCCAATTCTTTTCCACTTCTTAGTATTACAGCATTTGCTTGGCCTTTTGGATTCTATTCGGGTTGTCCAGGAAATGTGCCAGCACGTGCGGCAGCAGAGGCTTGTTGTTGAGCCACTTGTGATATCTGTGTTTCTAGCATTTTGTTGTGGGTGGCTAAAGCGTCTACTTTTCCTGTCAACTGTTTAATTTGCTCGCTAGTGTGTATGTTTTGATTGAGGAATTCTTTATTTGTTTGAGCTTGAGTAGCTATGAATTTTTCCATCATCAATTCGAGGTTGGATTTCCTAGGTGCAGTCTGAGCGACAGCCGGTTTCTGATATCCTGGTGGAGCAGTAGGCATTTGCAATGCATTTTCGTTTTTGTAAGAAAAGTTTGGATGATTTCGCCAACCTGGGTTATAGGTATTTGCGTAAGGATTTCCTTGAGCATAATTTACCTGGTCTGGTGGAATTCCGGCTAGCAATGGGCATTCAGGCGCATTATGAGTGGTGCTTCCGCATAACTCGCAATTTGGAGTTACGGCAGCGACGGTTGCAGTGGGGTTAACGGTCAGACTATCAATCTTCTGTGCTAGAGCATCTACTTTAGCGTTGAACTTTTCAAGGCTGTTGATCTCGTACATCCCACCTTTCGCTGTGGTTTTCTCTGTTGGAGTGCGTTCACCTCCCCATTGGCAATGGTTTTGTGACATGTTTTCAATTAATTGATAGGCTTCATCGTATGGCTTATCCATAAGTGCACCGCCCGCGGCAGCGTCTATTGTTAATCTAGTATTGTATAGAAGCCCATTATAGAAAGTATGGATTGTCACCCAGTCTTCTAGACCGTGGTGAGGACATGTTCTCATCATATCTTTGAATCGTTCCCATGCTTCGTAAAGAGATTCAGTATTTTTTTGTCGAAATCCGTTGATTTGAGCTCTAAGCATAGCAGTTTTGCTTGGCGGAAAATATCTCGCTAAGAAGACGTTCTTCAATTGTTCCCACGTCGTAATGGAGTTGGATGGTAAAGATTGTAACCATGTCCACGCTCTGTCTCTAAGAGAGAATGGGAAAAGACGAAGTCTTATCGCGTCTGGAGTTACTCCATTTGCTTTCACTGTGTCCGCGTATTGTACAAACTTCATTAGATGTTCGTTCGGATCCTCAGTTGTGTTTCCTGAGAATTGGTTTTGTTGTACAACTGACAGCAATGACGGTTTCAGCTCAAAATCATTTCGGGTAATAGCTGGGGCAGCAATGCTACTTCTAGGCTCCATCTGAGAGGGTGTAGCGTATGCCTTCAGCGGTTTGTTTGGAGGTCCTTCAGCCATGTTTGATTCTTCTTCGGATTTGGGAATGGGAGTGAGAGGATCGGGAATGTTATGTTTGAGTTGGTACTCAATGATTCGGCTTCTTAGATGTAAGAAGCGTTCTAGTTCTGCGACTGAAGGTTTCAAGATATCGCCTGGTGAGCGATTACTTGGCATACAATCGACAACACTAGTAAAGGGAAATTGAAAATTGTTAACCTAGTCTCTACGGCGTAACAGAAGGTTACACTATTGACTAAACGGGTCCCCGACAACGGCGCCAAAAACTTGATCACGACTTTCTATGTCTAATACAACCTAACTGCAAGTGCACAGTCTATCGCGTAGTAATAATAGATATCGATCCCACAGGGACTCGTAATCAAACTAGTGTTCTCGGGAGTTACTATGTTTAGCTAGGTAAAATATATTTAAGGGAATAAGATTGTCACTAAAGGGAACTAAGAGTGCTACTTAGATTATAATTGATTGAATCGATGTGCAGTAATTGTGTTCTTCAGGGATTTGACAAGTTACCGGTGTATGAAACAATTTTCAGAGTTTATTTAAGCAGAAAATAGTGATTTAAAGACTCTCGCCTCACGATGGTTATTGACGCTAGTCATAACTCTAAGGGCCAAACGTACACTTTCGTATCCCGTTCGGGGTTAAAATCATTTTTTGGAAATCTCTAAGTTCTAATTCAATTTAAAGTGCTTTCGCTGTTATTAAAATGAATGACTAGTGTTTACTATCTGACCTTACCGCAGCTTTCGCTTGTTGGTTCGTATCTTAATTAATTTCCCACTTTCGTGGCAAAACTACTTTTAAATAAGTTCTCGCTTTCGCGACGAAGTTTATTCAGTAAATTAATTTTAAACACTCAGACCATAAACTACTTTTTTGAAACGAAAGTTTTTCAACCAGTTGTTGTCAAATCTCATTCGAATTATTACTACATATCGATTACCTAAGTTTAGCTAGACATGGATTTGGGAAAGATAAAACATAAATAAAAATAATAAATAATGATTTGCATTATAATAAAACTGGAATCGATTGAAATGAGAAACCTGTAAATATTCCAATTGGCCTCTGGGCAGATCCTCCACAGATATTGGCAGGATTCTGGTCTTTATGCCAAATTGATCGTACAATAAAGTAGAAATTACAGAAGAATGAAAATGGAATACAGAAGAAATAAAGAGAAACAAATAAGAATATAAAACTGGAGAGTATGCTCTGGAAATAAATTTGGCAGCACTTTGTTGTATGAATGCGGCTCTCTTTCTGAAGTCCCCTGCTTCCCCTTTTATAGAGATGGAATTCTAACGGTTACTGCTGGAGAGAGTGGACTTTGAGGCAGATAATTCAGGGAGTAGTTGTCCACTCTTTGGGAATTGGAACTGCTTCTTTAACGTGTAATTGAAGTGGGGCATTTTTGCCTGCATGACGGTCGTCACAAGGTGTGACGGTCGTCACTCGTGTGACGGTCGTCATGGAGCTGTGACGGTCGTCACATCAGCAAAAACAACTTCTGCGCTTTTCATGATGTTTTCACTCCTTTTTCGTCCATATTTCATCTAAGATTGCTTCTTTTCTTCATGTTGCCTTGTTTAGACGTGATCGTTGAATATCTGCAAAACATCAGACAGATAACACGGAAATAACCCAAAATCGGATTGAAAACGGTTAAACTTTAGTTGAATTATGCATCAAAATATATATACGATTTCGTGTTATCAAATGTAAACAGTTGTCAATTTTTTCATTAAACATATCTTGTTATCAAATTAAACACTTTAATTAAGAATAAAGAACAATTGGACTGTGGTATGCCCTGTATATCATAAGGCACCAGCTTTTACAGAAGGAAATTCTAAATATATGCCTTAAATCTTTTGTTAATAGAGAAAAAAGTTTAGATTTTCATGAAGAATCCAGAAAAAATGACCAGTGGAAGTGCATGGGCGGCAACCAAGTTCATCCAGAACACTACAAATTTTGCATTTTCACTCATTGCCAGTCCTTCAAAAATGGTGGATAATAAAAACACAGAATCTAATGCACTTTATGCAACCAATATTTAGAATTTCTATGCATTTGTCTAAACAGATACAAGTTACATCAATGCATGTCAACATTCAACAATCAATTAATATTTGTGTTTTATGTTCGCACCACATACATTTTCCAATTCCGGTATAAAAACTCACTTGCTCTAGTTCATGTTGAGACAGATCAGTGGTTGCAATCATCACTTCAGCAACAAAGGAACCTAGCTCTAGACTTAATCCCAGCTTATCACTACACTGAAAATATACAAATCCAATTAGTTAAAAAAAGTAGTGCTTGACAAGTAACAATAAAGTAATCAAGCAGCAGAACAAACATATACTATTTGGAGACAATTATGAGATACATAGATGTGTAACTCACGCCAAAAAAGTCGATACTCTCCGAATCCTTTCTTGACCCATGCTGCTAAATTACATTGTAAATACACAGATATTAGCAATACCAAGTTGGTTACAAGGAATCATTCAAAACTAAGTTGATATGTTTTGTTTAGAAATGAAAAAAATCAGACTTACATCTTTTGAATCTGTTCGTTCAAAGAGAACTACTCGACCACCGCGGTCACTGGTAGCAAGATGATCACCAGACTTGTCAAATTCAATAGCAGAAATTATGTCCACTGTAGAAACAAAGTTGAATCGATAATTAGGAAACTAATCCAGATAGGTCAATCACTCTGGACTGGAAGAATTTATCATTCTGTTAATGGTGTTTATAGGCAGAACATAAATACCCAACAACAAAAAAAACCTATTGAATTCATATACTCTCTACTTCCTTAAACAAAAATGCTCATGTATAAGTTGTTTTATAAGGAAAGATAAAGTCAAACGGTTTTTCGTATATGCTGAAAACAACTTATGTAAATGGCAGAAGTTGTTTCTACAAGTTTTAACAAACAGTCTCAGTAGTGTTTATGTCAGAAAGTAGATAAATTCAAATAAGCTAATTCAAACCGACCCAGGGGCATGTTTGGATTGATTCATTTGAGTTTATCTACTGAAAAATGTATCGTGACATTGTTTGACAAAAATTTCGAAATGGAAGTAACTCATGATTTCGAAATGGAAACTCACCGAAACCGCCAAAGTATATAGTGTTATTGATAGAATGTATGTTTGTAAAATGAGATAGACGGGGTGACAAACTTTGCTACGAATTCTGTCACTTGAGGAAGGTTGTAATTGACAAGCAACTTAGAGTCATTCCATGCATTAGAGAGGTTCAGCTTTCCAGTGACTGAAAAGAATCAAAAGTAGATGTATTAATTATTAGGATATAATGGAGATAACTCTAAAAATAGTCCACTGTAGTATCTAATTACCCGAACTTAATCAAACCAAAGCATGTGTCAGAATGAAAATTGTAGGTTTAGATGAATGCTTATTGTTGTCTTGTGTGTAGCCCTGAAATTGTGTTGCATAGGAATCCCATAGTGTAACACCTATTTCATTTCCACTGTAAATGAAAAAATATAAAGGATTAGAGTTATTAACAAAATCAGTGTAGAGCAGTGAAAATGCAGGTAATCACCTCATCCACTCTGACACTATAGATATGAATGGTTGAATCCTCCATCCCAATGGATATAATGTTGTTATCTTGGGGATGGAATGCTAGGAAGGTAAAGGCAGGAGGTGGTGACATGAATGTTGTCATTACCTAAAAAAAGGAAGACTACCAGTAGCCAATAAACTTATTGCTTAATTGAATATCAGGCTGTATATCCGGATACACACCTTGAATGTGATCATGTTAAAAAGTGAAACTTTTCCTCCACAAGCAGACATTACATATGATTCATTTTTTGAGAGTGCAATGCAAGGGACTGCTTCTTCAAGGTTGACACCCGCAATATCATTAGTCATAAGAAGACCACTGTTGGGTTCTTCAAGGTTTTCAGCTTCAAATATCATACATACTTGCTATAAGTAAGAGCAAAAACTTAGATTCACATAATCAAACTATAGATCTAAAACCATGAAACACAAACAAAACAAAACTCAAAACGATGTCGTTACGGTGTTGTCGCTACTGCGAAAATAAGGTGCCGACACAACAGAAGAGTCGCCACCTATCGTTATTTATCCCACAGGAGGGAAAGGAAACGATCAGGAAAAACCTAGCGAAACGGGATAAGATCGGTCATCGCAACTAAATCTCGGGGTTTGGGAGTCGGTTACGCAAGGGGAAGGTATTAACACTCCTCACGTCCATCGTACTCGATGGGATCCACGCTTGTCTGTTTATCTGACGAGTTGTTTATCTATCTACCTATCAAGGTTGGCTTGAAAGAAAAGAAAAAGGAAGAAAAGGGGACTCGACAGAGCGTCGTTGTTCTGGGCCTACGTATTCCCTCGTGCAATGGGAAAGTCAGAGTCAACGTAGTTGGGCTAACTACGGGTGAAGGGAAGGTTGCTCGCCAAGACATCGCGTCTTGTGCCTACGTACTCTCAACAGGCTTGAGAGATCAGAGCTAACGTAGTTCGGGATAAAACGGAAAACAGGTTTGTTCACCAGATTTTTACCCGAGTAAGGTTAAACTACAGTTCCAGCAGTTAGGGACAATGCCTCTTTGCGGTAAAAACTGAGGCTTAACAACACTCTTTTCATCAAAAAAGGTTTTCCTTGAGTTAAGGCCCCAAAGGGCAAAAAGGATTTGAATGTTTGTTTTTTGTCTTTTACGAGAAGAAGTGTTTTTTATGAATGTTTGTAATTCATACTGCACTAGAGACTATGACTTAGGAGTGAATGTGTCACATGTCACCCTAAGGGTGCCATACTAAACATCCTGACTGTTGAAGAGTGACCCTTCAACAATCATTTCCTAAGTAGCTTAAGGCTCGTAACGTACAATATTCATTAGCCTTTATTAAGTGTTTTGATTTTGTATGAAGATGAGAAGAGAGAGGAGGCCTCTACAGGGGAAACTGAAATCCTACTGTTATCATGCAATATGGTCCTAGGGTTGAGTTTGAAACAGGGAACTCCTAAATGTTATCATGCATGGTTTCGACCTAAAGTCTATCATCACTGTCCTTAAACAAGGAAGTGAGAATCCTAAGGGAACATGTCAATAGGAAAGAGAAAACAACTGCTAAAATCATAAAGCTGATGAGATGTAGATGCATATGCAATGCAGCAATACAAGCAAAGGGAGGCAACCTCGACCTTTCAATGCAAGCAGGCAAAGAGAAAAAGAAACAATCAAACAAAGGGAGGCAACCTCAACCTTTCAATGCAAACATGATCCTAAACAGGAGAGTATCTATACATGCAAATCTACCTTAATGCATCAAAGCAACAGTTAAACAATCACGAAGAAAAGAGGGAAACAAGATTAGCAGCAAGGGAGGCATCCCAAGGCTACATCAAGTTAGGATGTGTATACAAGAGTCCTCTAAGGCTCAACCTCTTGAGGAATGCACAGAGTACTTCCTAAGGAAGACCAGGCTCTCACAAGAGAGATCCTAAGAATGTAGGACAAATAGCTGAGGAATGAGAAGTACAGTGTGAACCTAAGGAACCCACTGCAGTCAATGTGAATTAACACAAGAATCCACTCAAAGGTTCAACCTCTTTGTGGAATGCATAGAGTACTTCCTAAGGAAGACCAGACTCTCACAAGAGGGACCCTAAGATAACATGATAGATCAATGAGGTGGATCCTAGATGAAAATCTAAGGTGTTGTTAAGGTATGTCAACAGGAGTCCTGAAAGGCTCAACCTCTTGAGGAATGCACATAGCACTTCCTAAGGAAGGCCAGACTCTCCCAATAGGGATCCTATGTCAATAGGACAAGGAATGATTTATGGATGATGGGAGGCATGGTGAAAACCTAAGGAAGTCACCATGGCACTCAACCAGATTCACTTGATTAAGAGTAGTCCTTAATGGCTCACCTCTTGAGGAATGCACAGAGCACTTCCCAAGGAAGGCCAGGCTCTCACAAGAGGGATATCA
Source organism: Lathyrus sativus (assembly GCA_963859935.3). NCBI lineage: Eukaryota > Viridiplantae > Streptophyta > Magnoliopsida > Fabales > Fabaceae > Lathyrus > Lathyrus sativus. Next base: position 78,504,209 of record OZ012741.1, read on the forward strand.
TGATAAGGACTAAGAGATATTGGCATGATTTGAATGGCCCAAGACAAAGGGAAGCACAAGAAGGAGAAGAATCAACCACAAAAGCCTCTAAGAAACCCTAATATCTAAGCTCTAAAGGATATCTATCCTAAGGGAGATATGAACATTCTAAGGACTTGATAATTATCCTACAAAGGTATCAACCTATACACTATACTAACAAGAAGGAAGTGGGGGCTTAGGGTTTGCAAAAGTTCACTTTAGAAACTAAGCTATGAGGTATGCTAAGTTAGGATCACCCTAAAAACAACTATCATCTAAAATATGGGAAAAATAGAAGGTCACTCTTAAAAATGCTAAGAAAAATCCTAAGGGTTCCTAATGATGTTATAAACCTATGGTAAAAAATCCAGAGCCAAACTCAAAGTTTAAGGGCACTAACTAAAGGATCAACCTAAGGGTATGCTATGGGAAGTTCAAGTGGAAATGGTCCTAAAGAACTAGTTAAAAACTATACCTAAAGGCACCTAAGAATCTAGAGAAAAATCATACAACTCTATCAAGACGTCTAAAGCAATCATGCAAAAAACTAGAACTTAATTCTAAATTATGAGCTAGTACAAAAATCAGCAAGCATAACATGTCATTTTTCAACTATTAAAAACATATTAAAAGAGAAAATACGAAATTAATTGAAAAAGAAATGGAAAATCAAAATAAAAAAATGATAAAATTATGCACATTCCAAACTATATCTAGGATTTTTTCAAGATTTATTGAAGCATTTAAGTATCTTTTTTGAGTTAATATCAAACAGCTAACTAAAAGAAAAAGAGAAAGAAAAAGAAATTAAAAGGAAAAGGCCAGGGGTGCAGTAAGTAAACTTCCTATGTGTAATTTCCGTTGGGTCGCGCGAAGGGGTGCAGTTAGCGAATTGGGATCTAAGCCCACTTGAGTTTCATTACTGAAACTCACCGTTTTGCCTTATGGAAAAGCCATCTCGTGAAAGTTATCCACGACCGTACGATGGAGATACCCGGTCAAGGATCCACACGATCTAACGGTCACAGTTTGATATGGGATTTTGAAAGAGAAACAGAGGGAACGGACACGCACGGTGGGGCTGCTGGCCGGAGAAGATTCCAGTCATCTTCTCCGGCGGTAAGCTACAGTACCGAAATTTCAACTTTCACAAAAATTTAAATTTTTTATACCGTTTTCTTCGTCTTGCTTCCTAGATTCCAAATATCATATTCTTTTTCATTTTATCCAATAAATAAGGAGAAATGTGAACAATAAGCTAATGTGTCATTTCCTAAATTGTCAAGAAACTTAACCAAACTAATCCTAAAACCTTCTACATATCCTAAGGAGTGTAAATCCATGAAAATGGCACTAAAATTCCTCAAGAATAGAGAGCATGGATAAGAAATAGGAACCTGCTTTGGAGCTTCAATGGAGGTGTCAATTGGCAATGGTTCTCACTCTAAATGGTGCAGAAAGTTTCAATGGATCATCCTTAAGCTTCTAGCAATCTTGGTTTGGCTTGAATGTGTGTAATTCTCCAAAAACGAAAATCAATTTTCTTCAATTTTTCTCCACTTTTTTCTAACTGTTTTTTGTGATTCTTCAACCAATTTCTGTTATTTTTCTGTTAGGAATGATCAAAATGTTATGTACAATGGATATGTGATGATTAGAAGCCTAATGGAAGCCCATAATAGCCCACTTGAAAATTCACATTTTTGATTTTGAAGCTTTATGGAAATGGTGAAAAACAGAGCCAACCAGCTTGCAATTTGGTTCGTATCAGTTACTTGAGGTGTAAGGATGATGTGTGGCTCAGATTGGTACCTTGGAATTGAACCAATGGTTGATTTTGATTGTGTTGCTTAAAGTTCAAGAAACCATGAAAATGGCATAGCAAATGACTTCAAATTTGACTTCTGATTTTACCAATCTTCTTAGAATGTTTAAGGCACTCAAAAAATGCACAAACATGACTTGAATTGGTTTAAAATGTATTTGATCCAAACTAGCCCTTTTCAAGTTTCCTTTCATAAAGATTTCTCCAAGCATTCTCATTTCCAAGCCATGTCAATGATCCCTTGAGGTTTAGTTGACCAAATGACCCCATTTGGAGCAACTTTCATGTTAGAAAGATTTTCATTTGAAGTGTACAAATTGGTGAAATGGACCTATAATGAAAATGACCCATAATCTCACTTTCCCAAAATACCCTTGTCTTGTCAAGCTCATAACTTGAGTTATATAACTCAAAATGAGGACTTCTGGGACTTTTTGGAAAGCTAAGACCATGAGGAACAACTTTCATGTTCACTTGAAGTTGAGGAGAAACATCCTTCTTGGTCAAAAATGGCATGGAAGTTGGTTGACTTTTGATGATTAAAATCACATTCATCTGACGACCTGTAACTTGTCTGCTTCATAACTTGAGTTCTATAAATCCAATCAAGGACTTCTATTACTCAAACTAAAGCTAAGGACATGCTCTATAAGTCTCATGTTTATGTCAAGATGAGATGAGGCTTGCATCTTG